>CM060948.1:209635464-209990464 GCA_030765055.1 Mantis religiosa
AGAGAAACTGAACCTTTGTTCTAGTATATCCAATTTGTAAATAAAATGTTATATCAAGACATACTAACATTAAAATGTGCAACAGTAACTTGAAATGATTTTATTATGTTGTTCTGAATCGTGCAAGCACGTGAAGTCATTGAAAGCAAATCATAAACCATTATTAATAGAGGGTTATAAAATTATAAGAATTAAAAAGCCACATACAAATTCAAGCTTATAATTATGGAAAATAACTAATTAGGAAGATATTACAATTGAAATAAAAAAATTAACTAGATATACAAAATATACATTAAGAAAATAAGTTAAAGTAGTAGAAAGAAGGGCTTCATATGGGATCCACAGAGTAGTAGACGAAGAGGAAGACCAAAAAGCACGTGTAAGAGAACAGTTAATAAATAAACTGCTAAAGATAAAATAGTGTGGAATAAAGTGAAAATTCCTAAGAGAAAATAGAGGTTCTGCCCAAAAGAAGATAAAGAGATGGATACGATTGATCTCACCTATTATACGCAAGAGGCAAATAAGATAAATCAACGTTTCTTTCTTTATAATTGAGAGGTCTTCAGAACACTTTTCTGATGATATTTAACTTTTGATGAATGCAATATCTCGTTTTATATTGTAGATAAAGCAAAGCAACTCGCCTATTCGTCAGAAATACTAGATGAGTTGCAGCAGCACAAGGAAGCGTTCTTTGGGCCATTAAACAAGACAGCTAGAGCAGTTAAATTACTTTAGAATAAAAATTGATAGTTTTTGGGGTACACATCAATTAAAGCTCCAATATTTTCTTCAACTCACATGCGTGTCATACAAAGAATACTTAGCTTATATGTCACGTACAATAAATCCGTTTCTGTTGGCATGCGCAATTTTGGTTCACTAATTTGGAAATAAAGGCATTATTACAGCA
The DNA here is from genome assembly GCA_030765055.1 of Mantis religiosa. Lineage (NCBI taxonomy): Eukaryota > Metazoa > Arthropoda > Insecta > Mantodea > Mantidae > Mantis > Mantis religiosa. The sequence continues at coordinate 209,636,384 of CM060948.1, forward strand.
GACACATGGCTTGGCGGAAAGAACGGTACCTTGAGGTACGAAAACAATTATCACATGTTGGCTGAAATGTTCTACTATACTTTAAAAGATGTGAATCATATCTTAACGAGTTCTAACTTGAGCCGAGCTAGAATTACAGATTTGTTACATTGGTTAATGACCTGTTACAGTGCTTCTTAACCAAGAAATCATTTACCTTATTTTAACTCCAAAGAACAGCTTAGAAAGGGACAAGAGTACCAACGGAGCGGCATGAAACCCAAATAGAGTACCGACATTTGACAAGGCGGAAACTTTTTTTCCACAGTACCATAGCTCACTATCATAAATATTTTGATTTTACGCTCAGAATTAAGAATCCCATATCGCTAGTTTGAGTGAGTAGGATTTAGGTAATACATCCTTGCAACCGAATACGAAAATGACTATAATGTACTAAATTAACCTTTAGAATTATAAATTGTTGTTTATCCTGTAAAATGCTGATTTCAAAAATGTGATTTGTCCATAGCTTTTTATGCAAGTTTATTATAAATTTGCAATAAAGTTTCATGAATATGTAATCATGAGACACAGGTTATAAACTTTGGGCACCAAAACTTAGAAACGAGGTGGGTGCAGGTTGCGGGACACTGACCTATGGAACTTCGCGATCCACTACTGTCCGGATTACAGTCACGTTCCAAGGGAGAGTCTGAAGTGTGACTTCGAATATTGAAATGTGTCATGCTTTAAAGGCAGTGGAAAATTTTGTGAAAAAATAAACAAAGTCTCTGATGATACTAATAGTAATTGTTCTAAACAAAAACTTCAACGTGTTCTTAAAAACAATCCATCATATTCGAATCTGTGACGTGCGAATTTGTTTAAATAGCAACACAGATTCAAATAAAAACTATTTCAAGTATGCTCCAATCACATCATGCGATGTAGAGAGAACATTCTCTCAATACAAAACTATTTTGTCAGACAATAGAACAAATTTCAGATTTGAGAATTTACGAACGTACGTAGTTGTACATTGCAATAAAATTAATGACTATAACTAAACTTTAAACAATGTTATTTCAATAGGCCTGTGTATCTGTTCACAAAAGAGAGAATGAATGAGCTTAGGGACTTTCTCATGTTATTCATATACACGCGCTTAGTCAAGAGCCTCTGTTTGTTGTCGTCGACTGACTGTCCAAAGTTGGAATCAGGCGTAGCGTGCTCTACAGACGTCCTTCTCTCACCCTCAGTTCGTTGTAAACAAACCTAATCCTATTCTCTCGGCGTAGCAAACTTATTATGTTTGGTGTCATAAGATCTTGCCCTGGTTATAAATCACTGGCAAGCCTTCTCAATCAGAAAGCGAACTATAGGCTATTTACTTTCAACAGACCACTCAAAGTCATTTTTTGCGCTATATGACCGTTCCCTACCTCTGTCAATAAATGTAGGGTAAGGTAGGGACAGCTGAGATTTTAGCAGGTGATACGTAAAAAGAGACAGAACGAGAGTGGGGAATATACATTCTATGTGCGCACGATGAGTTGAGCGCTCGGTTTCAAGTTCTCATTTGGTAAGTTTCGTCTAACTCCTCAAAACACAGATGCCAGCTTTGAAACTTGAAATGCGCTATACACCCTTGACACCTAGTGGCTAATGCGCTAAGCTTTACATGTGCGCCGTATTTTGTTTTGAGCAATTTCGAGGTTAATTACCTAAACAGTTTACAACAAACGTGTATGTTGTGGATGTTATGGCTTCCGAAAGGGGACATATTATTATTATTATTATTATTATTATTATTATTATTATTATTATTATTATTATTATTATTATTATTATTATTATTATTATTATTATTATTATTATTATTATTATTATTATTATTATTATTATTATTATTATTATTATTATTATTATTATTATTATTATTATTATTATTATTATTATTATTATTATTATTATTATTATTATTATTATTATTATTATTATTATTATTATTATTATTATTATTATTATTATTATTATTATTATTATTATTATTATTATTATTATTATTATTATTATTATTATTATTATTATTATTATTATTATTATTATTATTATTATTATTATTATTATTATTATTATTATTATGATTATTATTATTATGATTATTATGATTATTATGATTATGATTATTATGATTATTATGATTATTATGATTATTATGATTATTATGATTATTATTATGATTATTATGATTATTATTATGATTATTATGATGATTATTATTATTATGATTATTATTATGATTATTATGATTATTATTATTATTATGATTATTATTATTATTATGATTATTATTATTATTATTATTATTATTATTATTATTATTATTATTATTATTATTATTATTATTATTATTATTATTATTATTATTATTATTATTATTATTATTATTATTATTATTATTATTATTATTATTATTATTATTATTATTATTATTATTATTATTATTATTATTATTATTATTATTATTATTATTATTATTATTATTATTATTATTATTATTATTATTATTATTATTATTATTATTATTATTATTATTATTATTATTATTATTATTATTATTATTATTATTATTATTATTATTATTATTATTATTATTATTATTATTATTATTATTATTATTATTATTATTATTATTATTATTATTATTATTATTATTATTATTATTATTATTATTATTATTATTATTATTATTATTATTATTATTATTATTATTATTATTATTATTATTATTATTATTATTATTATTATTATTATTATTATTATTATTATTATTATTATTATTATTATTATTATTATTATTATTATTATTATTATTATTATTATTATTATTATTATTATTATTATTATTATTATTATTATTATTATTATTATTATTATTTTTATTATTATTATTATTATTATTATTATTATTATTATTATTATTATTATTATTATTATTATTATTATTATTATTATTATTATTATTATTATTATTATTATTATTATTATTATTATTATTATTATTATTATTATGATTATGATTATGATTATTATTATTATGATTATGATTATTATTATTATTATGATTATTATTATTATTATTATTATTATTATTATTATTATTATTATTATTATTATTATTATTATTATTATTATTATTATTATTATTATTATTATTATTATTATTATTATTATTATTATTATTATTATTATTATTATTATTATTATTATTATTATTATTATTATTATTATTATTATTATTATTATTATTATTATTATTATTATTATTATTATTATTATTATTATTATTATTATTATTATTATTATTATTATTATTATTATTATTATTCGTCTATCTCCGTATCACTGTGATCTGATTGCAACTGTAATGGCGTGGGCCAAAAGAAGCGTAAGCGAGAAGCATTACAAAATGGCCCAAGAGCTGGAAGTGAAATATTGGAGAAACGATGGTGTAATAGAAAATACAATAGAAAGTACATCAACATATCAGAGGATGCTAGCGATGAAAGTAATGCACCAGCCTCGAAGAATCATAAAGCGAATGAGCATTTACAACTATCATACAATTTGTTTTCTATTTGTATCTGTTATATAAATAGTACCTAAGTATATAAATATACAGCTTATCGGATCGAGTTCAGTTTACTGTTTGTCTACATATCTCACACTTGAGGCGTGTAGCTTCGCTTAACTTACACGCTATTTTGCTGAATTGTGTTTTCCAAGGTTGACTGCACTGCAGAAACAAAAGAGCGTTATCTCTCATTTGCTCCCCCTGACCGCACCACACCTTAAAACTAGCGCTCAAGATAACCTGTGGATTATTATGTGCGTGGCTTTTGAGAGGACTGGTCAGAGTGAAATAACTATTACAGCTGATCCTTCAAAACCTGTCGTTATTGATTAATTTCCTTTTAAGCACGATGCATAGGTATGCAGATAGAGAAAGTAGTTCGAGTACAGGTACTATAAATGCGTTGTAGCATAATGCGTTGCGCCATAGTTAATGGGGTAAGATCTTCTGCTGCAGTATTTAATTTCAATTGGCTATCAGGAACAGGAAAGTCAATTTAATTTAAAGAATAAGTTAAAGCCAGAGCTAATTCCATCTTAGATCCCATAACCTTTATCGCCAGCAGAATATTGTTTGAGTACTTTTGTCTCATTTATATGCTACCTTTAATAGTTTGCATCGTATTGACGGCTATTAGGACCTGATCATCGACAACGATGTTCACTCGCTTATGTGGTGTTAATCCTTCGATTTAGTATTACATCAGATTATAACATTAAATTCACCCATAAATTTACAATATTGTGACTATGTGTATTCGTAAAGCTAAATTCTAGTTTGCAGAAATTCAAACAGCTCCTCATTTCCAGTAGAAACACACTTAGCTCACCCTTTGCAGCGGCAAAATTACGTAACACACACAAACGCAGCCTTCAAGGTCGCTACCACACGTCCACACAGCTGCACACTCAGATCACAACCCGGTACAGTTCAAATGTCCACACAGCTCACACACTGCACAAAAACTCCCTGTCCGACTAGCCAAGGCGATTTTATATCTCCACTCATAGTTCTAGAAATTAGTGCAACGCTCGGTAACAATCAAAACGGCATCAGGAAAGAAGAAACTTCCAGACATCTATCTGTCTCTTTATTTCTCTTTCGGCAAGCATCCAACACTCACCTACGAACCAGCTATGGCACTATCTGTATTTTTCACACGCGCCCACCGCCGCCCGCCGCATAATAATGCCTCGCGACTATATCATTCATATTTTGAGACTTCAGGTATGATAAGGAATAAGCCTAGGTACAGAGAAAAAAAAATCCCAGCCACCAGCCAGGAATCAAATCGGGGACCTCCAAATTTGGAAATTGGCATGCTAGCCACCAGACCACAGAATCATATGTTTGAAATTTTAATATGAGACACCCATTCCTTTTATACTCATTAGTTTATTACTGTCTCTTCCATTTTCTATACAAAAAGAAACATTAATCTCTATAAAAAATTGAAGGCAGGACATTTCACCGAAAATGCTTAGGGCTCCCTAAATGAAAAAGGGACATTTTAGAAAACGATCAATACGCGCGTTACTATACAGCATAATTCTGACATGAAATGCTGGATAAAAACCAAAATTTGCTAATAAGACGGGTATCCATTAAGTATGCCATAAATAAATTTTCAAGAAATCAACAATGACCATTTAAATGGCAAATATTTCAGTTGTTTTTTATTTCCTCAAATATAGTCCAATATTTTTACTAAAGCATATGTTTAAGGTATTTACATATTTCCCTTAAATTTTTGAAAAGCAATCTGTCCTTTTCATTTCGAACCAATGTTGCATACTTTACCTCCCTGCTGAACCAGAGAGAGATTAAACCTTGCTGCATACAAAAATAAATAAATCTCGTTAAAGCAGACAATCTATTTAAGAATTTTTATATAAATTTAGGAATTTCTATAAGTCTATTGCCACTCATTTGAATTTTCATGTGCCATGTCATTGTTTTGCTTTTGCAGTTTCAAATCCATTTCTCTAGCTTCAATTCCCTCAATTCGCCTTTCTCGTATCCCGAAATGTGTAATGTAACCATTTCTCCAACAATTTATGTTGCCTTATATGAAGTAGATATAAAATAAAGTTTTGAAAGAATATTTTTAAGCAACGTTGAGGAGAACTTCGAGTGAATGTCATATATAAATTAATATTTTTGAATGCTTATTTGTTAGTACAAGTCATTAGTGCTCTGATGTCTAATTAATTCGTATTTTTGGATGAAGCTGAACTAAATATAACCACGACTAATATTAAGAAACATTCGACTGATTCTTTCTTCGAATTCAAATGGTTCCACTTACATCTTTTGAACTATAAATTCTATATAGCAAACTGCATAGAAGGTACGTTTGTACTACGCCACATTTATTAACCTTCTGTAAATACGACTCTTTCTCTCATATATATCTGATTAGATTTTGTAGTCGCATTAAGCCTATAGTCCTTAGACTTCGTGATAACGTTAGACCCCATAGCGTTAGACCTCACGTCTCTAAGTTGGAGATGCACTTGCGATAAAGGTGTTGTAACCGTTGACAGTAAAGTTGTACTATCCAGAGAGCCTTTCCTGCTATCTCATTCCATCGCTAATTCAAGGTGCAGCCATTAAGGCAACTCTGTACACCGCCATAGCTGTTAAATGCTCATACCCCAAGTGCACGGCTTACTAAATAATCACAACGGCCGAGGCTTTCAGGGGTGGAATAAACTGCCTTTGCGGGTGTTTCTGCTTCATTGAAACCCGCACATTTATTGTCATTTTCCAAGCCACGCAGTCTGCTTATAATTCCGTACTCTACTGTGCGAATCCAGAAACAACGTTTATAATACATTTCTCAGGGAAAATACATCGAGACCTTCTGCCTGGAATGTAAATATTTGTTACCAGCTAAAGTTTCTTAATAGTATCAGTTGTATTGCTTCTTCATTACAAAGAGTGTCATAGAGTCATGGTTTTGAGTAAAAGTTTTGAAACGCCATCTCATAAGAGGAAGTATGTAGCTTATTACACTGTGTCGCAGAAGTTGCCTAGCAAGCATGGCTTCAATTTGAAGACCAAATAACGTCCCTCAAAATGACACACACAAATCTCTAAGATTAAATGAAATTAAATAAACAATTAAACGTATTCATGCATAGCTCTTTCAAAGAATATTCATTCCTCATAAATGGAATTTTTATTTCCATTCGCAAATGAATTATATTATTCCATGGAAGCACTAATAGGGTTCAAAAGTAGACTCAACAGCTAGACAAATAACTTCATATAGCACGTCATAGTAACCTTTCAGATTAATATCCGAAATAACCATTTGTGTGTTGCCTTTACCGCTAAGTCGTTATTACAGCCAGTCACCAAGGAAGACATCTTGTTTGGGACATAACCGCAAATGGATGGTATGAGTGAAATGATGCTCAAATGAGCCTAGGATCCATAGGGCTTAAGAGTTACCCAACATTCGTCTTTCAGGATAAGGGAAAACCCCGTGTAATAACCTTATCCAGGTAACTTACTCTGACCGAGATTCGAACTCGGAACCTTTTGAACGTGAGGCAGTCACGCTACCATCTACGCTACCGAGGCGGGCGCTTAAAGATTAGCATACCATTATAACACTATTTCACAGCAAAGCAGAGGATAATAAGAGCTGTGTGACCGAGGAATACTTTTTTTCAATTAACCTCTTCCAGCGTTAAGCTATATAGGACAATGAATGAAATAAATGAAATGATGCTCAAATAAGCTCAGGGTCCATAGAGCTTACAGTTTTTCATCTTTCAGGATAAGGGAAACCCCAGGAAGGAGTCTTAGCCAGATAACTGACTATGACCGAGATTGGAACTAGGATGTATTGAACGAGAGGCAGACACGCTACCAGCTACGTTATAGAGGCGGGCCACAGAGGGATACTGTACACATTTAACTCTGGAGTAGATGTTACCTTATCTGTTGAGTGTAATCTTCGTACTAATCTGCAAGTGGGACCGACCTTTTACCTACAAAGTGTTGTCGACAAATGTGTAAATTGTTAGAACTTCCCAAATTCTCTTTAGCTATATCTCGACGTAACTGTTTTCACTAGAGATTTTCGGGTTATATGACTTAGATGAATCAAATTTAGCGTAGGTGCAGACATCTCGTCACGGTAGCACATCAATAGTGTATCGGTACGGAAACCCATACGTTCACAACACTTTTCAGTTGTAACATTTTAAAAGCCTTTAATTACTGTTAAACACTTAGCAGTTCAAGAGATTGTCCCAAATTCCAATAATTAATAACTGCTGTAAGTTCAAGATTTACGCTAGCTTATGTTGAAAATCCTAAATTTATGATAATTAGCATTCGGTAGCATTACCGGGATATCGGTCAAAACAATGTTGACAGAGCAGGACTCTCTAAGCATTAAAGTCTGTAGTTTTAATATTTTGCTGGAAACAATAATAGCGCTCTTGTTTTGAAATTCTCTTGTTTTGGTTATGACTTGTTTAACGACGGGACGGTACGAGTATTATCTTATCGTTAGACAGTTGAAGAGAATTAGATAACTGCAAGGCATTGGACGTTAAAATAATACGATCTGTATATGGCAACCGTTCTGACACACATTATAGGAATAGAATACTATCTGAAGTTGTCATCAACAATGACATATCAAATGAAACAATTTGAAAGAGAAAGCTGTGCACCAACTTGTGGTGTCAAGTCTGTGAAGCAGCATTTCACAATGGTTTTGTATTTCCAAAAGGAACACTCACCCCATCATAAAGTAATACATTGTTTATTGTTTAGTATATATTTCTATATCTTATAAAAATCATTGATTTATTTTTTGAATAAGGTCGTCATATTGTAACACAGGTTTGCCTGTGTGATCTGTGTGGGACCGCCCTTTGCAGGACCTGGAAATATGAATGTAGGCGTGAATGTGTAACATTTAAAAATTACTCATAGCAGTTCTCAAAACAAAATACTGTCTTTATTTCAAAGAGATATAACATCATCAGTTTATCTTAAGTTAACAATCCCGAGTTGACCATAGAATTTGAATGGACTTTTATAAATGGTGCAACTAAAGCTTTTAAAATGTTTTAAACTTACCTGGACGGGATTTATATGCACAGTACCATAACATACATACAGGAAAATTGCTTTGTGATAGTGGCTGGGCTCACATTCAGAAGATCTATGGTTCTATTCCCGTTGAACATGCCAATCCTACATTGGGCTTTTTACAAGGTTTTCTGGATCGGTAGGTAAATATGCACTAGTTCCTATAGTGTTAAAATTTGTCCTATCTAATTGTCCTATCTCTCATTTCATATCATTTCACTTTTTGTCATGTTTCGGGGTCAGAAGATCAGGCGATTGGATGACATAGCAAGCTGGGTGGAGTGGAATTTGCCTTCAGTACCTATCTTTCAGACGTCAGATGTGTCAATAACTCCGAACGAGGCCTCTCCTTGGACATGGAGGACGTGGTACAGCCGGGGAAATTAGGCATCCCGCCTTTCGCCCCGAACATGTTCAAGCTTACGCTCCTTAGCTTCACGTTTTCCTCATAAAGGCGTGGTAGGCAAAATGTGCTTCCTCTCCGAAATTCTCCGCCGTACCTGAACTGCCCTTTTGTATTCTACCACATAAGATGAACATAGAAGCGGTAGGCGAAAGCCTAAACATATTTCGAAAACCTTTCACAGAACGTAAATTGTTTATATATACAGAGTGTTTCGAAACGGCATCGGACGAACATATAGATGTAGTTTCTCAGCGTCTATGTGACATATATAGATAGTTTTTACCGCCAACATAGCCGCATACAAATGCTTCAGAATGAGTGTGTATTAGGCAGCGACAGGAACGACGACGTTTGGCTTACGTTGTCGGAGTTGGCTGGCATAGTTCGCACATCGTGTCACGTGCTGTAAATGTTTGTAATCATACCGGCATACTCCTCAGTAGCTTACTTGCTAATATTAAGAATTTCTTCGGCTTTTGAAATCTCAATAAAAAAGCTATTGCTTAATTATTGCTTATGCGTGTTTAACGTGTTCCAATATTACGTTATAACAGTCCATGATGGCAAATAAGCTGGTGAATATATACAATTTATACCTTTTAGAGGAAAGCTAATATAGTGATTTTGAGAATGGAAGCATTAAATAATAAACAGAACGGAAAACAACATCAAAGATTGTAGATAAATTAAACAAAACTAAATGGCTTATACAATGATACGAGAATTTTATTTCACGTGTTTAGTAATACTAAATAAAGCATTTGTAACTGAAAAATAAGTTGTTGATATTTCCAGTAAATGGTTGGAAGTATTATACAATTAAGATTATAACAAAATGCTCCGAAGTTAAACAAATAAATCATCATTAATGTAACTATTTTTATAATTCATTTTTTTAATGAAACTAAATTAATCGTGCGTCCGTCGAACTCTTTTCAGCTCTTCCATACATCAAAACCATATCCGCTATTTTGGCGTTGGTATAGCGCTCCATATTGCTTGGATTTGCTAAGTACGCGCAACATCCTCCCTGTTAGGACGGATGTGTAGGTTTACACTGAAGAGCAACCTTGCAACTGTCCGAGTTAAGAGTCGGCTTTATCACAAGTAACTGCCCTTTGACCCATTACCTGAAAGGTAGGCTAGGGTCACTGATAAAGAACAAGGAGCAATGTTTTTGTTTTCGTGGCCGGTGCGTCCCAATAACAACTTTTAAGGTTCACACACTAGTGTTTCCTGCGCTGCTTAGTCACAAAATTATGTAATATGTAGCGCTGCATAAAATCATACCAAACACAACCTCGAAGCTGCGACACCAACATTTGGATTAGTTAAGTTATGCACTACGTAACGGCTATAACCGTTAGGTGTCGTTTTGAAACAACCTATATATATATATATATATATATATATATATATATATATATATAGGTGCGATTCTTAGGAACGATTCTTAGATAACGTTTTTAGCGGGACAAATAATTGTTGGAGATCATTTTACAATTATGTAAAAAGACGCAGGGGAAATAAAGAGAGCATACCAGATTTTAACGTTAATGGGATAGATGTATTAAGTGATAGGGACAAAGCTAATGTATTAAATTCGCATTTTGTATCGGTTTTTCTTAAATCCGACGATAGTTCCGAACAGGAAATTGGGGAGAGTGGAGAAACGATTTTTCAAATAATGGCGCCCAAATTACGCAAAAGGATTAAGATGCTGCAAAACCGAAAATCAAGGGGACCAGATAATATACCTACTGAAATATTAAAGCTTGGGGGTGAAGCCATGATTCCCTATCTAATGCTCTTGTTCAACATGTCAATTAACAACTGTACCTTACCGGAAGACTGGAAAACAGCTATTATAGTTCCGATTTATAAAGGGGGTAATAAAACAGAAATAAATAATTATCGGCCAGTTAGTCTAACTTCAGTAGTATGTAAATTAATGGAGCATTTAATTGCAGAATATATACTAGAGGAGTTAGAAAATAAAAAGTGGTTTAATGAAGCGCAACATGGATTTAGACCTGGGTATTCGTGCGAAAGTCAAATTACTTCATTATTTCAAGATTTGGCAGATGAGGTAGATGCAGGGGGAAGAACTGATGCAGTGGTAATTGACTTTTCTAAAGCTTTTGATGTAGTGCCACATAGTTTGCTTATTTGTAAGCTAGCTAATACAGGAATTGATAAACGCGTAGTATTATGGGTTAAACATTTTTTGAAATGGAGAACGCAAAAAGTTAAAGTGGGTAAAGAGCTGTCCGATAGTGGAACTGTAAGTTCGGGTGTGCCGCAAGGCTCAGTACTAGGGCCTTTACTGTTTCTCATTTTTGTTAATGACATTGCTGTTAATATTAACTGCCAGATAAGGTTGTTTGCAGACGATTGTATCATTTATAATAAAATTCGGAATATAGTGCATGAAACCGCTCTTCAGGATGATTTAAATGAAATCTGTAATTGGGCTGTGGCTAACAAAATGTCAATTAATGCCAAGAAAAGTAAGTCCATTGTTTTTAGTAGAACTAAGGGCAAAATTATTGTTAACTATCACATGGGAGGGGTGCAAATTCCACAGGTGGACAGCTGCAAATACTTGGGAGTGTACCTGGCAAGTAATGCTGGATGGGACGAACAAGTAAATTCCACATCTAGGAATGCGTGGAAGGCATTACATTTCGTAATGAGAATATTGAAAAAGGGGAGCGCTAGGTCCAGGGAAATTGCCTACAAGGCCTTAGTGCGGCCGGTTATGGAATATGGAGTAGCATGCTGTGACCGGTATAGAGCTAACCAAATCGATCCGTTAGAAAAAATACAGAAGAGGGCAATAAAATTCATAAAAAGAGGCAAGTATTTTGGGCCTATAAAAGGAGATGAGACTAAATGGGAGGAATTAAGAATTAGGCGTAAAAAACATAGGCTGGTAGCATTATTCAAAGCTAATGCTGGTGTAAAGGCATGGGTGGAAGTTAGTGTAAGGTTAGATAATCCGTATTATTATGGAAGAAACGATCATAGGTATAAAATTAAGGGTAGAAGATACAAAACCAACGTAGGAAAATTTTCTTTTGTTAATAGAACCATTGAAGAATGGAATGAATTGCCTGTAGCAGTCTTTCAGGGCTGTCCCCTGTCGCTGAAGAAATTTAGAAAAAATCTAGATGGTTTATAGTTTAACTTTTGAATTATAATGGTATATAATATGTAAATAGAGAAGTAATTAGATAAGTTTTAAGTGACTAAAGTAAAATAATATCATGTTTGTATTGTTTACTGTGTTATTGTTGTAAATCTAATAATTGTAATTTGATCTGTATTCTTAACTCTGCCACCGGGTAGTACCCAATTGCAGTTAATAAATACATACATACACATATATATATTCTATAATATTTTGCAATTCTGGCATCCCTATCTATAGTAAAAAAAAAAAATACTAGTTATTTTCCATAACTACGTAAATGTTATTTCAAGTCGTCCTTCGAAAATTATAAAATCGTGCTCTGTGATCCGCGATGCCTACTCCGGTATGTGCATAAAACATAAGGGTTTATAACCTAGGTTTCTGATCTAAATAAAAAAGAAACCATTAGTTTGTTACACCTATTCACTATTAATATAAATGACCATGTATATCATTATCGTTCCCATTAAATCAATAAGCTGATGCGAGTTCTGCGGGCCCTTGTGCTATATAATGGCACTGCTAGTATCGTCAGTTCAATATTCAATCCAGCATGTTTCTGGCAGAGTTATTGTTCAACAGTTTGGATTTTACAATCAAAGCATAAATATGCTTATAGCTATTATCTGTACAGCAGGCATACGAATTTGTAAATCGCGATATCATTCTCCTATTTTCTTTCCTCCACCACGGGGTAGAGGGTAGTCGGACTTCACGGCGACATTGTGCTATGAAAATAAAAGCTCCTGGAACAGTAGGCAAACAACAAAAGAAGAGTTAACCCTCATTTCCGCGTCATTAGAATACCTGTTTCACAGATTTTAGTACCAGTCAGATGGGTCCTTGGTAATGCGTGAGACTCGCACTGGGGAGATTGCCCTCCGAAGTTTACCTTGGTTTCTTCGTAGTTTTCCGTGTCCAGTAAGTGGATGCTGAAATGTTTTCTCCTCTATCATGCTTCCAATTCATAATTTCCGTTTCATTCAATTTTCTTGTCATCGTTCAGGTTTGCTCCAGGTTTCATGGCTTATGATGGTGCCGGACAGATGACCTGAATGCTTGCTTAAAACGAGTTCTCTTCATGAATATTAGAGGGCTACTTGGTTGGCGGATCATTCATTATCCTCTCTTGGCAGCTGCAGCAGTGGGAAGAGTCTTTTAGTTTGGGATTTAGGCGCGTCTCTGTTGCCTGTCTGCATGCGCCATGTAACCTCCTGTGATTTCTCCACTTTGTCCCTTTCTCTTTAATATTGCTGGCCTCTATGGATCTATGTAGGTCCAAGTGTAGGAGGTAGCTCCCCTCGTTGTAAAACTCTAACACCACAATCCTAACGGTCTTTGGCTTTGGCCCTGAGTTTTGCTCTAACCACTAGATCTACACAACTCGAGATTCATGGTCTTCAAATTCTGGAAAATGTCAATAAACCACTATGTTCATCTTAGGTTGTAAAAGCACAAAGGTATCGATGTCAGATTTTAGAAATATTCGGTAATTTGTTAACGTATGTCTCACCTACAAGCATTACTCCCACAAGCCTTCCAATACATACTGTTGAAGCATTATACCTGCCTCACTGATCAAGGCTTTCGATCCCAGGCGACCGCATATGTGATTTGTGATGGACAACATGGCACTGCGTGGGTTTTCTCCGGGATCTCCGGTTTCCTCCGCTATCTCATTCCAGCGGTGCTTTATCCCCATTTCATATATCACCGCCTGCGATGCTGCATTCAGTAAAAGTGGACGTTTAACACTACACATTCGTTCATCAGCCTCATCGATACATGGCCAAGTTGGAGCAGTATCTTTGTTGGTATTTTAGTAGAGAGAAGTCAGGAGTAATGATGCTGCACCAAGTTATAGCGGTGATCTTGCTTCAATCTCGAGCAGCGTCCTATGTCATGGTATGCGTCGGGGTGTAATAAAAGTAAGAATGACACCGGAATCTTAGTGTGGAACGTTTAATAACTTCTTAAGTATTCACTTATATCGAGAAGCTCAGAAGTTTTCTACATTCTGCCCAGAATGTCCTACTCGACTACGAAAATTCCCTTAGACACCTCCACTTTTGCTAATGACTTAAGTCCCCCAAGGTTCAGGAAATTAATATTCCGTCAATGTAACACAGCTATTTTGATTACTGTAGACTTTTCTCCATTATTTGCAACTTTCAGGTTCTACTACACTACAGTTATAGGGGTAAAGATTCATATAAAATCTCTTTTGGTCACTGTGCATTTTTATTTTAGAAACAAAGTGAATAGTAAATTGAATTACTTAGTCCTTTACTGATGTTTAAAAATCTAAATTAAACTAATATTTCAGTATTACTAATTAAAAATACGCATAGTATTTCGTATAGTACATGTAAAACTTGATTTGACCACCAAAGTTTCCGATGAATCAAATCTAAATTGTGGAATTTTGTAATTTTGATTTTGGGCATCCGTAATTGATATTTTGAACATCTTCAAAAATATTTCCAAATTAGGTTTACTTCAAAAAATATTAGGATCTTTAGCTTCCTTTACATACCATGGCTTTTGCACTCGAATTCTTGAGTTCAACGCGTGGCCCTTGAAATACTCAAGATCACACTTTCAGTGGTTTATATGAGATAGATTTTTCTTACACTTGTGTATATTAAAAATATTCTATGTGTTGTGGGTTTCAACAAATGTTGTTCAAATTTTCGGCACAAACTTAAGATAATAGACTTAAAAAACCTTGCAACTGACTTTTACCATACTTTTGAATTATTGAAAATAAGAGACAATGAATTCGATCACTAAGGATAAATTATTTTCAAAATTATATTTGAAATTAAAGTTTTTGAGACAAGTGAGGATAACGTAATGATAAGGTTTGGAGGTGGGACATAGCATGCTGACGAATGAAACCTTGTGGGCCTATAACTCTGATATAAAAGGACGTTAACGGTGGCCGGACAGAGGAAGAAGAGGACTGCAGAGCTCAGAGATCCTAACAAATACAAATTTGGACACCCTGGTAGCAGCTTCTGCACTCTCCGCGGGACTACGCACCCCTGAAGTGTCTGAGATACGTAGAGCTCCCCCGATTCCGAGGGCAAGCATTTCCAGACAACAATGCAGCTGCCATACTCGTCGAAACTCCCCTGACACTTAGATCCCTCGAATAGTCTACCAGGACAAAAGTTGTAGTGCAATAGAGGAATATAAATTTCGGGGTATTTAATTAATCCTTATCAGAATAATCGTCTAGTAAACTGGGGAATGTAGCGAAAAAAAGGCCTAAGCATCAGGAAGTTACTGGGGAATAGAACTCACAAACTTCCAAATGAAGGCTGCTACCAAATAAACCATACCACTCGTTTTCTGAGACAACTAGAATAATATCTAAAATCCTACATGCCAGTTTTGTACATTAGTGCTTAAATAATGTTGTACCTAGTACTTTTATTTTGTTTTTCAAATTTGCAATTCTTGCATCAAGAGGATCACCTAAATGATAAGCATAAATTAAGTAAAGTATAATTGATTATGAAGATAAAGATTTTTTGGGCATTTTAAAACATGCTTATAATTGAAATCGAGCAGTATGTTGAAAATTATAAAAATATTTGTGCGGGCAATGCAACATTCGAAATTGTTACAGTTCGGTATCCTTAATAAGCGTCTCCAGTGGATACACATACCCAAAAGCCTCATTTCACAGCTGGCCTACTGTGCCATTTGTGAACAAATAGCTTCACACCATCCATACAGCCCACACACGCAGGAACCGGTAGCCTATTAACATTATATCATAGCACCTTGTAACAAAGAAATTATCTGCACTCTATTAAACGAAACCGTGTTGTTGCTTTGTTTTTCCCGCGCATGCCCGGCAACATATTGTTTGCATGAGTAACTTTTAGAAAAGGGCCTTTGTTCCATTCACCTCGCTCTGGTTTACGGCTTCTCGACTTTTCTATGCACGGCGTGTATTATACAATCGAAAATTCCAAAAGATTACGCACAATGAGGCGCAACAAAACATTGCTGCCACTGGCCAGTAATTTATGAGAGAAAGACTTACAATGGACTCCGAAGACAGTTCACGCTTCAACAACTTCATAGTTGATTTTTACGAAGGGGGAGGATAAAGAATGGTGTAAAGGCGAGATGAGGAAAACAGCTCTTTTTTCTCCTTTCTTTCCTTACTTCTTTATTTGTTGAAGCCCCAGTGACACAGAAGCATGTATTTAGGACAGTGCACTCCTACCAATGGTTTTTCTTTTGTTTCCTTCCGCGGCAGTTCTGAACCAATGAACCGTAAAGTGGAGGTGCCCAGTTGCTTTGTACACAGCTATCCTTCTCTCCTTTAAACCTCAGATTTTTTCCCTACTTTATTATAAAAATTGTACCCACAACATGCTCAGAACAACGTCATTTTATTCTCGTTATATTCACAAACGAAGCGGTTATTTCCGTGGTTTTTCTGACGACAAAGGCTCTTTCAACATGTAATTAAAGAGACGGTTCCTTGCGCCACTTTATTGAAAACGTTTCCGGGATTCTTTTATTTTTGTAGCTGAAAATTTGCAAGCTACCGTTGTCAAACTTCTGCTAACAATGCGCTTCTAATATACAGACTTATTGGAAAAGAGTAAATTTAGTTTAATTACAGCAACATTGATTTTAGCTAAAGTAAGTAGAGAATAGTTATTTATGGTTCTAGTCAGTCAAGAACTGCTTTATTCACGAGAGGAATGTTTGACCTGCCAGTCGAAATGGAGCGTGTTAATTCCCGCGAATGCATAAAGATGTCTTCATTCACTAGTACCATACAATGTTTTATACAACACTTATCCTAATCACTAAAAATACTTATTAGTTTTTAATTAAACTATAATAAAGTATATCAATTATTTATAATTTGATTTTCTGGAATACAGGGCTATGTAGACCAAGGCCGGCTGGACGAATGTCACAAACATAGTTGGTTAATACCTTATACCGGGTAGTTAAATTATAACCGAACCCACTCATGGCCTCTCTCTACCTGTACGACACGGCCGGCAGCCGCCGACAGAGACGGACTAGAATCCTTACCTTATAATATATGCTGGAAGTATTGAGCTTCTACTCTCAAACGACAGCATACCTCGTGTAAATATTCTTGCTCACTCTCTAAAGCTAAGCAGTAGATATTCTTGTAATTAATTGCAAATAGTTTCCCTCAGTTCCTATAGTCTATGAGGATTGGAACGACCACTTGTTCTTGTAAAGAATCCCATCAATAAACTACAACTTGTCAGGTCAGGAGAACAAGTGGACTACAAATCAACACTAATTATTATGCTATCAAACACAGCTCTTAGTGCATTGTATGTGCTGTTGCAGAATCTTGTTGGAACCAACCACGTGATTTCTCTTCTTCCGTCAAGTGATTGAAAAATATCTTCAGAATTAACCTCTGTTATCGCTTTGCATTTATTATTTCTTCCAAGAATATGCACCCAATTATTATTCTAGCACTTATCGCACACCATACTCCAGTTTTCTGATCATAATGAGGAATTGCATTTTGTAGCAAAGGTTTTCTGAAGCCCAGTATCGACTTTTGTGAGTATTCAAATATACAGTTACATGAAACCAAGATTCATCATTAAAACCCGAAAGCTATGGGTAAATGAACCCCCTTATTACGAATTGTAAAAACCAATTACATTAATTCACATATTTAGCGGGAACATTTGATTTAAACGAATGTAGCAATAGGTCTTCAGTTTCAATAGACATGTATCGTTCCAATCCTCGCACACAGCAGGAACTTTAGGGAAAACATGGTGCAAGAAATCACAAAGAATACCTTGTCTTCACCTTCACGGTAAGGGTTATGCTAATTTGAAGCAATGCGTGCTCTAGCCTCAGCTTCGAGCAAGAGCTTTTTCTCAGGGTGTGCGTGGATATATAGGAGTAAGGATGCCACCGATAACACTGGAATCCAAACTAAAGACTTGTTTAATAACTCCTTCTCTTTTTAATTACGTAAATCGTGAAGTTGCCGACTAAGGGATACAAACTATATTGATGTCTGGAGTTACCGTATACGAAACGCAGATTAAGCGATTACTCGTAATTCGTTATAATTCGTTATTTTTGACGGGACAGATGCTTCTCGATTCACGTCTTCCTTCCTTGTCAGACACTCCAGCTCTGTGTGAATCCTTTCAAGAAAACTGTGTTATTCACACCAGAATACCCTTACTCAAGTCGACCTTTCATTACAAGTGGACTTTTGTATCCTCTGTTACGGTCATCAGTTACTAAGGAAGAGTCCAAGAAAGACATTTTACCCAAGCGTCGATCAGATGGACCGCCCGCGGCGATGCCTTCGCTCGAGTGAACTGCTAACCCAACAAACATCCTGTTTTACATTTAACGAATATTTCCAATGTTTATATCTAATCTATTATGGTTCTTAATTTACTGAATCCATAATTTCGGTATCAAGCTGCTACTGCTGCTGCTGCTGCTGCTGCTGCTGCTGCTGCTGCTGCTGCTGCTGCTGCTGCTGCTGCTGCTGCTGCTGCTGCTGCTGAGCTTCGGAGGGTGAACGAGAATATGTACACGAGATATGCTGCCTATTTGAGAGCAGAAATTCAACATTTCCGAAACCCCAGAAAAGCACATGAGTCAAGTAGGCTGGCCACGGGAATTGAACCCGGACCTTCCAAGTGCGGGCCACAGACGAAACCACCTGAACCATCTCGCAGGTGGCCGGGTTCAATCTCAGGTGACTGCAAAGTGAGATATGTGGTGAACTACATGGCACTGGGGCGAGATTTTCTCCGGAATCTCCGGTTTCCCCGCCATCTCATTCCACCTGTGCTCCATCTCATTTATCATCAGTGTCACCGCCTGCGGTGCCGTATGTAGTAAAAGTGGGAGTTAAACGCTACATATTTCATTTTATTTCCGCTCGGTTAAATTACTATCAAAATTACCATATTGCATGTTTAAAACATTACTAATATGTCAGTAGCTGGCATGTTGTATGTATTTTATTTAGTATGCATAAATGGGAAGTGGATAAAAATTCACAATAGTTGAAAACACTATCATACAGGTTTTTTTGGGTATTTTTAGGTAAACGTTCGCAGAGATTATTTATTACATTGAAAAATTCTTTTTATTGATGGTAAGACAGCTACAGGAGGCCAAAGTAATATTCATATATTTAGAAGTATGCTAGCTTTGAAATTCCATATCTTTTGCATTACATTATCAGAAGTAAAGTAATGCTCCTCTAGAGCTTCAAAAATGAGGTATTTTAAAATCAAACCAAAAGCAAGAAAGATCTCGTAATCGACTAATGTCACGAACATATAGATGGATTTTAACGAGATCTACATGTTTGTGAGGTAAGTTCTGTTCCGGCCACACAACGTTAGTTCCTAAAAAAGAGGACTTCAGATTCCATTCACAAAAATCAATAACTACCTACCCACCTGCCCACCTTTCTAAGACCTGTCTGCCATCTGCCCACATTTTATTTGTCAAACAAGAATTTATTGTTTTAATCCTTTGTGCTACTTTTACAAAATGAAATATCAGAAAAGCCTTTTCATAAAGAGGACATTTGAGGTGAAGTGGGGAGGGAGTCCTATAAACCTTTACCTGGTATAATTAACAAACGTCTGGCTCAAAAATGTGGAATTTGATATTAATTTCCCTTTTCATTTTCGAGTTTTGCTGGCGCTCTTCCCACACAGTTTACCTCAACATTATTTCCCTGGAAATCCCAGCATATAAATTTTATATGGGGTACAATGCTTGCTAAAATTTATGTAGAAGGTAAAGATACAAATATTTGTTATGGTGCCTTCATAAGCATTTCTCGTCACTCTTATATAAACTTTCCTCTGTATAGTTGATTCTTCTCTCTAGTTTTGATTAATTGACAGAAGCTTTTATTGCACATTTACATAGTTGTACGGATAAGATGGATACAATAAACTAAAGCCTAGATCAGGCTTCGAAAACGAAGATCGCTATGTGATGGCTAGGTTTCACTACTATGGTCATATCGGCGGCCATTCTCCTTTGGAACATACTGAAGGTGTTAACTCGTTATCTTTGGGTTTATTTCTTATTGCATCACGCACACATTCACACTCTCATTCATACTTCCAGACTCTGGGGAAGATGGGGAATTATCTTGGTCGGAGAAAAATCCCCACCCCCACCGCCGGGAATCAAACCCGGGACCCCTAGCACGGTAGGCAGGTGCTCTATTTCTTAGTTTTATAGTGCCTATAAATGCCTATTTCATACGTTTGTGCCTATTCTGCTTCTTAGTGCCTAAAACTGCCTTTTTAGCCAATTTCTTCTGCTTGTAATTTGTGACAACAGCTTTTTGCATTTGCTGGTTTCAACGTGAAGTTTTCGGGGGAGAGAAATTTCTTACTGCTGCACATTGGATATGCAAAAAGGAGTTTATTAAGGAGACACATTTGTGCAAATTGGCCCAAAACTAACAATAATACCAGATTTCCTCTTATTTGTCTCAAAATTAATATAAGCATACTTCAATAATAAAGCTTTTTTTTCTAGCGGCTCGACAGAAAACGTCACATGACTATTTAAATAAACCTACACCTGTATCGTAGCTGCTATTACGTAATTTTAACCTCACATTTCACAGATTCCTTATTTTCTACATTTTCCTAAAATGTTCCACTGGATGCAGTTTTCTATTAACCTTTATGAAATTCTAAACATGCTTGTAAGGGTAACTGCATATTAGGTGTACGCTTTTACATTTGTGGTGTTATTTATTTGAATTCAAAAAGATTATAATGTTTATTTCTTACTGAAAATCCTTAGGAAAATAAAAATTGTTAAATAGCTATGATTATTTTTCCCTTCGTTGACATGGCGAAGACAAATGTTTCACATATGTACTGGTCATTAATAGGTTAAAATGGGTGCAGAAACTTATACCCCAAGCACTAATTTTTAAAATTAAAATATGTGGGACATTTTGAATATGGCCTGTAATTTAGACTTAAACTGTTAATTCCTCAGAAACTATTCTAAATAGAAAGCTGAAAATTTGTATTGTTCCATTCTTGATCGATCGCAAAAGTATATGGTATAAATTTTAAACAAATCTAGCACAACCTTCAGATATTTCAATTTTCACCCGTAAGCCCCCCTCCCAAATCCATTTTTATATAGTTAATTACTCCACACCTTTCTGCACATTGTGGGTCCTACTTAAATCAGTGGATTTATATATATTTTAATTATACGACAATATCTGTTATTTTAACTGGCAGTGAAGCCATTTATGAAATTTGGAATAAATGTAGAACTATTTTGGCTAGGGAACCGTCCTTAGCGAATTTGTTGCAGCATATGTTGCGATGATTGTCATTTTGTTATAGTGCATTTATAGTGCATTTTAGGAGTCATTTTACTAAAATTGTGTATTTCTAAGCGTTTGTTAGCAAATTTTCAGTACCTGTTTAAGAGTCTATTTTGCACATTTTGCCTGCCTATTTCACACATTTTTAGTGCCTATAAATCCGCTCCCTAGTGATGGCTTAGAAATTCTGTGTTTAATTCATGACTCAAAGAAAAACGTTATTAATTTACCATTTAAAAGCGTATTTTTGAAAATGCAAACCATTAAGAAAGAACATCTTGTAAACAGTTAACAATATAGACATGTTATACGAGAAAATTGCTTACTATAAAAGACCTGCATTTTTGTGCAGTAAGATTGTGCATACCTCTCACCATCTATGCAAAAGTCATTCAGAATGAAGAGGTTTTCAGAGGCAATTCCGGTCGCTTCATGGCTTAGTGCTTAGACCAGAGGACAGCTTCTAAAGTTGTGACGTATTTCAGCCGCGACCGAGGCCTGCAGTGCGTGTGACGTCAAGAGCCCTGTAGTTCCAAGTTGCATATATGAATGGCGCTCTGCACCTAGAATTCGAGTGTTCAGTCAGGTATAGCGCACTCGATGACAACAATGTAGCTGCCACGTACCAAATAGAACTGTTAAATTTACCATGTGATGATTTATAGAAGAACAAATATACACACGAGAAAGGTTTGGCTGATCTTTACAAGAATGTCCCCCAAACAAAATTTCCGAGGTTGTATTCACTTGCCGTACGGACATTGTGTATGTTTGGCTCGACATATGTGTGCGAACAATTTTTTTTCTGTTATGAACTTAGCTAACTCTAAACATCCAAGTACCTTGTCGGATCACAATCTAACATGCAGCCTTCGATTACAAATGTTCCAGAGATTATGTCCTGACATTGATAAACTAGTTAAAGAAAAACGAAACAGAAAATGTCGGGAAATGTCCATGTAATTTTGTTCTGAATGGGCCTCCTTTAATTTGCAGAGAAATTTACTTTATTTTTTACCTTATTTACTTTATAACATGCCTGACCTTCAGATAAACTACGAGTTGAAGTTTGATATATTTTCTCATAGCACAGAGCTAAAATGTAATTGCTTATAAAGTGTGAACAATTGTATAATTACAGCAGACAGGATTAATATTACGGCACCCAAGATGTAAGTTGTACATATTATTAATACCCGATACGTTTCCTGTGTTTCCTACGCTGTCGGAACCCCAACACATCAAACTGATGGCTTCCTCTTGGGCAGCAGAATTCAGCGCGGTGACGCCACACGCTAACCTGCCTTTCGTTCGTGGTCATATTTGGCGCTTAAAGCTGACGGGGATGACGTCACACTGCCACTACCTGTCTTCCCCTGGGTTAGACCGCTCGACTCTCATCAAGGTGGCCCAGGTTCGACTGCAAAGTGAAATTTATGGTGGACAACATGACGCTGGGATGGGTTTTTTCCGGGATCTCCGCTTTCCCCCACCATCTCAATCCACCTGTGCATCATGTTCATCTCATGTATGATCAGTAGAGTTTGGATACTCTTCAGTTTCTCATCTTTTATTCCTTGATAATTAAACATATGCATGAGAGCAATAAACGTACTCCACTTCGTAAGGAGTTTATTACGGAAGTTTTATAGCGCATATAAATCTATATTTGAGGGTTTAGTGCATATTGAACCTATTCATGCCTATGTATGCATATATTTTAATTTTTCAGCAATGATTCGCATAGTTATTTCACTTCGATACTTTAAGATGAAGGGGAGGATACGAGAAACCTTCTTTACTGCTCTGTTTGTATCGGATTTAAGTACCATGGTTCTAAATCCATAAAAATTCGCCGAAAAAAGGGTAATGAACGCTTCCTGATATAAAAATATGCCGCTCAACCCCTTAAACTAAATATCGTTAAACAATGAAATTCGGTAAATCCTTAGAGTTCCATGCGGACATTGTATCATAAAACATGATATGGTTTGTACTAATATTTCAAACGAAGTCGTCTGCCACAAAGATAACATCTTCAAGAACTAAAAACTGAAAATTTTACTTCACTTTAAACTTGTACGAATGTGCTGCCAATCGTAATTTTTGAAGTGTGAGCCGTAGGAAAAGGAATATTATAGTGCCGAAAGAGAAGAGCAGTAAAGTTCATTTACTTCGTCAGTGGACTAATGAAAATCTTACTCTTAAAAGCAGCAGGAAATACAGTACTGTGCAAGTGTATTAAAACATTAAGATTTATTTCTGTATTTTCAGAATATTTTAAAAATCAGTGTCATTTTCGAGATAGTGATTGGTGACTTTATTTAACTAAAACAAACCTAAATTATTTTTATGTCGTAATAGGTGACCTTCAACAACAAAATGAGATAGATTAAGTAAAATCTACAAACAGCTGCACATGGATATATACGAGGTGCGTTCAAGTTATAACACAACCTATTTTTTCCAGGACTGGGACCAAATAGCAACTTCTGGTACTTTGTCATTGCGTGACAGAGATGGCTGCACTGTACAGTGCATAGAATTCTAGTGGCAGTGACGAGAATTAGGACTGATTTTGATGCTTAAAATGGCGACGTTTTCATTGAAGAACCGACTGTAGTAATTCGTTTTCTCCATTTTCGTAATGTGAAACCTATTGGAGTGCATCACCAGTTGAGTGAGGCATGTGGTGATGGTACCTTGGACGGGTCTAGTGTGCGTTCCTGGGTGCGACAGTTCAATGAAATCAGAACACTTTTGGCATTTTCAGATCTTCATGCAGGATTGTGTGCACAGATCCCACAGAAATGCCAATTTTGCAGGTGATATCTGCAACTGTCTTGGTTTGTTGTCACACGATGTTCTGCTTTTATTGAGCTGTCACACCCAGGAACGCAAATTAGACACACCCATGGTAAAATCACTACATGCCTCACTCAACTGGTAATATTTCAATAGGTGTCACACTACGAAAACGGAGAAAACAAATGATAACATGCAGTTCTTGCACTGAAAACGTTGCCATTTTAAGTGCGCACTCACAAAGAGTACATGTGTATTTTTTTAATATAAGTTCCTATCTGGTCCCAGTCCTGAAAAAAGTAGTTGGTGTTATAACTTGAACGCATCTCGTAAAAAAATTTCAAGTGACAGAAGAAAATCGTTTCCGCCAGAAAAAGTGAAAAATATGTAATTTTTATTACAATAAGCACGACTAATAATAAAATAGACTGAATGAAAGACTAATAAATATTAATTAATTAGTGCCACTGTTTAAGAATTTACTATTTGATGACTTCAATGTTTATATATGTGAGAAAAGTGAAATAATGTACTTCACTTTGAATGCATATATAGCAGAGTTTTATTGCATAGATGCATGCATATATTTATAATTTATAGTGCATAAAAATTCGAGCTCTAATCATCAGTGTCAACCCCAGCGTTGCCGCATGTAGCAAAAGCGGGCGTTAAACATAATACTATCGCAAGGCATTGTTGCGACAGGCCCAGCCACTCGCGCAAAGCGACAGACAGTGCAACGCAGAGATAAAGGCTTGGCGAAATAGATGAAGAAAGAGGCAGATAGATGACTGTAAGGTTCGCTTTCTGATGCCGTCTTGATTGTTAGAGAACATTCGATTTATTTCTAGAACAATGAGTGGAGATATCAAAATATAGCCGCGTTTAGTTGTCAGGGGACAGTCGTAATTGTACTCGATAATTGTGTGCGTGCAGCTGTAATCTGAAAGTGAACTCTTTTGTTTATTTATGAGTGCAGAGAAGCCACGAGGGATTATGTTGGTATATGTTACGTCATTCTGCTGCTAAGGGTGTACCAACTGTCTTTCTACGGAAAGAAAGAGCATTGTTTAATTTCTGCAATCTGGACCTTTAATTCTATGAACCCAAAAAGTCACATTTAGTTCGGGAAAGTTCAACAACTGCTGAGACAATGTCGCAAGGCATTGCTGCAACTGGTGCGGCCGGCAAGCGCAAAGAGACAGAGAGTCAACGCAGAGATAAAAGCTTGCCCAAACAGATAAATAAAGAGGCAACAGACGAAATTATAGAGGGAATTCGAAGAAATTTAAAGACATGTGCTTTATTTATCACGAAATCTATTAAATACATAGTACATTATCTCCTGCTGGGAGACCTGATACAGCGGCACTCAGTCTCGTTAGGCTTCTAAGAAACCAGTTGAGGATCTATTTGATTAAGAAGAAGCGCTCCCTAGTTGCAAACACTGCATATGTCGGCCGGGAGGCTTCGGCGCACCGATCATCTCTCACCCAACATTACTGCATCCCACTTATAACGTGTCTGTTGGGCAGAGGTGGGAGATGCAGCGACCATGCAGTAGAGCTTGTTAGTTAGCTAGCTATATAATATTTTATTCGAACTCGTTAATCGTTTTGAAAATATACAACATAAATACCAAGTATGCTATTTAACCGATTTTCCATTTCTGAAATACCTATGTTGTTCACAAATGCGCTCGCGTTACACTAAATATGTATTCTGAATAAAATCTCGGTAACCAGTTTTTTTCGTACTTAATTTTCCTCTACTTACTATACTTAAGTAATAAAACAAGCAAAAGCTGCAAGAGCTACAGTCTTTTTTTTAAATAAGATACGTGAACATGACCTGTTTCTACATGGTGGGTAGTGCAATGTTGCCTAGCAACAAATAGGACGTAACACAGATCAACTTTCTTTGCCCTCTCAACAATGGAATCATAAACAAGAGTTCGAGTTACCTCACCTCAACGAAAACATGTAATTAATCTGTATTAGCCTACTACGAAAACAAAAATAAGTTGTTCACACATTCACTGCGATGTATTTTCTTCACATGTGTGAGTTCTTTTAAATAATTTTTGCTAATATTCCATACATATCGTCATTGTTGCTATTCATCGTAAGTTGACATTCCCGCACTAGTGCGATATTCCTCCATAGCAACGCATATAGGCGATTCACGTTCTAAAATATAAAATTTATCTTCAATTATATTTATTAGTATTTTAGTTAATATCTTAACTACTAAAATTCAGATTGATATAAATGCACATAGTGCAAAAAATAGTATACAATACACATGTGGTAAGCACATAACGGAATCTCGGCGCAAGCGTCTCGTTATTTTAAAGATTTCCTCATTCCGTATTGTAACAGTTGTTTCGGTTTGAACCCCAGAAAATATAAAATTGTTTCGAAATTGGTTTAGAAATTTGGGGATTTGATGGTAGTGATGGTAACGGAGAGAGAGATCAATAATCTCCCTTGTGGAAAAAGGACGCGGATAAAATGAAAGCTTTTTAGTGATTAGTGGACGTGCAGGAGAGTGATCTAAAAGAAAAGATATTGTGTAATAATGTATATTCAGTGTTCTAAAGTAAAAATCAATAATCTGTAGAGAAATAATCTTTCGATCAACGTACTCAGGAGTAAGCAGATGTTTTTTTCTTCAATCCATTAATATAATCTCTTAAAGATTTAAGCTATATTTGCCATTATTAGTGGTTAAAGGATTCATAGTGTATTGTGAAGTATCATATTAAAAATGTTGCAAAAATTAATTTAGATTACATTTGGAAACATCGAAGTTGTGGAAAATAAACAATATATAAAATATTGTTAAATAAACAACAAATAAACTTATTCAAATGCTATTTCTTTTACTCGTAACCACCCTTGCAAAGAAGAGATCCCATGACTCATATTTAAGCAGATACAATAGAAGAATTAACCAATAGTTGTGGAATAGTCGACGATATCCTGGACAGCTGATAGAAACACGACGCTTGAACAGAAAAGGAGGTGAGAGACCATTTCGTCATGCTACATAAGGCTTCCCAACTTTGGAAACACCTCTACAACGAAGAAATCCCGTTCCATATTACATTAGTATCGCAATATACTATTACTAACGAATTTGTCAATTGCCATGTTCATTTCAACGCCGCCGATATGCCGTAATTTTAACCCACAGGAACCTTTTTACATGCAAGCATATCTACTGATATGGGGCTGTCGCTCTTGGTTGAAAGGAATAAGCGTTTCATTGATAAGGAGCAAACTCTCGTCTTCCTGTTCAAAGAATTCCATAAGGGAACAGACAAATTCTCTAGCTTGACTACGCAATGTAACACCCCGACCGTAAGCTGATCTTTGCTTAGGGCCATGAATCCTCGGTCTACCTCTAATCCTATCGCCAGCACGTCTTGCTTCCATAACGACGTATTTTAATTGTGATTTCTCAAAGCAGGCTAACAATACACAACGCAACTGAACACAAGCAAACTCGGTTTCCGCTCGCAACTAGCGATTACTGAACTGAGGAGTATATGATTCACCAGTGCAACCAATCTGGCAAACTTTGTGTACGCTTCCATAGCAACGACATTCCCCTCTTACCCTTCGCGGCCCTTGCTTGATGACCTTCACGTATCTTCTTTTAAAAATCAGACTGTACTTCTGGAACATCAGATTCACATGGCATAATATAAAAAGAGTCCAAGGCGAGAAGTAATTCTGAAACCTTGGTACGTTGCTTGTATCCAAGTAAGTTAAATAAACATCACATTAATCAATAGCTGCAATGCAGCAGACGTACCAGAGTTCACTGCTCTACGTAATCACAATTTACTTACTGACTTGCTTGTTATTCAGATTTGCAGAAGAAAGAAAATGTTTACATTTAAGGTCGTTAATATTTCATGCAATACAGATTTAATGCCTTCTATATTGCAGCTTTCGAGGCTAAGAACCTCTTTCGTTTATACGAAAAATACATTGATCCGCATAAATTGACGTTTTCATATGCAGGAAACTAGGGTTGTGCAACTTTAGAATTGGGTACGCGTTTGAATGAGAAAGATACATTTCCATTCCATCAGCAGAATTGGGTTGGAGCAGAGGGGAACAAATATGTAATAACTCCTTTTACAAGTGGAATTGGCCGACCTGGTTTCAGCTTTATGAACATAGCAGGAATCAAACCCGTCGAGAATTTCCAAGCAAGAGATGCAGAGGTTATTCCAGTTTTGGGTAAATACATCCCTTGAGTTTTCTAACCACTCATCGCTAAGATACAAGCCATAGCAATGATCCAGAGAGACCAAGTTTAAGCTCTTTTGGACGAGCTGCATATCCTGACTTGACATGGTAGACCGTTAGATATATAGATTGTTTAGGCAAACAGACGCTGAATCCACCACAAACACAATTATATCCACATGAATTTCTCGATTAAACTATAATTAATTTTTATAACTATTTTCAGACTCTTCTTTAAAAACCACAAACCATGGCAGAAATGATTTCGTTAAATATTGTGTTTATACAGGAGGCTGAAGTGGTTGTCATTTTTTAAACATTGGACAACTTTGTACTGATCATAAAATTCTATGATCTTTACATAACATCGCAAAAACAAATGAAAAGTGACTAAACACTTCCAAACAAACGCAAAACACTTGGGGCTTTCTAAGCAACAGTTAATAAATATCTCGAAATTGTATAGTGCCACAAAAATACCTACATTCCACCAACGCAAAGTAGGTCCCTGGAAGGAATGCGCCCCTTTACGCAGTGGAATAAGGAGAGCGAATGTGTGTGATAGAGAACGCATGCTGCACAAGGAGCAGAACAGTTAAAAAGCCATTCGCCCTATTCATTTTGTATACTAAAACCGAAAATATTCGTTCACAAAAGTAGAAGCCGTCAGAATATTTTTGAATGACCTGTAACTGAACTCAAATGTGTGTCATAAACTACCGAGGAAGGGTGTAGGAGCCTTTTCCAACGCCGCTGCATCTCATCCCATGGAGACTTTCTCTCCTATAGTATACTGTATATATTTTATGATATACTAACCGAGCGGGATGGCGCAGCGGTTTCATCTATGGCTCGCATTTCGGAGGTTCGGGTTCGATTCTTGTGGCAAGTCTACTGACCCATTTTTTTTGGGGGGGGGAGTTTTTCCGGCTTGCCAGGCGAATGCTGGGTAGGTTAATTACATCCCCCGAATTTCCTGTACCTCCATTACATCTCCATTATCATTTTATATCATCTCTTATCTGGTGGCCTATTTCAAGGTTATAAGTTTCAACGGGTGTCTATACGCTGTCGTTACTCCTTGGTTTGGCCGCTCTCTGTTTCCTCTCGCCTCATCCTTCCTCCCGGGGATGCCCTCTTGGGGGTTTAGATACAATAAGCGACAGATTTTGGTGCCGATTTACCTGCTTAGTAATAC
Source organism: Mantis religiosa (assembly GCA_030765055.1). NCBI lineage: Eukaryota > Metazoa > Arthropoda > Insecta > Mantodea > Mantidae > Mantis > Mantis religiosa. The sequence continues at coordinate 209,666,394 of CM060948.1, forward strand.
TAATCCTAATCCTTATGGTTTACTAGTAATATAAAATTAATGACAGTTAGTTGTCATCTTCCGCAAGTCGTGTTTAGAACAACCAGAAGATGCATTGTTCAAATAGATGTCCTTGTGTAACCGCAGTATCAGGCAGCGATTAGGAGGCGGCAAATTAATCGAAATCAGATAATTAAAAATAAGATAAATTAATAAAAATTCTTTGCTAAACTAATTTAAATATCTTGTTATAATAATATGAAATTATAATGGATAGAGTAATGAATGAAATAGCAGTTGACTTAAAGAATAAGAAGTGAAGAATATAATTTACTATAGCATACATACTAGCATCCAGGCAAAGGAAAGAAAATATCCTTGTAAAAATCTGTACTTGTCGTAGAGACAGGAAGGAAGGGCCGTTACCTTCTTTGTGCTATTAAAAGTTCAATGTCTGAGTTATATACTTTCAGCCAGGAATCTTTTGGGACAAAGGGCTTTCAAAATGCAGTTGAGCATGAACGCTTAAGAGATTTACTTCGCTGATTTGATAACGATGCATACCGTTACAAACAACTCAGGGTAGGCGTTCCCCAACTCAGGGTGGGCTGAACGTCAATGAGTTAGATGAGTTTTGCAAACCAATGCGAAAAATCGAAATAAATGAGAAACAAATAGTAATGTAATATTTGAGAAGGGTGAGCTAGTATGGTCATGTGATAAAGTTAGATAGGGGATCAGAATAAGGTTTGAACTGAATCGTGAAGCAAGAAAAACTTACTTAAAAGGTGATACTACGACAGGAGGGACGTGCTCATGCGCGTTAAGAAGAGAAGCGAAGATTTATAAGTCCGAAATGTAGGGAGGTTAAGAACAGCGCAACCAAGGTAAGTGGAAACAGCATTAGAAGTTTATTAGAGCAAAGAAGACACCGTATGAAGAAGAAATAGAAACCGCGAGGAAGTTCGTTTAAACAAGTAATCCAGGGTCTCAAGTAAAATTGAATTTATGTTAGGAATTTTACTAACAGGTGGTCACCGATCCATGACGATAAGTAAACTTAGTAGGATTTAAACCAAATAATTCTGCAACAAACAAAGTGTTATTAATACGACTGAGTGGCCAACAACCACCAAAATCCATTTCCTCCAACAATTCACCTGAGGATAACTCATAGCTCCAATTATAACTCAATAAAGTTAACACTGGTATGCGGGTTTGCCGCACCTGGCAGTGGCATTGGATTTTTTAGCCTGATTCTACATTCCAAATCTTTCCCTTTGTAAGGTTTATGTTAATGAATAATTATTTTCTATTAACTAACTTGATATTTAGTTAAACTATGCATTCGAGACCTAAAGTATGTATGTCATTATAAGACATTCTTGGTGTACGTTATCTCAAAATGAATTTGAGATCTCTTTGTCGTTAACAAAAAAGCATGCGAATTATTTGCGTGACTTGGTTAGAGAAATTGGAGGGAAACTTCTTGACTATGGCAATGGATTTGTGAGTCTGACTGTAAGTTTTCTTATTCTTCTTCTTTCTTCTCCAACTCCTTCGTGCTCTTACGCATGGAGTACTAGGTTCCTCTCCAACAAAATGTTATTGAAAATATTTAAGATTCACATGAATTTCTCTAGTCCTAATGGTTTAATTTTATAATGCTTATGCAAAATATTCTGAATAAAAGTACATTTTTGTCCTTAATCACACATATCGTTGTAAGTGCAAGAGGATAGTGAAACTAAATGATCAGACAGATGCTCAAGTATGAGGCTCTATGAGGTTTCCATTCTCCCTTTACACGATATCGCGAGGAAAAGATGAATGTCGACAGCACTTAAAAATACCTAAACGTTAAGAATTTCAAACCAATAATAACTACTTCTAGATGTGGCTGATACGCCAGGAAAAAATACTTGGGGTGTTTTAGAGATAAATACCTTTTTAGTTGTACGCTATGTGTGCTCTTTGCATTTACCAAGCACAATTATAGCATATTTCCCAAATTACCAAATAATCTAAGGGGCGTTCAAAGAGAAACGAGACGAAGTCTGATACGCGCAAACCGGTAACAGGACGGTAATATCGTGGTGTGTGTTACGAAGTGTGGTTTCCACCAGAGCGTCTAAGTTCACAGCCCGTCGCTGGAGGGCACGCGTGTTTAGAAAAGCGGAACCAAATGTGTTATCATTAATTGTAGCTCTAGTTGTCATTTTGCTAGGATAAACATACATGTTCCATTTAAAAAACGCAACTTGGTGTTGGAAATGTTATTTGTTTACCTTTGAGGATTGTGCGTACCTTCTCATTGTGTGAACCCCTGACATAGGTACATTTCTGGCCAATTGGAATTTTCATATTTTGTTTCATTTCGGAAATATTTTAGAACGCAGAGTTAGGTGAGATACCCTGTATATTGTATTTCTCGCATAGAACTTCTTTTAAAAGTACTTCAATCGAGCGTGTGCCATGGGCTATCACAACTCAATCGCAGTATATTTTGCTTGTTTTGCGGTATATTTTGCTTGTCTATTATCAGACAGCATAGTCTTCTAGAAGATTCAACTCTGTTCACCTCTAGAACGTTCTATAAGTCTAACCATAGTCTATAAAAGCAGGCACCTTCGCGCGTTACACAAAAAAGAAGTGAATTAATGAATGTACTTTTCGTGGAAGACAGAATGGCTTCCCGTAAGATTGTGACGTCAGTTGCCTATATTATGTTGTATGGTTTTCGAATCTCCAATGAGTGAGATATTTGAAATAAGAGGCTGCGTGGTGCGTATTTCATTTTAGAGAAACTGAATTTCCGAAAAAACGAAGTACTTTACATTAGCGAAATTACAGTGAAAAATAATCTACTTCGCATTAGTTAAATAGAAGCGAAAATTGAACTAATACATAACTGTGAAGAGAAATTGTCAACTAAGTGAAGTCTTAGTGAAAGTTGAACTATATCAGAATAAGTAATATTGAGAACTCGGGCAACATTCAAATACTTTTTAATGCCTAGCTTTTAGGTCTGTTAATGGGTTTAGCTGTGGAGAGTACAGTAAAATAAGTATTTAAAGAAAAATTGGATAGAAAATTGAGTAGACGTTAATGGAAAGTAGAAATAAAATTTCCTTGAAAGTAATACTAACAATAAATTAGAGAAATATAGCTGCGAAACCTAGAAAATCTAGAGTATATTTTATTATTTTTTGCAGCTTATAGCACTAATTACAAAAATGCTTTAGTAATGTTATTCCCATGTTACAAAATATAAACTGTATGGATATTCAATATTAAAATTTTATTTTTCAAACCCATTTTTCCAATTCTATTTTTAAATATCTAATGGTTTGAAGTCACACAACATTCTCTACCCACTTTGTACAAATTATTCTTGAAATGGCCATGCTTCTTTATACTTAATTTTAGTCGCGACAGAATATATAGAAATGGCTTCATTATACATTCCGATGGAGGTACAACGAGAACAGGGAATGTTATAGGATTAAGTGATACACAAATCTTTTAAGGCCTGGTCGCTATGTGAGGGCTTTGAATTCCGTTCTATTTGCATAACCAAGAGAAGAAAAATCAAAGTACTTTCCATTTGAGAAAATAATTATGTGTTTAAAAATGCAAACCAATAACAAGTTTTATCCTGGCCATAGTTAACTTCACAAAAAATATTTTGGCCAAAATTATATGTTTTGTTTAGTGACGCTTTGTGTGATTCTTACAGTTTAGTTACGTAAAAGTTAATCAGTATGCAGGACACTTCAGAGGCTCCCCAGAATCTTCAAAATATATCTTTAATCTGTCGCAAAATATTTTAGCTCTATGGTATTTTAATTAAAATCGTTTGGGATTTTTTCTTGTTTTTCTTCTTTCTCTAACTTCTTTGTGCTGTTAAGCGTGGAGTACAAGCCTCTTCTACCCATTTCCTCCACTTTTCTCGGTCCATCATTATTCTCTTTATTTCTGTCATGGTTTTCCCTCTATCCTTTTGGGATATTTTCCAGAAAATAAAATTCTTAGAACATTTTGCTAGAAAAGCTATAGATTTATATGCAGCATTTTTTAGAAAAGTCTATGGGCCTAATCTTGAAATTAGCTGCACTTAAATGCCAAGTTTGGTATTTAACCGAATTTTCGTATTTGAGTAATACAGTTCACAAAGAGATGCATACGACCGCGCGCACACACACACAGTTTTTTTTCTAAAAGTGAGTTTTTGTGTTTTGTGTTGATTAAAAGACCGTGGGTTTCTTTAATATACTTATGATAGGAAGTGCGCAAATTTTGAAATAAATTTGCAGAAAAAAAAGTTGATCTTTTGTGCACTTTCACTATGAAAAAGTGTCAATTTCATACCAATTTGAAATTTACGCCTAAAGTTAGTTGATAGTTTAAACACGCCAAAGGAAAATGTTTCTTCTTAAAGCTTATACCTCATATGCTTTTTATTATAAACAATTAGTCTTCAATTTTTCGCAATTATTGCTCGGATTGTTATTGTGACTTTGTAGGTTCGTAGAATTAAAAGTCCAAGTTGCAGAAATACAAGTAGTTCTTTATTTCCAACGAATTACAGTTGGTAAACTTACAGGTCAAAGTAAGATTACGTATCACTCACAGTTACGCAACACTCACAATTACGTAACACTCGCTACTCGGCACCTTGCCGTACAACTCTCTCTAGAGCTGACTAAAATCTGACTGACTCGTCCACTGCATCACTTATATAGACAGATCGCTGCTTCTGGAAGTTTCTGCAACCGAGCGAAGTCGCCCTAGTGTTTCGCGATCCTTCTAGGCAAGCAGAGATGGGGAAACCAGTGATCACTGCTTGCTTCCCTCGCCGAGCCGTCTCTCCTCGGCGCGTCAGTGGTGCTGCGCGTTGGGGGTAGACTTGGTTTTTACGCTATCCATCTCTCCTACTCCCAGCAAGATCCATTCCATCTCACGAGTAGGCGTGGCCTCCATGCCGTCTGTTTCCCTTTCTTTCTGTCAGCTGGTCTTGTACGTTCGGGTGACACTGCGCCCTCATCAAAGCCGGTCGTCCTGAACAGCACCATCGTAGCGGGCCAGGCGATCCAGGTGTACCACCAACATATTTCGGGACATGGCGCCTGCGTTACCGTGGCACTTTCCGCTACGATGTTCAGAGGTGAAGTCGTATTCTTGTAGCCTCTGGACCCAAATGTGCTGTCTGGGCTTCCAGGTTCTTAAAGCTCAATTGTCAGGTCAGGATGGAATGGTCAGTCCTCAGGTGGAATGGCTGACCGTGCGGGTACTTGTGGAAGTGTTCCAATGTCCTTAATACCGCCAGTAACTCTCGTCGGGTGACGCAGTAGTTCTTCTCTGCCTTGGATAGCGTCTGGCTGTAGTAGGCTACCACCTGCACATGGCCGTCCTGGACTTGTGATAGCACACCTCCAATGCAATGGTCGCTGGCGTCGGTGTCCACAATGAAGGCGACACCTGTTTGTGGAAAACCCAAAATTGGAGCACCGCAGAGGGTCTTCTTCTGGTACTGGAAAGCGTCTTCGGGGTCCTCCGTCCACACATAAGGCCGATGTTCCTCTGTCAGGCGGGTAAGGGGTTGGCGATGTTGGAGAACCCCTTTATAAAACGGCGGTAATAACTGCACAACCCTAGTAAACTGCGCAATTCTCTCTTATCCTTTGGCCGGGGCCAATCTCTTACAGACTGTGTCTTCTCTGGGTCTGTGGCCACTCCGGTTGCTGAGACTTCTTGCCCAAGTAGTTGACTTCCTTGCGTAAGAGCTGGCACTTCTTCGCGTTCAGCTTCAAGTTGGTCGTTTGCAGTCTCTGTAGCACCTTACTTAGATTCTCGAGATGGTTTTCGAAAGTCTCGCCGACGATGATGAAGTCGTCCAGATATAGCAGGCAGGCGTCGTAAGTCAGTCCTCTCATCGCTCAATACATTAGGCGCTGGAAGGTAGCTTTGTGCGTTGCAGAGGACAAACGGCATGTCTGTGAACTGCCAAAGCCCTTGGGTCTAGAGTGCACCTGATCATTGCACCTGATCACCTCTAAAGACTCATCTACTTCGTGCTAACTAATACTCGCTCCAGCTCCTGAGCTATATTGGTGATCTCCAGCTCGTTAGACTACCAGCCATGCTGCCTAGTTACGTCTAGCCTCTTACGAGTTACGTTGCTGAGCGCTAGGAAGAGCTACTTTCGTCTTTAGAGGCAGCCAAAAGCTTGGACAATTGCTTGACGCTCCACCGGGGGGATCGGCCTGGACTTTTCGTCTGGGAGGCTCCGGTACAAGAAAGAGGACTTCTGACATGGATCTCGGACACTGAACTTCGTATCTGCACTTCGTTGCTCCGTACGTAGGAACATTGGGGACAACATTGTTTGGCTTCGCTTCATTATGTAAGTTCTGGATAACTCTTCTAAATTTCTATTGCAAATTTTTCCCGGTGATTCTCGCGTCAATTAAGACAAATTTCGTGGAGTTAGTGCACTTTAAACAACAAAAGAAACCCTAAAGACTTTCAATGCAGTTAAAGAAATAATAATATATAGCCAGTAGCAAGAATAATTAATTATCATATTGCTAAAGATTTGAAGACAAGAGAAATTGTATATTGTTATATTTGAAATTTTAAGAGTATAAAGATATCGTTAAAAACATCTAATTTTGAAATACTTTTTGAAATACATAAGGTGCATTATCTTAAGGGAACTTGCCCTTTACACTAAACCTTTTAGACAGCATTTTGTTAGACATTTGGGAGACAAATATGTATATATACACCTCACATTTTCTGTGAATTAGCTGAGAAATCCTCTTTCAGAAAGAATTTGATATACTTTTGTTTAATTAGTAAATGCTAAGGGATAGACAAAGACGTATTACTAAAAAATTGTAGTATTGTTTAAAGTTACATATACTTCACATTACTTTCTTGTGCAGTCAGCTATTGCCGAAATATCCGTTCGTGTGCTTTGAATGTGTCGACAGCTTTTGTTTTTCATTTCTTTAACGTGCTGCAGTTTCAATTATTTCTTATGCTGTCATAAAAGAGCAAGAAACGTGAAGTAGGTGTAGAAATAAGCATTGGTAAGACAAATTTGTAGCCGGGTATTGATCTCTATTTGAGTAGAACGACAGATTTTTTAATTTGATGCTTAGAATTACGATAATCTCTATGTGGAATGATCCTATGTCCTATAATTTCCTCCGATACAAACTGTGCATTATTAAGGATTTTCCGGTGCTAGAGGGGATCACAGTGACCAATATTAATTAAAGATGACCTTAATTGTAAGCAAATCACCTCGTCTATCGACCTCCCTGATTACAAATGCTAATCCAGATAGCTCTGTCGGTGCAGTGGGACTTTGAAAACGGCAAATCCTCTTCTGAACCCTCTCACAATCCAGTATCAATCAGTCGAGCCAATACACAGACAAATCACTGTCTACTGCTTCCAGTTGACGGAGCCGCTACTTGTGGAAGTGGATAGTTCAAGTCGCAATGTAATTACTTGCCAAGACCATTCAGGTAACAAGAGGTGGTTGTTCCCATTGTGTTCTGTTTGCCTCTGTAGTGGACGTCATTAGAGAGCTGCTGATCAACAAGATGAATTATGGCACCCAAATACCAATCATAGTCTAACTGGCATTACACCAACGTGATGGGTATTCATTTCCAAATGTTTACTGTTGGATGCAACACAAATGGACAGTCCTCCACTCCACTATGAGTAGTGCATTTGCTGCCCTGTACTATTGAAGCTGTCACGTACTACATTATGTTCCAGAGAGAAATGAAGTACATGACACTCATGAGTAAAGGTACAGCAAATTATCTGATGTGATAAATTCGAAAGATGACTTTTACTAATGACAAATTAAAAAGTGTATATCTAACTCTTTTGCTTTCTATCATGCTTAGCTACGAATAGGTATGTAAATTAAATATTGCTTATTGCCAGAAATTGTAATACAGTTACTTCACCCAAATAAAATATTTTGATGCCCCAAGTAAAAAATAAATTATTTTTAAGAAATGAAGAGTTTGTCTGAAAAAGAGAGAATATGCATTACTCAAAATCCAAAATTCCTTAAATATCAAAATGGGTGTGTAATTTCAGTATGGTCCAAAGGTACCTACGACACGAATATTTCTCAACTTAATCGATCTACCCTTTAATTGCAATATTTTTCGAATTTCTTTTATGTTCTCAAAGTAATTTATGAAGTCTCATATATTTAAGACACACATACACATTAAAAATCATATATATCTTGAATTTTATGCTGTTTCTGAAGTCCTTTTAATTCCGAATTCGTTTTGTGCAGATTTCAAACTAGAAGACGTAGACGAAAACTTACTATACAAATAATTTAGTTTGCTCAAGTTTTTCTCGGGAAGCAAGCCAGGTGAAAAGATGATTACAAATCGAAGTTTCGGGAGTGTACATCTTTCCCATCATCGGGATATTTATTAAATGTTATAACCATAAATGAATCACTGGATATAACACAAATATAAACAAAGACAAAACACTATCAATATTCACATTACTGAACAAAAGACTGTTTTCAGTAAATTAAATGCCAGGTCAGGAGAAGGCGTGAGTATAGAAAATTGATTGGGTCAAAGAAACGTAACTACTTAACTTGGTTATCAAGCTGTATTGATCTGTGCTTTTAAGTCGACGGATTTCCATTTTAAGGCCGGTTTGCAAGAGGAGCTGAACTGAAATTCAGCAACACGATTGAGGGTGCTCCTCTCGGAAGATATGTCTAATGTTAATCAGCACAATTTATAGTATACAATGCTTGTGGTGCGAAGGACTTACTAGCTATCCAGACTTTTGTTACTAGTAATACCCCTACTGTGCACTTACAGTAAGTAGAAAAATTAATAGTGTATTTATATGTAAAAATTCCATGTAGAGATATAGCCAGAAATATGTTTTCAGGCCCACTGAACCTGAAAAAAGCAGTTTTAGAAAAAGGTCCAAGTGTATATGTGTATGTATGCGAGCGCAACTTTAAACAGTGCGACTGAAAAATGAAAAATCAGTTAAATATGTCTGCCTCTGTAGCGTAGGTGGTAGCATGTCTACCTCGCATTCAAGAGGTCATGACTTCGAACCTCGGTCACGGTGCGTTATCTGGAAAACCTTTTCCGGGATTTGTCCTTATTCCTGAAAGATGAATGTCCGATAACTATAAGCTCTAGAGACCCTAGGTTCATTTGAGTATAATTTCACCAATGTGATTTATTCGCTGACAACTTGGCGTTGGGGGATGATCATGAAACTTGTTATTCAAGTTTAGTAGCTTCCGAGGATGCGTCACGATGATTTTGCAGAATATCTCCCACCTGAATTACGCTTTACAAGGACATATTTTGTTATATTTTCTTAAAATCAGTTAAGGGATTTTGATTAAATAACCATATGTTAAGCTTAGTTCTTGGTAAATAAAATATACATCTGCATTACCTCGAAATGGCTGAGAAGTCCTCTATTCTGAGCCGCTTTTGCATAACAGTTAAACCGAAGGGAAATAATTCCACAGCTGTCGAAGAACGCAAATTACATCGAATGTCATTACAATTAATGGCATTATTCATTTCAGAGATGTTCACTGTGCTGCTCTTATGATTAACACGCGCTTTACCTTTGATCATCAGAAGTCTTTCAGGTAACAGGTACTGCATATATTGTTTGTTCTAGGAAGTCGGTATTTTATATTGCCACTGAGTGTTACACTTCTGCCACTGAAATGAAAGAAATAACTATAGATAGATACTTGTTAACTACATGTGGAGTCAAACACAGCGTTGCAACATTTCGCCTGTGTTCTATCTCATTCTATTAGTTTTCTCGTGACACGTTTTTTTTTTTTTTTTTTTTTTTTTTTTTTTTGTGTTCTCAGAAGTAAGAGTCCACTAGTGGAGAAAACGTGTCCGCTGCTTTTCGGAACGCAGAATACGAAGGGAGCTATTAATATTTTGAACCTAATAATTAAAACAAGGTAACTTGTGAGTGAAATTTACTTGATTGTTTTCAAAATAGTCTCATTTATTATCCATATACCTTTGCATCCCTTTGAACCATTTGTCAAAGCATTTATTCCAGTCTTCTTGAGACACCTCCAACACACGGTTTTGAAGGCGACAACAGCTTCTTCTGCCGACGAAAATCATTGTCCATGCAATTTATTCTTGATGTTGGGGAACAAAAAGAGGTCATTGGATGCCAAATCAGGAATGTATGGCGGATGACTCATAAATTCGATTTTTTGAGCCTTGAAATACTCTGTGGTAGACGAGATGTGCGTGTGCTTGCATCGTCTTAACGAAGACCGATCCTAAGTTTTTTGATGGTTTAATTTACTTCCCTGAAGACCTCCGACGAACAAATGGTTATGTACCATTCGCTATTGACGGTTTCAAATTCCTCTAACGGCTCTGTTGTCATATGGCAAGTTTTGCTGCAAAAGGAGGCAACCATTTGCTTCGAAGTGCTTCGAGTGAGAACAACTTGCTTCATCTTGAAACACCCATACAGTCGGCTTCTGTTTAGGTTCCGGCTCATACGTATAGATCCATGATTCGTTACCTGTTGCTATCTTATATACTTTTTTGAGGCACCGCCGTTGTATTATTGAGCATTTTTGTACTCCATTTTACACGAGCATCTTTTTGAGATTGCGTCCAATTATGTGGGATCCAACGACACCAAACCTTCTTCTCGGTTAAATAATCATGTAGGATTTTATACATGCTGCTAGCACTAATGCCTAGATTTGTCTCAATCTCACAATATATCCCATGGTGATTTCGCATTATTAGTTTTTGCAGGGCTTCAATTTTTCCTGGCACAGCAACTGACCTTGTATGACCTTCACGCACTTCAACATTGAGAGAACGGCGGCTATGATTAATTTCGTTATATCAACGTTTCACATTGGCAAAGGATGGAGCTTCACTACCAAATGTGCAAGTTATTTGATCGAAGCACTCTTGTCTTGATAATCCATTTGGAAATTTGTAACAAATCGTTGCATGGATATTTTCGCAAGTTAATTCCGTGTTTTTATTTGGACACAATTTTCAAGTAAATATGAACTAAACAAATGACGCTCTGTTGACAAAATGTCCGAAGAACAATGTCAAACTTTCCATTGGAAACATCAGATGGCACCTACAATATTCAGGGTTGCCAAGGCTCAAAACATAAATAGTTCCTCTCGTATCTTCATCTTTTCACCCGGCTTTGATGTGCCGCATGTTAATCTTTAGCGTAACACAATAATACGCTTTGTTCGGTGGCTTGTGAGAAAACGGAAGGGAGAGAAGGACCTCGCGCGGACAGTATGTGGGTATAAAGCTGAATAGTGTTGCAGGATTTAAGCTGTCATTCAGCTACGAGTAGTAGCACTCACCACGGATACTGCACGAAGCTGTTAAACATCTATATCTAAGTAAGTGGCGGCAATTTGGAACAAATAATGCACCTGCTACGTAAATTCCTCGCAGGTGGATAACCTATACACAAGCAGACGACACACACTATTTAAAAAGTGTATAATAATTTTAAGGAAGTAAACGCTGAGCGAGATGGCACAGGTGGTTTCGTCTGTAGCCCCAGAGTCTGTAGACCTCCCGTATAGAGGTCCGGGTTCGATTCCAATGGCCGAACTACCTAACCCATGTTTTTTTCGAGGCTTTTCCCGGGTTGCTAGGCAAATGCTGGGTAGATTAACTGGATCCGCGAATTTCCTGCCCGCCCATTTCACCTAAATTATCCTTTATATCATCTCTCATCCGATTTCTTTCCTGGTAGAAGTGTCGGCGGGTGGTTTGGCGGTGCATGTCAGGATGATATGTTCTAAGTGAACACTTTCTCCTCCGGTGCTGTAATTGTGTTATATCATTAGGCTTACGCATAAGAAGGTAAAGGTGTGTACAGTTATTGCCACAGCAGCAAAAATTGCCTATATCATTCTCAGAATATCGCTGTACCATAGCTGTTAAATTTGTTTGGTCAGAAATAAAAAAAAAGTCAAACGAAATTTCCCTTAAGAGAACATATCAGGAAGCATATATGAAAAGTTTTAAAATTGATCGGGAAGACTGTACAGGAAATGAGTAAAAACAACTACTGGACAAACTACTCCAGACGCCTTGAAAAGCAAGAAGAGAAATAGAACTTACATAGTGCCCTCGACAGCACACCATTCGTTCCAAATGTAAATTATGAGACATCGTTTTCCTCGTCGTCTTCGAATAAGCAGCAAAAGAAACAAAAATTATAAGAAAATAAGATTGGGGAAATGTCTATATACATATCGGCTGTACTAATGTAAATAAAGTGTTTCGCTTCTCCGAGTGTTTTTGTTTCTTTCGTTCTTTTTATGTGTGACCTTATGAAGTACCAATTATGTTTATATACATTTATATAATAAAGAAGTAAAAGTAACGTCGTCTAAGTTTATTTGATGTGAAAAAGCTAGAACTAACGTTTGAAACACAGCCAAATAAATAAATATTGACAACGTAAACAGCGCGACACAAGTACAAAAGGGAAGCAAATGTTGCAACAGCACATCTAAAGCAGTATGCCGTTTCGTGTACGTGCCACGTGGCACATGCACCCACTTTTTACCTGCTCCTCCTAGTGTCTCAAAGTGTCTCAACAAAGTATACTTTATTCCAACAATGGCCAACTCAAGCAACAGAGGAGAAGCTGAAATCATCTCTTTCCACCCGCTTCGACTGAAAGACTTACGCATGGTTTCTGACTTCCAGTGGCCACTCCGTGGCTCAGTGGTTAGACCGCTTGGCTCTCACCAAGGCGGCCCGGGTTCGATCCCAGGCGACCGCAAAGTGAGATTTGTGGTGGACAACACGGCGTTCGGGCGGGTTTTCTCCAGGACCTCCGGTTTCCCCCGCCATCTCATTCCACCGGTGCTCCATCTTCATCTCATGCATCATCAGTGTCACCGCCTGCGGTGCCGTATGTAGTAAAAGCGGGCGTTAAACACTACACATTTCATTTGCTGACTTCCAGTGACAGCACTGTGGTGACATTCTGACAGGAAATGAAAAGTGTGCACATTCATTCGCCTGTGATTGATGGGTCTGTCTGTCGTGGCCTTGACCACTAGCGGGAGAAACATAACACATGTAGGGAAAGCGAGCACAAACTCTGGTTTTGAACAGTCAAAATACAGCGTGTGCTCCTTCTGTCAACTGCAAATTTCGTTTTTGTTTTTCTGTTTCTTTGCTTTATCGCGTGCATGCAAAGAGAACGGTAAATTTGCAGTGAAAGCTAATTAGGATTAAAAAGAAAATGTATAGAATAATAAGGTTTAAAGTACGGCCGTTGGATCTCCGGCCCTGACGTTTTGCGATTGCAGGAGGTGGAGGGGGAAGACTATTAGTACCAACATACAGTAATGAGTAATTGAAAATATACCCTCAAAGTTATCTTTAGAATGAAAGTATAGGGCTATATTAGCCTTAAAACACTGAAATCCAACTTGCAATTTCATTATCATGCAAGATATTCATTACAACATCCCTCTATTCGAATATTTCGTTCACAACTTTACGTACACGAACTACTTCTGTTTGAAGTACTGAGAGACTCTACATCCGGTGTCGTGGTCAGGAAGTTAAAACTGTCTGTTAGCGCCAATCAGCATTGTCGGTGATAGGTGTGACTTCCAAGTCCAATACCGTGTTGCCAGTTCAATTTCGTTCGGACCACCTGGCTTTAGTTGCTTGCGCTGGCGAAGTTTCTTTTCTATTTTGTGCGTGCGTGAATTCCGACTTTTAGTGTCCGTAAGTCCTATTGCTATCCCTACTATAATAATATGGCTACTAGTTCATGATATACGTAAATGCGTGAAATATTAATAATACGTATGTTCCTCTGCTTGAAGTTCCCGCTAAAGAACTGGCAATATCCCGCTTCCCCCTCTCGAAAAATGTCAGAGCCGGAGAGCGGCTGGCCAAACTGTAGGAGAGTGAGCAAATTCAGTCGTGGGAATGCAAAACATAAGATTTTTACTTAAGAATTCGTCAATAGTTCAACTAGCATGAGAAAGTGCTTAGGATATCTAACCTTTAGGATAGGCAGAAATATTTTAGTGGTTTTCAAGTACCAATAGATGCACAATACGAACATTTTCTACATAATGAATAAAATATTCCAAGGCTTGCCAGCCCGACTGCCGGCCTCACGCCCACATTAGCAATGCAATCATCAAACCGAATTGGGTAGCAGACGTGGTCAGCATCTCGGCATTCCATTTGGAAAGTTACCTTTTTGACCAGGGCTGCTTACCTATCGTAAGCTCCTCAGTTTCCTCCCGAAGCTGCATGAGCACCGGTCCTATACCCTGGTAACACGGTATTGGATTGGGAAGTCACTCCTAGCACCGACAATGCTGATTGGCGCTAGGAGGCAGTTTTAACTTCCTGGTCACGACACCGGATATAGAGTCTCAACCCCTTCCCCCCAGGATTTGGATCGATTCCAGACCGCATTCCGTGGCAGGGAACAAAATGCCTTAGCCCACTACGCCACGGCCCAGGACACATATTAAATATTGCCCTGTTTTAATATTTCCAAATCATCTTCCCTATTCAATCACAGTAATTCACCGCTCCAATCAGCAGTACTACACTGCAGTATTTCCGCAGCTAAACAATTTACAATTTCATTTAAACGTTTTTAAGACCACTGCTTTACCGATCGGTTGATTGTGAATGGGTGTGCTCTATAATTTGATTGTCATTTTTAGTATTTGTTTAAGCTATGTAAAAATGACAACAATGTATTCTTTTGTAAAAATTTATTTCGTCAGGATCAGTTATTGTCGTCCAGATTTCAAATTTTGTATTTTTGTTCTTATAATTCGCGTTCTTATGCTTACAGGGAAAAGGATATTCCACATATTGTAACAGCATAGACCTTAGCTACTGGAATAAGATCCAAAATACATCCCCTATACTTCCATGTGCTAAGATCATTGTAATGACAACACAAATATTTGGTACTACCTAGAGCAGTTGAATCATCTGCAATTACTGAAATCTTATTTTTGTGAAGAAAATTATATACCAATTGTTAAATTTTGTCACCTGCTACATGTTTCATAATAGAAATGGCACTCACTCTGCTATATACAGGATGTCCCACCTAACCCTGCGACCTCAAATATCTCCGAAATGAAACAAAATATGCAAATTCCAGTTGGATAGGAATATACCTATGTCAGGACCTCTCACAATGATTTTTTTTTATTTACGTCCTCCAACGTTAATTCATATCGGACGATGAAGGGAATGGATGAAATGATGCTCAAATGAGTCCGGGGTCCATGCAGCTTAGAGTTACCCGACATTCGTCTTACAAGATAAGGGAAACCCCGGAAAAAACCTTATCCAGATAACTTACCCTGACCGAGATTCGAACTCGGGACCTCTTGAAAGTGAGGCAGACAAGCTACCACTACGCTACCAAGGCGGGTGCTCACACAATGATAAGTTATGCACAATCCATAAAGGTAAACAAATAACACTTCCAACACCAAGCTGTATTTTTAAACGGAACATGTATGCTTATTGTAACAAAATGGAAACTAGAGCTACAGTTACTGATAAAACACTTGGTTTCACGTTTCTAAACCTCATACGATCTGAAATATGCATCATTTCTGCAACAAACCCTACCCTATCCTCATGGATGATGTGGGATTGAAAAGTGTCTATCAATGTGATTCCAGCATGATGGATGTCCGGCACATTATGCACAAGTTTCCAGAGACGTTGTGGATGCGAAGTTTTCAAACAGGAAGATAGGACGGGGTGCTCCTGTGCTATGGCCAGGTCGGTCCCCAGACTTGACGCAATTAGACTCCTTTCTCTAGAGCACAGTGAAAGATAGAGTGTATCAAGAACCGCCAATGACAGTAGAGCATATGCAACATCGTATTACTACGGCGTGTGCGGCAATATCTTTAGAAACACTGCAATCCGTGCAACACTCTCTTGTTACCAGATTCCAAAAATGTATTTTTGCAAACGGAGGGCACTTCGAACACCTGTTGAAGGGACGCGTTTCATCGGACAGGATGCTACTGGTGATTAGTGGGTGCATTTTCCATGCCGGATTTAATGGACAACAATGAAGTTGCTGAAGGCTATAGGCCACTAGTAAATGTGTTTAGAAAAGCGAAACCAAGTTATCACTAATTGTAGCTCTAGTTTTCATTTTACTGGAATAAACATACATGTTCCATTTAAAAGAAATGCAATATAGTTTTGGAAGTATTATTTGTTTACCTTTATGGATGTGCATACCTTATCATTTTGGCAGCCTCTGACATAGGTACATTCCTGGCCAGTTGGAATTTTCATATTTTGTTTCATTTCGGAGCTATTTGAGGTCACAAAGTTAGGTGGGACACCCTGTGTAAGTACTACAACTTTTTTGGCAATTTGTGAACCATGGACCTCAGTGGGATAGGGTCGAAGTGCCAGCCTCTGGTTCCCGAGGTCCCAGGTTCATAAACAAGGGAAGTAAATGGAATTTTTCAAGTGGAAAAATCCTTAAATAAATTCCTTCTGAAGTGAAGAAATGTCCGTCGTCCCGTGTCGTAGATTTACGGCATGTAAGAGAAACTCATATCTGATAAAGAGGTCTTTGAACTAAGTTTAGCTGTCGTTCACGCCCAATATAGAATTGCGTATTGAAAACCAAAGTAATCAAAGGAAAGGGTGTGCATAAGTTTTAAAATTTCTCCATCGAAATACAGCCACCTCAGAAATGTAGGCAAATGTTTTACAAGAACAAAGGATGTCATGTGTTCAGCTATAAATGCACACATCATATTTTGCTGCTTTCAGATGAGTCTTAGAACGAAAATGAAGTTAAAGTTTTCAGCCCCACCAGAATTGAGAACAATGCACATGCTCTTGTGTTTCTACCGTCTATCAAGAGCAGTTTTCAGCCTATACTTTTGTAACTTTGAGTATACTTTGCCCCGATGCAGTTATTTCCATGTTTAACGTTCATAAAAAGTTATCATTCCAAACCTTTGGGCACTAGTTGTAGTCCTAGAAATACGCCACGTACAACAGCTATCTGAGGTCTCTCAATTTCAACAGTGAAACGCAGTAAGCCAGTAATAATTATTAGCTGCATGTTCCGCGATAACCGGTTATGTTATATACGTTATCAAAACTTTGACTCATAGCATCCCAATAACTCAAAACAGTTGACACATCTTGCCATTGTCATTACTCTGTAATCTTTGAACCATGGCTTTGCAAGCATACCAGTCATTGTTACCCGCGTCTTTGGCTTTATTTTTGTAAGGAAACAGAGACGTGAGCAGCTCTAATTTCTTGAAATTAATTACCAACCCGCCTTTGTAGGAAAACATCATAAGTAAATAATTTAAAATCCTTTTAATTTTAGCTTATAACGTCGCAAACTTTTACACTATTCTACGACGTATTCATTTACAGTTTTCCTAGGGATGAAAACGTGTGGAAAAATGGAAACTACTAAAAAGACAAAAGTTTCAAGTACCAAATCATTCCCATATATATGCTAAGCATTTGTTACCGAATGGGTTGATATATACGCATTTGGAAAAATTAGAGTGCCTGAAAAGGATTATGTTCCTTCTATATTTGTAATTCCAGACCACTTGAAACAGTAGTCGAAAGGTTAGGCTAAACTGCCTCAGTGGTCTGATGTTTAACACGCCATTTCCAAATTCAGAGGTTTCCGGTTGGGATCCGAGCTGAAGCTCGTGAATTTTACTTCAACCAGGATTATTCCTCATCCTGGTTTAATTCTAGGTGCATTTATAGGAATGTGCTATCATGGTGGTTTAATAGCCATCGATGACCAAAGGCTCATACATATAAAACAAACTTGCAAAATAAAAATTAATTTAAACAACTGATGCTGTTTTTCCAGTCCATCATGATAGATACTTCATATACAAGTTGAAGGAAAAAGTGCTAACTTGATATTATAATGGCCTACAGAAGCGCAGGAGCTTAAGCTATAAATGCCAATGGCTATTGTGAGATATGTGTGCGTCGTTAAAGAAGCAATGGAGCAAAAGAAAGAACGTTGGAAAGAATGAAATAAATAGAAAAGAAAGCAAGAAAAAGAAAAAAGGAAAGGAAGGAAGGAAGGAAGGAAGGGAGGAAGGGAGGAAGGGAGGAAGGGAGGAAGGGAGGAAGGGAGGAAGGGAGGAAGGGAGGAAGGGAGGAAGGGAAAAAGGGAGGAAGGGAGGAAGGGAGGAAGGGAGGAAGGGAGGAAGGGAGGAAGGGAGGAAGGGAGGAAGGGAGGAAGGGAGGAAGGGAGGAAGGGAGGGAGGAAGGGAGGAAGGGAGGAAGGGAGGAAGGGAGGAAGGGAGGAAGGGAGGAAGGAAGGAAAACTAGTGGCTAAAACAAGTCTTCTTGCATTATCTTCATTAAGAACGTGTGCAAATTATTAGATTTTGGTTGAGTGCTTTTGTTGAAAGACCTTTTCAGCTTTGAAGAATGTCTATTTTAAAGATTAGAAGACGACTTGAGCAAATAACATACTCAACCAACAGGTTGTCGCTTTGAATTGCAGGTTTATAATATTTGATGGGAAATAATAAAGGTTTTAAAATTTAAAATTCCTTAAACTAAAATCACAGTGCATATTTTAGCAATTATTCACATCCAATATTACTGCAGAAAGTATTTAATGTATTAGATCACATTTCTAAAACTTGGATAAATATCATTTATGCGGAGGAGCAGACAATGATTCACTTTATATAGTAGAATGTCAAGAAACAAAGCTGTGGAGAAAACATTTTTACCAAAAATATGGGGGAATATTAACACAGAAGTTTTAAAAATTAGGATAAAGAGGCTACATAAGGAAGAGGATATAAAAATGCTAGAGCAATATAGGGAAAGGACAAGGCCAAATGGCAAAACGGTGTTAATATGTATGGACGTCTAAGGTATAAAATAGCAACTCATGTAATGTGCAAGTAAATAAAATGGTAAAAACTTACTGTACAAATGGTTTGAAAATAAATACAAATAGAAATATTCCGTACGTATTCCTAAGTAATATAATCTGATATACTGTCCAATATCGGAACTTAATTTTGTGTTCAATTAATTATCGAAACAAATTATTTGAGCTAAGAACAACTGGTGTCTATTCCAATGTTGCAATTACGGGAGCATAAACTAAAAAGGAGACCCAAAATTTGGGTTTAATTCTTTTGCATGGAGAAGATCCATTGAAATTAGAACAAATTATTCACAGTGAAAACACTTGTGATATTTTCAATTATGGCGCAAAATAGAACATGTCGTTGGAAGGCACGCAAGAAGCGAACAGCTAACTATGGAAAGCCCGAGTGATATGTTGTCTTCATGAATTGTTAGGATCGGGAAAGATGCAAGCGGAGTCGATTGATTTATAGTAATAGTTGAAACAGCTGAGCATAGCGATGCTCCCTAACTACCGCTGAGACCAACGAAATATTTTTTCCAGCAGGCCGAGAAAACGGCTTCGAACTCAACATTAACATTGCAGCAAGTATAATTAACATGTTCAGTCAAACTCTTTCTAATTAACTTTAATATGTTAATTTTTTCCTCGCCAATTGTACCCCTTCTTTAACTGCAATGGTAATAACAATGGCGTTGTACCTTAGTAACATACTGACATCTCGGCAATGCTCTTAACTCCTGTACTTTTGTCACTGTTTTTTTAATTTATATTTTCTAACACATACACAAATACATTCCTTTTTTTTGTAATTTAGGTCCTCCAACGTTAAGTCATATTGGACGGTGAATGAATTGCGTGAAATGATGCTCAAATGAGTTCAGGGTCCTTGAAGCTTAGAGTTACCCGACATTCGTATTTTAGGATAAGGGAAAACCCCGGAAAAAACCTTATTCAGGTAACTCACCCTGACCGAGATTCGAACTCGGGACCTCTTGAACGTGAGGCAGACATGCTACAATCTAAGCTTCCGAGGCGGGCACATACATTCGTGTTGGTTTGGGTGGCTCAGTTGGTTAGGTGCTAGCCCATCTATCCCAAGGTCGCTGAATCAAACCCAGCCCGTACCAATAATCTTCAAGTGTAAAGCGATGGCTCTGTGTCAGTAGATTTACTAATTACTCGGAATTGCGGCACACTAATGTAGTCCTCACAAATGACGTCATTAACAAATACAAAAGCACAAATTCAATATAATAATAATAATAATAATAATAATAATAATAATAATAATAATAATAATAATAATAATAATAATAATAATAATAATAATAATAATAATAATAATAATAATAATAATAATAATAATAATAATAATAATAATAATAATAATAATAATAATAATAATAATAATAATAATAATAATAATAATAATAATAATAATAATAATAATAATAATAATAATAATAATAATAATAATAATAATAATAATAATAATAATAATAATAATAATAATAATAATAATAATAATAATAATAATAATAATAATAATAATAATAATAATAATAATAATAATAATAATAATAATAATAATAATAATAATAATAATAATAATAATAATAATAATAATAATAATAATAATAATAATAATAATAATAATAATAATAATAATAATAATAATAATAATAATAATAATAATAATAATAATAATAATAATGATGATGATAATGATAATGATGATAATGATGATAATGATGATAATGATGATAATGATGATGATGATAATGAGGATGATAATAATAATGATGACGATGATAATAATAATGATGACGATGATAATAATAATAATAATAATAATAATAATAATAATAATAATAATAATAATAATAATAATAATAATAATAATAATAATAATAATAATAATAATAATAATAATAATAATAATAATAATAATAATAATAATAATAATAATAATAATAATAATAATAATAATAATAATAATAATAATAATAATAATAATAATAATAATAATAATAATAATAATAATAATAATAATAATAATAATAATAATAATAATAATAATAATAATAATAATAATAATAATAATAATAATAATAATAATAATAATAATAATAATAATAATAATAATAATAATAATAATAATAATAATAATAATAATAATAATAATAATAATAATAATAATAATAATAATAATAATAATAATAATAATAATAATAATAATAATAATAATAATAATAATAATAATAATAATAATAATAATAATAATAATAATAATAATAATAATAATAATAATAATAATAATAATAATAATAATAATAATAATAATAATAATAATAATAATAATAATAATAATAATAATAATAATAATAATAATAATAATAATAATAATAATAATAATAATAATAATAATAATAATAATAATAATAATAATAATAATAATAATAATAATAATAATAATAATAATAATAATAATAATAATAATAATAAAAACTGAGAGACGTGCTGAAACCCACGATACAGGCTTAATATAAATTCATAGCACAAAACTCCATAGCAACAAACGGATTGACAATTTTGTGCAGCACTCAAAAGCCAGATTATTTTTTGTACGTCCACTGACATTTTACCTCTGGGATGAACGTGATGTGAAATTCAAGCGAGAGACTGTGATGTGTGTCTGCAATAATCACTTTAACAATGGCAACCTTGTTGGTATGATGCCTGCCTGCGGTAATTTGAAAAAGCGCCACATCGTAGCGGGATGCATTTTCATAATGATATTAATAAAATCTGTGCAGGTAGTGTTATGTGAGTGAGGTCACTGTAGGTATCTAGTTTATATCCATGATGTCCCCACAACGCACAGATAATAGCACAACGAGTGCTTCAACAAGTCATTTAACAAGTGTTTCAAAAATTCTGTCCGTAGGAATAAGAGATAGAAGCTGTTAAATGGTATGGGATAGGGATATGTAAAAATCGCAGGTAAAGAGTTTATCTTAATAACTACTTGACACGAAAAATTGAGATAAGTAAAGTTGGTAATATAAACTATAACATTTTGGGGAATTTTCTTATGTTTGTAATGTTCTCAAAAGAGAAGTTGTTAGTCATTCGTTATCCTGATCACGCAAGGAGATCGGATTTGTAAGCTCCTAAAACGATTCCTTTCCTCTCCAATTGATCTGTGTGAAATTTATTCTCTGACGGTAGCTGCACAGGCCACTAGGTTTACGTTCGCTTTCTCTTTGGGTGGTGGTTAGAAGCTTCTGAGGTGCCCAGGGTGCCCATCTATCCAACTCTTTGGACTTCTGCACGTTTCTGTGAGTCCGCTAGCTTCGCCATCTACTAGCCTGTGGTCTATCTTCGTCTTTTTTTAACTTACGCCCTCCAACATTAAGTCATCGAACGATGAACGAAATCCTCAAATTAGACCTGGGTCCATACAGCTTAGAGTAACCAGATATTTGTTTTTCAGGATAAGGGTAACCCCCGGAAAAAACCTTATTCAAATAACAAGCTGACCGAGATTCGAACTCGGGACCTCTTGAACATGAGGCAGACACGCTTCTGAGGCGGGCTCTCTCTCTCTCTTTGTCTCATCATTTCTCTATGGACGGCGATAGTTAAAAAAAGATCCCTGCCGGTTTGTGGTGAGCGAAATATCCCACCTCCATTTCTTATGTCACATCAACAATATCCTAAATATATCAAGATTAAATCGAATCGCACGATAGTTAATTTCAGTGTAAATGAAAACCTTAACTTTAAGTTTAACCTAACCTAAAGATAATATTCTTTATTTATAACTTTGAAGGATATTAGTTTAATTTAACTTAAATTATTAATATATAAAGTTAAAGACTTTTAATAAAACTGTGAAAAACCATATTTAGAAGAATAAAGAATTTCGAATCCGGGGATGGAGTCAGTTGATAGAGTCAACATGAAAAATTCAATGACATAGCCGGGATTTGAACCACAGATCTCCTTGTTTCCGTCGAGTCGCTCTTACTCGTACATTTCCCCGGTAGACCACTATGGTCTCTCTTATTTGAGATATACCGTTTGTTTTGACTTACTTCTAAGTACTTGAGTCCCGGGCTTCATGATTTAACTCATATTATTTTAGTTAATTGATAGAGATTAGTCATTTATTAACACTAGCCGTATATAGGCTAAGGTTTTTGATAGATAGAGTCAACATGAAAAATTTTGTGCCATGGCCGGGATTTGAACCACGGATCTCCTGGTTTCCGACCAGTCGTTCTTACTCGTTTATTTCCCCGGTAGACCACAAGGGGCTCTCGCATCCGGGATACACCGTTTGTGGCGACTTACTATCGTAAGTACATGAGTCCCAGGCATCATTTAACTGTCATTATTTTAGTTAAATGGTGGAAATTAACAATTTCTTCACACTAGACGTACACAGGCTAAGGTATTTTATAGATAGAGTCAACATGAAAAATTCAGTGCCATGGCCGGGATTTGAACCATGGTTGAGCTGGACTGGACCGAAACCAGGAAATCCGTGGTTCAAATCCCGGCCATGGCACAAAAGTTTTCATGTTTTCTCTGTCCAAAACTTTAGCCTATACACGACTAGTGTGAAGAAATGATTAATTTCCATAAATTAACTTAAATAATGGAGTGAGTTGTTTGAAAATATTATTGTCGCATCTTAGGAAGGTAACATGAATAGCAAGTTTGATTATCCAGCAATTTTTTTAACACACAACGCGTAGACACAGGCCTCTTTCCATTTCTTTTTTGGTGCAATACTCCTCAACCTACATTAAGTATTTACTGAAGAAAGTAAAACAATAATAGTAGAAAAAGTCAAGTAACTGTAACATGTAACTTTTTAGAAGTCAATAAGCATATAAATCAATTAGCTGCTATGAACCTCACAATATTTTGCGTTTGTCAACACGAAGAGGCTTGGATTTTTCAAGCGAAATGAAAAACGGAGGTTAGCGAGTATAAAACGTACTACTAAACTAACAGAAGTAAAATAAAAAAAAAAAGGTAGAGAGTACGAAAGTTCACGTTTGATTGGCATTGCACTAATCTCACCAATATTACACCAAGTCTACACACAGTCGATTGACCAAAGCGAAAATGTTTTGCTACGGGATAGCATTTTAATGCAAATGGAATAAATCGTTCCGGCCAAATGATCGTACCAACTCCAATTTTTTTGTTGTTTGCAAGTGCTTTCGTTCCCATACGAGATATTCTAGACCGCTGCTTTTTTTTTTTTTTTTTTTTTTCATTCATCTGATCACTTGTAATCCTGGCGGAAATTCCAGCTGGCCCGCATTTCGCTTCTATGTGCAAATTCGTGCTCTCATGCGAATTACATAAAACCCTTGCCTCTCTCGCATTGTTTTACTTTCTAATTTTGAAAATTGTTTCGTAACCGCAGCGTCAGTAGCGCTTCCTGCTTTTGCGAAGCCAGATCAGAAGTGTGTAATCACTTCTCCTTTTTTTCTTTCTTATTTTTTTTTTCTCAATGTGTTAACGCGGGATTCAGGAATTAACTTAAGATAATTGCGCTGCTAAAAGGAGACTGGCACGGATGTAAAACTGTGCCAATCACTTAGACAACAGGTTTAAGAAAGCACAACGCGTAACTCTCACAAAAACTTAATGCGAAGATTCGAGACTGGCCGATAACAATAAATGAAGCAAATGAAAATAAACCTAAAGTGGCCACCAAAGCCTTTTTATTTTCGCTTCCAGAGATGTAAGCATGATAGAGTGTGTAGGTTACGCTTCAGTGGTGTTGAGAGGAAAAAGTATCTAACTTATTATAATCAGAAACTTTCTCTACTCATTATGATGTACTTCCTTAGCTATTATACAATTTAGATGTTTAAAAAGTCAAATGTGTTCATTCCATAACTTCCTCTAGATATCTATTTACAAAGCATTGGTTTTTTATATATGTCATGTTAATCAAGACAAAAGTTTGGTTTTATCATATATTTTTTGTGTGCAAACGGAAAGATACTATACTGTTGTGTGTTTGTGTATATATAACTTTATTTCTCTACTGTGCACTAAGAAGACAAAGGTCCCCTGAATTCTTGAGGGGAATCACTTCCGTAATGAAATCCCAGCCCTATCCCTACAAAGAGAACGATATATCATAGTCATTTCCTAGCCATCAGTCCTTAAAGGATCTGACTATCGCTTAAATCCTACCATATTCCCCTTGCATCTTCAAGAAAATTATTAATAAGTTACTTTTATCTCAATTAACATGAAGTGGATAAAGGGATAAGCTTTTCTAAGAATAGTTTGGGAAAGAGTAAGGAAACTCATGTGAGTGCAAACATGTAAAACATTTTCTCTCCTTTTTTCTTAGTAACAGTGCGTTTCTATGGTTAAACAACTGAAAGCTGCCTCTCTTTGCTTTATGTAACTAAGTATTTATTTGCTTAGTTTGAAGTCATTTATGTGCATCTTGAAAAGCTTTACGTAAATATAAAAACGTTTGTTGTTTGCATACTGTAATAAATAGAACTCGGATTTATATTCACTATAAAGTATGAATATTTTCATGCAGCTGTGCACTAAAAGTCTGCTAAATAGTTTCTAAACATTTTCTAAACATATTAAATATGCACTTAAAATAAAGTATATTATTTCACCTTCCTCACATTTATCAATCTTGTAGTAATCAAACACTAAGTTCTTACACACAAGCACTAATCAATTAAGATTTTTAATAGTCTCTCTTTCAGTATATATTAGTATTAGTCGCGTACATTGCAACAAATTATTAAATATTTTTCACCGTTTTCTAGAAGACATTCGGTTACTTAAAATGTCTTTATATTTCTGTGAGCAGCTTGTTTGTGGATGTTGCGTAATCTATAACCTTCTGTTGCAGGGCATATATAACAATATTATAAAAATAATATGGGTTTATTTTAGCTAAATAAAACCAGCAATCACTAATTTGAAAATTTTATTGCCTTTTAAAATATCCTGCAAATAGAAAAATAAAAATGCTCTAACACAGTTGCAAGTACCACATTTCCTTCTGGTAAGACTAGGATTTCCATAAATCCATAATTCAATTTCCATCAAACCAAATATGCTTTACTTATCTTTTCCTTCGACATTGTAATATTCCCTTTCCTACTGCTCATACGTTAGAAACTATGATTTCCAGTACATAAATAGAGGTTTAAATGTAAAGTGAAAAGGTCACTTTTCAATTATTGGAGATGTTATTGTTGCGGTAGACTGCTTCGTTGTAATATTAATACAAACCATATCAAGTTTTATAGGCCGCGCAATGGCTGAGTGGTTAGACCGCTTGGCTCCCACCTAGGCGGCCCGGGTTCGATCCCAGGCGATCGCAAAGTGGGATTTTTGGTGGACAACATGGCGCTGGAGTGGTTTCCTCCTGTTTCCCCCACCATCATTCCACCAATTGCTCCATCATTCATTCATCTCAGACGTTGGGTCGACCCCTCAACCCTGATTTTATCTCTCAGGTCAGATGCTTCGGCTCCCTCGCTCTGAGGGAACCCAAGCGCCTCCTAACGTCAGCATTGACGAGTGTGAGAGAAAAAAAAAAGGTTTTATGAAGTAACGGTCGCATCGAAATTTAAAGACTTACCACATGATTGTTGATATCTACTTAGTGAAGTTGTTAAGCGTCATATTTTGATATCAGGAGATGCTCATATTTTTCTCTTTTTTTTCCCCATTTATACCCCACCTTTAACTTCAATAGTCACATCGGCGGCCGATCTCCTTTGGAACATAGCGAAGGTGTTAACTCGTATTCGTTGGGTTTTAATCATTAGATCACACACACACACACATTAGCACTTTCATTCATACCTCCAGACTCGGGGGAAGATGAGGAATTATCTTGGTTGGAGATAACTCCCCACCCCAGCCGGAAATCGAAACGAGGACCCCTCGCACGGCAGAAGGTGCTCTACCAACTGAGCTACGGGGCCAGCATATGCTCATTGTTGACAGTTACGCTTTCATTTTTCGGTGACCTTTTATTGATTTAGAAACATTGTACATTTTCTCCTATCCTTCTCTTCTTAAAGTATTGGGGTGAAATATTTGTAGAATCATTTCTGGAAGAGTGAAATATTATGTATAAATAATCACACATTGGTTAAATGTGCACTAACTCCTTAAATATGCATTTATATAAACTTTAGAACTTCCCTAATCAACTCCTTACAACGTAGGATAAACGTATTACTTACTTGCGTACATTTACCTAGCAAGTAATAAAACATACAAATATGTAAAACTCCGAGCTCTAGTAATAAATAATGGACATAAAGTGGATTTCTCATGGAGAGATAACAACTAATGGGGTATTATATAAACTTTTGAAAAGTTAAAGACATCTGATAAATTATACCAGATTTACATGACTTTCTTACACACTGTTGTTCGAAAATCTTGTTCTTTTAGCTGTTTCATGTTAACAGCGGTACATATTTGCGGAATAACTAATTCAGTATCAAGTACGCAAACCAAGTAATTAGCAGACGAATACAGCACTTCAGACTAGGTGTAAGACAAAGCCTAAATACTGAACAAATAGCCTAAAACCTCTGAGCATGAAATGCATATACTATTTCTTTTAAGATGAAGCCCTCTGTTATATGAAATGAAACAATATAAGTATTGTATCAATATAAAAGCCATAGTCCTTTATTCACATATTCTCACAGCCTTCCGAGTTCTACGAGATGCATCGTACCAACCTCCTAAGAAGCAATGACCGTAACCATACGAGATGCTGATGTAGAAGGTACTGCTAATTCTGAGCACTCGTTTCTAAACACGTTTACCCTTGTAAATATTGGAGAAAATCCCTATAAACATCCAACCTGAGTCGAAAACGTTGGATCTAAACTGCCGCCAGCATAATCTCAGCAAGAGGATTTTAAAGATAGACTATGATTAACGTTAAGTGACAGTGTTGACTTCTATTTCGTGTTTCATGGTGAACCTTTAGTTAAAAATCAGTTAAGGTTGGCATGTCTGGTCACTGGCATTGGGTTTCTTTATTAGACCCTAAAGTACTACCTGTTTCTCAGCGCAATAACAATCCGACTAGCAGCTATTTAAAAGCGTATATTAAAGTGGGTTTGTATCAGCTTTCGTTATACGTAGAAAATAAATGGCATTAGCTTAAGCTTAAAAACTTTTCGCAAGAGGATCGCCATATAATATCCGTGAAATTATCTCCTATTTACATTACAAAGAGTGAACAAGCCGTTTGATAAAAAATACAAAGTATGTCACAATTCCGGGAAACTATAAAGCATATCTAAAAAAACTGTTTAAAAAGCACAAACGCTGTTTTTCTAACGAAATTTTATATTTTATTGACATATCCAAAACGATTTTCAAACTATAAAAATATATTTTTTCAAATTGAAAAAGGGGTTTTCATTGGTCATTTCCAAAGATGACAACTAAGACAAATTCATTCGTCGGACAAATATTATGAATACTATGCTGCTTTTTTTTTTTTCAAACAAATTGAAGGGTTTCATGGATTTGAAAGTAAGTACTATTTCCTTTTTCCTTTATGTTGTGTACGCCAGTGGCTAGACCGCTCTGCTCTCACCAAGACGGTCCGAGTTCGATCCCAGGCGACCGTAGGGAGAGATTTGTCGTGGACAACAAGGTGCTAGGGCGGGTTTCCTCCTGGTCCTCCGGTTTCCCCCGCCATCCTCCACCAATTGCTTCAGGATCAATTTTTCTTATGATCCATTTCACCCTCATACAGCGCGTCTCTCGTTCTCATCCCAGGCGTTGGCCTGGCCCATTAACCGTGGTTCCTCTATCAGGCTCAGTGCCTCGGTTTCTCTCGTCCCGACTTGGCGGACTAGTGGAGTCTGTGTGCCCTAGCACTGGCATCGGGCTGCAAGGGAGGAAGAAGATAGTGTGCACACAGATATTCATGCCTGCGTTGACACAAATAGACTGTTTAAGAATTTGTCTTTTTGTTTAATTCAGAGAACCTCAAAGCATGTAATCCAATGGAATCCCTACATAGTATTTTTCGGCGGGATAAAATACTTCCCTAACTTACCATAACTTACTATAAGCAGCTAAAGTAGAGAAGTTACGGTAAAGTAATGTACTCGGACGAGGACTTCGGCACCACTGCCATGTGGCCCTTTGTACCTGTTTCTTCTGAAGAGGGCGCCACAGGAGGAACAGATGAGGCGAGAAGAGCTGATGGCGTCTAGTACAACCTATAGCTGTGTGCAGTAGAGCTGAATACACCAAACTATACCTTTTGGAAACGAAGCTTTTACAACTCGCCAGTTCCCTGTCTTGCAGCGGCCGAGACAACTGTCAACGCGGGTCAATCCTAAAAGGACCAATTAGATGAAGGGCTAATTGAAATAAGAATGGAGGTGAAAAGGAGGTAGAGGTAATTCGGAAAATGGAATGAACCTACAAGCATTCACCTAATGATCCGTAGTAACCCCCAAAAATCCGTGGATCAGGAAAGATGGCTACGTAAGTCGAACCCTCAACCTCCCGAATTTGAGCCACTGATGCTATCGCCAGAGCCATTCCTCTCGGTCATGCAGTAGAGAATGCACAAAGAAAAATGTACAAAGTTACATAAGACGCATTTGATTAGCGTAAATTTTCTAAAAGTCTTCGTTTTATTAGTGACATTTGGCTTATAGTTCTGTTTTAAGTTATTCAAAACCACACATCTATTTTTCACAAAATCTATGTTATTTTTAGTCAGAGTCCTCCGTTTCATGTGAATGCCTTTGTCTTAGTTACGCGTTAGAGAAAATAACACTGGTCGACAAAATGTAACTTTTTTTTCATAATAATTAAAATAACAGATTCTAAAAGTATTTTTTGTGCTGAATTCAAATATAATTACAGTTTTTCCCCATCGGGCAGGAGTTTTGTGTGATATTCATTTGAATTTTTTATAATATTCCAAAAAATCCGTAACTAGCTATCTAACTCAAAATTATAACTACTGATTCTGACATACCTAGAAAGTGGTAGATAGTGATTTTCGGGGATATTTTGCATCTGGAACGTCTCTCATTTTAGTCCAACAGTAGTCAGCCAGCATATTGGAACTCCACTTGCCTTGGTACCTCTTCTCTATTGTAGAAATTTGCTGATGAAAACGCTCACCGTGTTCATCGCTGACAGCTCCAAGGTTTTCGGGGAAGAAGTCCAAGTCAGAGTCCAAGAAGTGAGTTTTTAAAGACATGTTGCATCCCATAGCTTTATAAGAATGCAGAAGATCAGCCACTATGTCACGATAGTTTTCTGCTTTATGGTTTCCAAGAAAATTGCAACACAAACTTTTGAAAGAATGCTAGGCTGCTTTCTCCAGTGGCTTTAACAGTCCCTCGAAATGTTCATCAGCCATTAATGATCGGATTTGTGGTCCTATAAAAACCCCTTCTTTCAATTTAGCATCACTGACTTTGGGGAATTTCGATTTCAAGTACAAGAATCCATCAGAAAGTTTATCCATAGCTTTGACGAAATTTTTCATAACTCCTTACTTAATATGCAATGGAGGTAAAAATATTTTTTCAGGCTTCACTAAGGGACACATGCCACATTTTTCTGGCCAGGGATAAGATATTCACGTTTTGGCCAAGACTTTCTAACGTAGTGAGACTTCTTATCTCTGAGGTCCCACTCGCACAAAAAACAGCAAAATTTGGTGAACCCAAGTTGCAAACCAAGCAATAAAGCAATGACCTTTAAATCACCACAGATATTCCATTCATATTTTCCATATTGTATTTTCTCTAAAACTAGTTTCATATTTTCATATGTCTCTTCCATATCAGCGGCATGCGCTACCGGTATTGATGGAAGTTTATTGCCAATATGTAGCAGCACAGCCTTCAAACTTACTTTAGAGGAGTCTATGAACAATCGCCACTCATCTGGCCGGTGTTGAAGCCTAAGAGTTTCCATAACTGAACAAATATTATTACAAAACATAATACCATTTTCTTCAGAGAAGTATACTTTGAAAACACTATGGCGGCTACGATATCTACTAATTCTTACATCTTTTTGGAGTAGATTCCACCCTTTGAGTCTGGAAGCTAAAACTTCCGCTTGCTGTTTAGACAGATTTAAATCGCGAATCAGGTCACTAAGGTCTTGCTGATTGGGAAAGTATGATTCTGATGAACAGCTACTGGCTTCATATGTAAGATCATTTTTATTTTCATCTGAATCATTTGGAGTTTCAGTCAGATCAGAACCAGAGTTATCACTTAAGGTCGTATTTGCATATACTGGTACGGGGAACTCTTCACTGTGTAAGACAGGTCTCATTGCAGATTGCAAATTCGGATACTTAACTGTATATTTTGTTTTAAATGTGATTCCTTTAATATTTGTCAAACAAAAACAACAGTCAGTTAAATGATCCTTCGGTTCCCTGCAAATCATGGGAATTGCAAAATGGCATATAATGTGTACCATTTTTCCACCCAGTCAGCAGTCTGACACATGAAACATGTATTTGGGGCCCAGCTCTTATCAAAATCACCAACTTGCCAACCTAAGTAAAGTTTTATAACACTTCTTTACAAGTGGGGTCAAATTTCGCCTCTGAGACTTGAAGGTCAGCTCACCACAACAATAGCAGAAATTATCTGCATGATTTACACAATTTCTTGGCATGATGAAAAAATAAAGCACAGAAATACAACATGCACAACATACACAATACACTTCTAAACAGAAAGGAAGGAAATATTTCACGACTCAACAATCTCACAGTCAGCTCAATACTAACACATTACAATGCCAAACAGGTCTGAACATGTCTAAACAACAACAATGAACAACAATGAACCTGCACAGTAATGTTTTATTGCGCTTCAGCATGACATTGGAAATAATTTCAATAATACAGCTTGAGTAAAATGGCTACATATGAGGTAACGGTTCCTATGACAGGTCAAAGAAAACGCTAAAATCATATTTTGAAAAGTAGCTTTTACGAAAAATTATGCCTGATGGGAAAATTCTGACTACATATCTGAATTCAGGATGAAAAATGCCACTAGATTCACTATTCAGATCTCTTGTGAAAAAAAACCTTGTCGACCAGTGAATTAGTATTTAATGAAACATAGAGTTTCTGTGATGTACACAATTAAATACTAATGAAGGGAAAAATGTGATTCATCAAACTTACTATCCTTTCAAAACCGAATAGGGAGCTGTAAAAGCAAAACGGGGTTAACTACGAAGTTTCGCATGCAGAAAAAAAGCCGCCACAAAAAGGTAAACAAAGTAAGGAAAAATTGACGAAGGAAAAATAAAATAAGCACACAAAAGATAAAAAAAATCTGGCAACAGGGGTGAGGCAAACAGAAACAATGTTGGAAGTTCTAAGCTTATGAATATGAAATGCTGGAAGACCGTAGGGCAGATGATGCGAGCAGAAGAATGCAGTATGTCTCCTGCACACTCCACATAAACTATCTGATGTCGCCCACAATAAACAGAATACCGCAACAAACTTTAATGAAACATTAAAACTGCTCTTGAGGGGGTCACATGGCGCATTACAACAATGTGGAATGCCCAAACTTGGGTTTAGCTCCCTAGCACATTACAAAAGAGCTCGTGATAAAGCCCCTTTCACTTAAAACAACAGCCCATTTAAATCTCTAGCTAACCTGAATTGTTTGCTAGGCACCTATGTAGTACCTAGAGAAATCGAGTTCCACGGTATCAGGTACAAAATGGAGAGAGACAGTTATAATAATATTAATCTAACATTTTTTGTTCTGACTCCACGTTTCTCACAGTTGCCAACTTAATAAACGGTATTTCCCAAATATTACTCAATACATTTAACTAAAACTGGCTTGGAGTAACCTCAATCTACATTCCACAACTACATACATTCAACATTTTCAGCTCTTTATTATTAACCCTTTCCAGCCCAAATTATAAGTATTCGACAAAAAATAATTTACGTTATTTTAGGTTTCTAAATGTTCCCTAAAACTAAAAAATGCCTTGATTTTGAAAATTTTAGTACTGGATTAGGATTTTTTTTTTTAAATTGGGTCCATATGGACCCAGTGGGGATACAAGATGCAAAAATTCTCTTGACTGATCAAATAGAAATAGCATGTGACATGTAATTCAGATAATTAACAGAAAAAGAGTAGTGAGGTAATGAAAGGAGCTTACGCTTGTTTTAAAAACAAATGAATATTGTTTTCAGATTCTTATGCCATAGTACCTGATAGTAAATCTGATGTCAGAATGTTATAATGCATATATATTGCAGTTTTTTATTCGCTATTACAATATAGAGCAAATTACTTGCGTCCAACAGAAAATCATGACAATTACTTATTATAGTACAATAGAAAACAGTTTGTTTTTTCATGGAGATATAATGTTACTTCACATTTTGAGCACCTAATTTGGAACTTGGCTTTCACACATACCTTGCACCTCAGCTTGTTTTGTTATGCAGTGGCCAGTGACCAATTTGATGACATCTAACATCACTAACTGGATAAACAGTACATTTCTTTGGAGGATGTACAACATTTACTCAGTGGATGTTCGACGTCTGCTCTTCACAACCTTCCCACTCCGAAGTAATAAGCTGGTTATTTCCAGTCGAAAAGGGAGGAAAGGCATTGCATTTTCTTTCTGCTGTTGGCAATATCGTTTATAAAGCAGCCAAGCAATGAGATCACATTTGTCAGTAAGATGAAAGATAATTCAGAAATAATATATTTTTGCCCACAGATTTATTCTGTACAGTGCAGCAAGTAGTCAAATGTTCATTATCTTGCATGTCCTGATCTCTTTGTATGTTATTTTCAATTTCATCATCTGTAAATTCCCAAAATACCTTGTTATTAGACAGCTCTCCATTTAGCAGGTACTCTAGCATCTCTTGTTCTGATCATTTAGATATCTGAAAGCAAAGAAACTAAGTAATTGGCATGTAGATGATTGCAAATAACCTGATTTGGTAGACTTAAGAACTACCATCACTTCCTCCTACTGGGGCCATATGGACCCACCACTTTTTAGCTCACAGCACAATAATGCATATTATTTTATTATTGTAAGATAATTATTTATTATCCCTGGTACACCTACTATAACAGTATATTTTTTGAAATGTAAATATTAGATACTTACCTACCTCAAAATTATTGCATATCTCAAGACCAAAACAGTTGACAGCTATGAATTACACTTCCAAGTGAATATGAAGCTACAGGAAGCCTTATACTCGCATGCTTTGGTTGATGCTACCACCTGTCTCCAAGGAATACCCTCAGAAACGCAGTGGTGCCATGTGGAACCACTGGGATTACTTGAATATTATCTAAATGTTCAATAAAGTTTGTGGTTACATTTGGAGCCGTTGGGGTGGAAAGGGTTAAACATTAATGCAATCTTAAATTTACAAAGTGTTTAACATCTAAAGCCTAAGTGCATTTAAACTTCTCAGTTTCCATAGTGAATATGCTTCAATTCTTTTCTTCCAAATTAAAATATTCAAAATTCACTCGTTAGTTAAATTTCTTATATGCACGTGTTTTAGCCTCGGTGAAAGAGCATTACATGGCGTCTCTTTACTGCTCCTAAATCTCCTTATTTTCAATCACAACATTCTTCTTTAGTGCTCTTCCGTTCACCTCCTCACCTCTGACCCCATATCATCATTGGCTGTTTGCCCCAAGTTACCATCAACTCGCTCCTTCTTCGTTCTTTCCGTCTTTTTGTTCATCACTTTGTTTTCTTTTAGTTGCTCCTTTCTCTTATATTTTGTTCTCTCCGCTGCCTCAATACTACCATAACCAATAATATCTTCTTCTACTTCTGTACCTCCTAAAATTTAAAGTTTTTTTCCTATTCTTAACATAATTCTTCTTCATTACATCATTTCTGCAATTCAGTGCTTTCTTCCAACCTTTATTCTCATTCCTGGTAACTCCACATTTCCCCTTCCATCATTGGGACATTCCATCAGAAGGAAAGTCGCTACCTGTGACCTATGTGAGATCTATGATGGTTATCAACCCACGGGAGGAAGGGATGAAATGAAGGAACTGCATAAGGCTACAGGCTGCAGGCCTGTTCAGAGATGCGCCGTAGTCCTTAAGAGTTCCTGACTCAAGGCCCCGTCCCACTACTCAAGTTGCCCAGTAAGTAAGGAACCACCTTACAAACAGGCAGCCCTTTAGAGCTAACGGCAAGCATCCGATTCATCTGCCCGTTTTATTATGCACAAAAAGAAACTCTAGAAGTTCAAATGAAACACAAGAAAGTAACGGAATAACAGAAAGGACAGCAAAACGTGCTAAGTAAGAAGACGTCAGAATTCGCCTACAAAAATTCAAAGTGGTTGGAAGAATGGGAAATCACATAACTTTTATAGCTTGAGTTTATAACCACATTCCCTGATATCATGATTTCTACCAAATCCATATTTTATTGGTTTTAATAAAGTCTAAGTAATCTAGGTTTTCCATATATATTTTATGTATGTATACAATCAATAGTTATAGCTAAGGAAAAGTTAGAACAATTTATGACCGTCAAGGATAACTGCTGACGTTAGTCCCGATGACAATACGCAGGGATAGTCCGGTTCGCAACGCGTAGCTTTAGTTTCATTACAAGTACTGCTCCCCACGCGGGTAGATCTGCCTTTCAAGGAGTACAAGGTGTTTGATATTTTGTGTTAATAGCATTATTTTCACAACAATTATTGTACAATATCCATTTTATAAATCAAAAGTTTTGGGTATTATCAACAACCATTAACCTGCTTGAAGAATGTACTTTCGAGCTGTCTAAAAGCAGTCGAGGAGTTGTCTGCAAAAATTATCCACATAGAGAATGCACCAACTACCAAACGAACAAAAAATGAATTGTGCAGCACTCAACATAAAAATACTGGATTTTCAATGCTGCGTAATATAAGAATTAACTAAGTCTCGGACAAACATGAAAATTATTTGTACTACTCATATGTACCATTAACGTCATGTGGTATTGAACGAACTTTCTCCCAATATTTTTATATTGTTTCAACGAGTGGCACAGAAAGTTCACATTGGACAACTTATTAATGAACATGGTTCTCCACTGTAATTCCCGCAACGAAAGCAACGAGGATGATGGCATATTATTTTAACGTAGGTTACATTTTGTATCCGTGCCGGACTGTACACACAGCTTTTCGGTATACTTGTTGACACAGACGTTTGTTGATGTCTCGTTTGGCCTTGTACAGTACCTGTGCGCGTACATTGAGTGCTAAGCTGTACGGGATCCGAAGTCTGGTGATCATTATTCCCTAACGAATAGAAGCCAATATCCGGCGTATGTTCAGAAACATATTGTATAGGTCTTGTACAAAGGGGCATCTATTCGAACATATTAAAGCTTAGCATAGGAAAATTGACAATTGTTCTTTCATATTAGCCTTTTTCCGTAATTTAGGTCCTCCAACGTTTTAGTCATATCGGACAATGAATGAAATGAGTGAAATGATGCTCAAATGAGTCCGGAGTCCACGGAGCTTAGAGTTACCTGACATTCGTCTATAGGGATAAGGGAAAACCATAGGAAAACCTTATCCACGTAACTCGCCCTAAACGAGATTCGAACTCAGAACCTCTTGAACGTGAGGCAGACACGCTACATTATCCGTATGTAGGACCCGTTTGAAAAGATACAATTGAACGTACAATTGAATGCAATTTAAATCCCAGTTATGTCATTGAATTTTTCATCTTTTCTCTACCATTCCATATTGATATTGCTTCATACAGCATTAACTAGGGTAGCTAAAGGCAACCCAGTCTATAGCTAACCTACCAGTGAATTCATATAGCATTGTCTTGAAAATAGTGGGCTACCAGTTGCGTCATTTAAGGGAAACCTGAATAAAGGTGTCAAGAGAAGATGGAAAGAGATTGGAATTTCTCTTAAATATGCACTTTGAATTAATAGAGACAAGATTTAGGTCCATAATATTGATGAACAATAGAAAACTATATGTAGTGTTTTAGGGCCCGTCGACAACAAGGTCATTTGGGCCGAACGATCATATAGAAGTAGGTGCTCAGCTTTTATGTGACAAATATATTTAGCTTTTACCGCCAAAAGAGCCGAATAAAAATGCTCCAGAATGAGTGTGGATTAGGCAGTGACAAAAACAACGACGCATGCCTCACGCTGTCGGAGTTCGCAGGTATACGTCACACGCCGTGCCGCATGCTGTAACTGTAAACACACCGTCATACTCCGCAGTAGCTTGCTCCTATTAATAATTTCTTTTTCTTATGAAACCACAGTAAAGAAGCTATTGCTTAATTATTACTTATGAGTGTTTAACGTGTCCCAAAATTCCGTTATAGCAGTCCATGATGCCAAATAAGCTGGTGGACATATGCAACCTATAGGTTTTAGAGGGAAGTTAATCTTAATGACCTTGAGGATGGAAGCATTAAATGATAAACATCAAAGAATTGTAGATAAATTAACCAAAACTAAATAGCTTATACAGTGAGACAAGCACTTTATTTCACGTGTTTGATAACACTAAATAAAGCATTTGCAACTAAAAAGGAAACTGTTGATTTTACAGTAAGTGTTTGAAAGTATTGTACAATTAAGATCATAACAAAACTCTCTGAAGTTAAACAAATAAACAATTATCATTTATGTAACTATTTTTACAGTACATATTGTTAATGAAACTAAATTATTGCATTCCTGGATATACTTGAACAATGTTTCTTGCATATTTCCATTTATAAGATATTAAAGCAAATGCTCAAACTTGCGACCTTCGGATTCTAAGCAAAGTGGACATCTTCGTAAAAGTGACCTATGCACCACTCGACGTACAACTAAGGGGTTTCAACTTACTTCTTCCCGTGCAGCATGAAGTCTAGCTATCAGTTCCGCTTCTGTTTGTATGGGGGCTGCATAAATTACAGATTTCAAGCGTCCCCACAAGTAGAAAACCACTGGTGAAAGATCTGGTGATCGACGTGGCCAAGGGATGGGACTCCCACGACCGATGCATCTGTTTGGGAATATAGAATTTAAATATACGCGAACCTCTAGGAAAAATGTGGAGCCGCACCATCATGTTGATACATCTTGTTTTGCCTTATTCCTAAAGGAAAGGATTCCAACATTTCTGGCAAATAGTTATGCAAAAGGTAAGATACTTCGGACCATCTAGGTTTCCAGGTAACAGGTACGGTCCTATAGGAGAATCTGAGACTATAACTCCCCAGATGTTTGTTGCATATCGATGCTGGTGTCCTCTTTCAATGAAACACCGCGGAATTTCTTCGGCCCAATAATGTTGATTGTACACTGTAGTTAGCCTATCTCTAGTCAGTTGCACTTCGTACTTGAGTTAAATTGACTTTGTAAAATTCAGAGCGGCATCGCATTTCTGCAGTAACCAACGACAAAATTCCTGTCTTCTCGGGTAATCAGCTGGTTGAAGAGCTTGAACTTTGTATGGACGACAGGGATGCAGTTTCCGTTCATGTACCACTCTCCAAAGAGTAAGATTATCTACGTTCATTTCAGCCGCTAATTGTCGAGTCCTAATTTTAGGAGCTTCCTCAGTTCTGTTAAGCACGTGCACCTCGAACGTCACAGTCCTTGCGGACCTAATGCGTCCCGTGTCATACAGCCGTGGTCTGAAGCTACCAGATTCTCTTAAACGCTGCTCTATTGCCATAAATGTTCCATGATGAGAGATACGTCGATTAGGAAATCGTTCTTGATACGTCCAACGTGCATTCGTTGAACTCCCTTCAGCTCTTCCATACATCAAAACCATATCCGTCATTTCCGCGTTCGCATAGGGCTCCACATTACTTGGATTTGCTATCTGAGTACACGCTAATTCCTCCTTGTTAGGATGAAATGTGTAGTTTTACACTGAAGAGCAACCTCGCAACTTTCCGAGTTATTAGTCGAATTTTGCACACATAACTGCCCTTTGCCCCATTACCTGAAAGGTAGGCTAGGCTCATTGATAAAGAGCAAGGAGTAATGTTTTTGTTTTCGTAGTCGGTGCGTCCTAACTTGTAAGGTTCGCACACCAGTGGTTCCTGCGCTGCCAAGTTACAAAATCATGTAATATTTAATGCTATATAAAATTATACTTAACAGAACTTCGAAGCTACGACACCAAAATTCGGACTAGTTAGGTTATAAACTACGCAAAGCTATAATCGTTCGGTGTCGTTTTGAAACAACCTGTAAAGGAAAACGCTGTTATAGAAAAGCATTATGTACACACCAACATCACTAACCGATCAAGATGCTCCGCATCCAGGAGGTGTTGGTTTTGATTCCTGTTGGGTTGGATACCCTAGCCTCGCTTTTCTTCTGGTTGGCAGCCGAAAGCTGGAATGTATTATATAGTGCCGCAAATTTTCCAGTCTACCTTTGTTCCATCATTTCATTGCCTCATAATATTTAAGAAGGAGCTTGCTTTAAGCACTACGTATTTAAGATGGTTTTATGGGAAATGAAATCTCTGTCTTCAATTCTTTGGCAGAAGACCCTCAAATACTTTTCATCCTGGATGATTTTTATTGTCCCATAAGAGACAATATCTCACTCCACGTGAAATATACATCTCGTTAAAGCGTTCATTTTATGTCAAATACATTTTTTTTGCTCAGATAATCATTTTTGAGATGTTCCTTGTTTTTAGTTTGAATTTTCAAATGCTTAAACCCTTTTACAGTGGGAAATTATTATTTTTCCTTCTTTTGAAATCCTGGTCATGCAAAGAGAACATAATGTTAATGCCATTGCTGAGACCATCTTTTTAAAGCACTTACCTATTACATTATTTCTCAAACGTTTATCGCTATTACAACAAAATAAATACAAGAATAAGCATTTTTAAGAATGGTTTGTACAAGATTGAGTGGAGGTAGTTGAGAAATGATTTTCCACATGAAGGTTTTCTTTTTCCAATAATTGTTTTCATCGTCTTTGCACTATTCGTCTTATTGTATTTCACTCTTAATTGTTGGCCTCCTCTTATCTTTCCTTCTTTGATTTCTATTGCTTGCTTAACTTTCATTCCCTTCGTCTTTCTGTAGACATATCCAAACCATGTCACGTTTCTATAGCGTCATTTAATTTTACCTCTCCTTTTATTATTTCATTACGAATGCTATCCCTTCATATCTTTCTCAAAGTGCTTATTCTGTTACTTTGCTTTTATGTCTCACAAATAATGTCCACTTTTCTGTCCCATATTTTAATGTGGGTTACATATTATTGGCTTACATAATATGGGTTACACATAATCATTGAGTTACATATGTTTAAATTTGTCTTCGTACTCATCACGTTACACCTGTTAGTATATTGATGTTTCCTTTTGTACTCCTTAATATCGCCTGTTTTACTCTATCATGAAGATGGTGGTTCCCAGGTACCTTTTTGTGTAATTTGTGTACTCACTTAATTTTATTGTAGTTAATATTACCATTCCATACTGTAATAGTCCTTCATATCAGCCATGCTTTGTAACCTCTCAAGTAAGTGTACTGTTACATCGAAACCTAAACTCCGCTGCACA
Source organism: Mantis religiosa (assembly GCA_030765055.1). NCBI lineage: Eukaryota > Metazoa > Arthropoda > Insecta > Mantodea > Mantidae > Mantis > Mantis religiosa. Next base: position 209,707,108 of record CM060948.1, read on the forward strand.
ATAGCATAAGGCCCGGCAGAGCTGTACCACCGGACTGCTGTGTACTTAACCTCTGCCCACAACGGGCATCATGAGTGTGGTATAGTACTGGAGGGTGGAACGCGGTTAGCCCTCAAGGTCCCTCAGGTACGGTGAATGAGAGGTTTGCGACCATGCTGTTGTATCATCGGCATAAAATGTGCTCGTAATTAATTAAATTGCAAATTTAGCACACACTTGAGGTTCATGGGTTTACTTATTCTTACTTTCTCTAGTGAAAGTATAGCAAACAGAGAAAGTGTTATATTCCATTTTTAAAATTAAGTAGAGAGATTATACCGGAGATATACGCTTTAGGACCCCAATCAAACGAAAAAGGGTTATAAGAGAGTTAATGTGTGTATGCGTGGGTGTCAATAAGATAAGATAAATGGTAAATGAAAAGTCAGTTAAACACCAAGTTTAGTATTTAATTGCATTATCATTCAAAGATGCGACACAAATATTTTCAGGAAAATCCCTTCATCCTAACTGGCCTTTACAATATACAATTTTCCAAATATTAAATTTACCAGAAATGCTTCAAATTACTTTAATTCAAATACAGTATGGGCATAAAGAGCATTTGCAATAAAAATAAATTGTAAACTTGGCAGTTTCTGGAGACACGCCGTGTAGTTAATTGTCTTCGTTCAGAAGGAATTTTGTATATTTAGTATAAGTGGTAAACGTTTGGCGATGGATGAAAACGTATCATACGAAAAATAGATTTTTACAACTAATTTATTCCAAATAACACTTTATATACCTACTGATGGATATTTCCAAAGTATATACCTATTGTTAATGATTTGAAGTTTTCAGTACTTTGAAGTTCTGTTAAAGTCCTATCGGTATTCAGATATTTCTTGTGATTGCATGGAAACACTATAGGCTTTTAAGGCCTTATACTGGATGTCCCACCTAATTCTGTGACTTCAGATATATCCGAAATCAAACAAAATATGAAAATTCCAGTTGGCCAGCAATGTACATATGTCAGGGGCTCACACATGAAAAGGTATCCACAATCCATAAAGGTAAACAAATAACACCTCCAATACTAAGTTGCGTTTATTAATGGAACATGTATGCTTATTATAGGAAAATGAAAACTAGAGCAACAATTAGTGATAACACGTCTGGTTTCACGTTTCTAAACCGCATACGTTCTGAAATTTAAATCACTTCTGCAACAAACTCTATCCCCCCTCATGGAGGATCTGAGATTGGAAACACGTCTAACAATGTGGTTCCAGCATGATGGATGTCCCGCACATTAGGCACAAGTTTCCAGAGACGTTGTGGATGCGAAGTTTTAAAATAGGTGAATATGACGGAGAGGTCCTTGCGATGGCCAACTCGGTCGCCAAATTTGACGTCATTAGACTTCTTTCTCTGGAGCACAGTGAAAGATAAAGTGTATCAGGAACTGCCAATGAAAATAGATGATATGCGACATCGTATTACTGCGGCGTGTGCGGCAATATCTGTAGAAACTCTGTAATCCGTGCAAAAATCTCTTGTTACCAGATTCCAAAATTGTATTCATGCAAACGGAGGGTGCTTCGAACATCTGTTGAAGTGACACGGTTTTATCGGACTAGACGCTACGCTGATTTGTGAGTGCATTTTCCATGCCAGATGTAATGCACAATAATGAAGTTCCTAAAGACTATAGAAAACTAGTAAATGTGTTTAGAAAAGAGGAACAAGTGTGTCAGCACTAATTGTAGCTCCAGTTGTTAGTTTGCAAAATAGGCATACATGTTCCATTTTAAAAACACGCAACATGGTGTTGGAAGTGTTATTTATTTACCTTTATGGATTGTGCATACCTTCTCATTTTGTGAGCCCCTGACATACATACATGCCTGGCTAGTTGGAACTTTCATATTATGTTTCATTTCGGAGATATTTGAAGTCGCAGAGTTAGGTGGGACACCCTGTATAGGTCCCGTTCTTAAAAATTATAAAATAGTTGTACAGGTGACGATATATGTAAGGTAGATATTTCTACAAAGGTTTTTATCAATTAAAATTAAACACATTCATGGATAGAAAGTTCCTAAGAATAGTTTGTAAAAACCAATAAAGTATAAAGATTGATATGAATGTAACACAAGACTTTCTTTAATCTAATGCCAGAAGTTAGAAGGTATGCTCACTTAGTACGTAAATTAATTGCCAATTCCTTACAACTAAATGCCGGAGAGATGTGCGCTGGCATGCGATACAAGTTAGCTGGACACAGTGTATGATGATCTCTTGTACAGCGAGGCCATTAAATGTGCAAAGGTGGAAAACAACGTAACGTATTACTCTGCAAGCTAGTGAAACATTGCAAGTGTATGCAGTCGCAATGTCAAGGTGTAATATAACGCGACTGTTTTGTTTCCTCTCGCTGTGAGGTGGTTGTCATGCTCAGGCTATACCTACCTGCATTTGTTTAGTTGCGCAACCGATAACAGTACAGTTCACGTGCAGTATACCTATGGAAAAACGCACACGCTTCAGACCTTAAGTTATAAGTTAACTGCGTTAGATGGCGCCGCGGTGCCGTGAGCAACTCGCATTCAGGAGGTCGCAGGTTTGATTGGCCTCTCTGATTTGCGTTTCTCCGTGGTTTTTCCCTGTCACTGAGTAAATACCTGTCTTGTTTTGCTATCCGAGAGGCCAGAACTTATTTGAAGTACATACATGGATCATGCGTTTCACTCACAAAATATATTATATTCTGCCTTCTGTACTCTATAATAAGCAACCAAAGAAACACCTATAATTAAACAATCAATGTTCATGAATTTGAATCACTTCATTATTATTGGTATCGGCGAAGGAGCAAATTCTTTAATAACTTTCTCACGATCTTGAAAACTATATTCAGAGACTTTTTTATTTTAGTGTAATCATGCCAAAAGTAACATTGAGATTCGTAACTGAGTTACACATATGTACGGTCCGGTGCCCGGAAATTTTCCGATGCTGTTGGTATCTTTTGCCTATTACTTTACATAATGTTCGTATAACCGTTTCAACATTCGTGTTCTATACCAGACCTGGCTGTGCCAATCTCTTATTAGTTTATATCAAAGTCCAATGACACACGCAATGAGCGCTAAGCAAGGCGCGTAGCCGAGATGCGTATTTCAAGGGGAGGGGTAAGGAGTAATTGAACCTTAGTGGAACGACTGTCAACATCATTTCTTAGCTGTGTCCGTCGCTCATTGGTTTGATGTCATAACTCTCTGATGACGTTTCAGGAACAGGGGAGGACAAGGGGTGAGTTACATGAAACAGCTTTTTTAGTATATTGTCCTCTATGCTATGCATGCCGTTTGAAGTGTACAAACGATATGGATAACAAGCCGAAAACACTTGCGCTTATTGGACAAAGATATAATGAAATAATCAAAGTCTGATGAGACGTATTCTGAATTATATGTTTCAATGTAACTTAAACTGTCTGGGCTTTTGGTTCACCTCCGCCATCGTGAAAAAATGGCAGGCGCACGCCTTCCTATTGACAGGGGTTTTAACTGGTGGCGTGGTGCCATTCCTTACCAACCTAAAGAGCTATTCCTCATATCGGAAAGTTTCCGTGCACCAGACTGTACATAGCCTAAAGCTTGAATATTAAAGACAAGCTTTTTGGTGAAATATACTACAGTTTCCTCCACAGTATTACTCATATAGAAATTAAACTAATCTCTTTTGAATATTTTTAAGCTAATACGTCTTAATGTTTTATATGAGCCTATTTATTCGCATATAATGAGAATTTCCCATATAGATATATTAAGAAGATATTTTCAGCATGAATCATGTCCCTACTTATAACCACATGCACACTGGCAGCAAATACTTTGTGAACTTTGATGGTCATTACTAGAGGACCTTCACACAATACTATACCATTATACAGTAAATTAGTACGTGAAATTCTAGCAAGCTGCCTTTTGCCCGGTAATTCTATTTTAATGACCCATTTTTTCATATCACAAAGTTGGTCAAATTGGTTCCTGGATCTCCTTGCTTAATGAACCAGTTCATAGTGTGTTGTATTCCCTTCAAATATTTTAAAAATGTTTTATACCCATTTAATGTGTTTCACATTGTCAGACTTTTATTTATCTAGTCTCATTTCAGTTATGTGTTCATTTCGAAAAACAACACTTTAAATGGCCAAAGCAATCCAAAATAACAACAGTATGGCTATTTATTCCAATATTTAGGGGCATTTTGTAGCTCTCGGATGCCATTAATGTGACTTAAACGCTCAGTTTCGCCGATTACGGGTTTCATAGATAAATGTGCACAATATTCCAGAATTTATGCTTTCGTCATTAGAAACCTTCATGCAATTAATGCGGCCACTGCTGTTTACTGCCCGTAGTTGTTGTATTTTAAGTATAAATTTTAGTGTGTGCAAAACCCACCTTACATTTAAAACCAACTACTGCCAAATAACAAACCCCTAACAGCAGATAATGCAAACGCAATTAATTACAGACTCGCAGATTCGTTAGATACATCAGCTAGGAGAGGCAGCCTCCAAAAGAGCTTTCTGTGAACCCTTCGACTACTCAGTATCTATTTAATTTATACATGGTGTCCACACTCTTTCCACGAAATCGACACAAATGAATAGCGACAACACTTGAAGTAATATCTCACCTTCCAGTTCACACGACTTTCTCCATTAAAACGCAAATAATAAAATTATAATGTAATAGAATTCATTAGACCCTCTTTACCCATTATAAAATGAAATATTCTTAAACAGCTTATTCTTCTATCTAGAATATATTTATCACGATATACTTATGTTTACAGGGCTTAATTACAACTTCCTTTATAGACCCAGTGAAAATAATTTTGGAATCATTTTTCATTTACTTGGCCAGGAGAAAAGCAAAAGAATACCTAATGTGGTCCCATTACAAGGAATATCTCGGAAATGGTTAACGACAGAGAAAAACTTACTAGATCTAAATTGTGTGCATTAATGAGGACATGTTTTGTGTAGTAAGATTTGTCTATCTTTTACAGTTTATCACTTATGCAATAGTCATCCAGAGTGAAAAGGACTTCAGAGGCTATTCCCAAGTAATTCAATATATTGTGACTTTGTGGGTTCGTGAAATGAAAAGTCCAATTTCACCACTCAAAAATGTTCTTTATTTCCACCGACTTACAGTTAAACACTTGCCAATTACGTAAAATTACGTAATGCACACAATTACGATTCACCAGTTCGTCCGTTACAATTTCACTTGCACTCGTAGGGTCTTCTCACTAGCACTGCGTCCTTACACCAAGAACTGTCTCTCACTCACACTAACTGACTAACTGACTGACTTCACTTCGCTCCGGCAGCCCCTTTTTATAGGAATATCGCAGCCTTCTGGCTTTCACAGGAAGGTTCCAGTAGATGAAGGATCCCGTAATTTCCAGAACGCAGGTGAAAGAGAAACAGACCGCACAATCATGTTTTTTTTCTCCAGCCATCCCTGTCACCACTATAAGACGGACGAGGGGGAGGCGTGGCTAACACGGACCTCCCTTGCTTTTCGCTCTCAGCTGCTCCTATAGGGTGTTCCAACGCTCGCGTGACAATATACATTTCATTTGCTATAAAATATCTTAAAGATACGGTACTTCTATCAAGTTCCCTGCAGTAATTTTGAGAAAATCAGAATTTTAGAAAAATAATCCATCTAAAGGACAATTTAGGTCAGAGGAAGACAGCTTTGAGAGTTGTGACGTATTTCAGTCGGAAGCGAGGCCTGCAGTGCGTGTGATGTCATGCAAGAGCCGTGTACTACCAAGTTGCCTATATAAATGGGGTTGTGAGTACCGAATCTGAGAGTTCAATCAAGAGTAGCGCACTCGATGACAACAATGTAGCTGCCAGATATCAAATTGAACTGTTACATTTACAATGTGAAGATTTATTGAAGGACAAATATACACACAAAAAAGACTTAGTTGATATTTACAGGAATGTACTCCAAACCATATTTCCGAGGTTGTATTCGCTTGCCGCACGGGCATTGTGTATATTTGGGTCAACACATGTGTGCGAACAATTTTTTTTTCCTGTTATGAAATTAGCTAACTCCAAAACCCGAAGTACCTTGACGGATGACAATGTAACATGCAGCCTTCGATTACAAATTTCCCGTACATTACATCCTTATATTCATAAACTAGTTAAAGAAAAACGAAACAGAAGGTGTCAGAAAATGTCCACGTAATTCTGTTTAAATGGGTCTTCTCTAATTTGCAGATAAAATTACTATATGTTTTATTTTATTTACTTTATAACATGCCTGAACTTCATATAAACTACGAGTTGTAGTTTTAAATATTTTCTCATAGCACAGAGCCAAAATGTAATTGTTTATAGCATTAATATTACTACACCCAAGATGTAAGTTGTACATATTATTAATACCCGATACGTTTCCTGTCTTTCCTACGCTGTCGGAATCTCAACACATCAAACTATTGTCTTGCACTTAGGCAGTAGAAATCAGCGCGGTGGCGTCAAACGCTAACTTGCCTTTCGTTCGGCGGCATTTTTGGCGTTTAGAGCTGACGGAGCTGACGTCACACCACAGCTGCCTGTCTTCCACTGGTTTAGGTTGAGGGGATTCTCTTGATAATGTTTATGTAGCTTCCCGGGGAGGCGTTGAGCTTACATTATTTTGAACCTATTCATTTATACTTTTTGATTTTGCATTCGGCTGACTGTTTGGAAGTTACGATGTTCACATATGTACATACACAGGCTTGCGAATCTTCCTTTTTCTTATCTTATTTTTGATTTTACATTTGTGTCAATTATTGAAGGAGTCTCGTAAGGGGTATTTCTGGTGAACTTTCTGCTTCCAATGTGTTTGGAAAATGAAATAGCAGTTTAACAACCAATTTGAAAAAGCTTTTCTAATTGTTTCTATTGAAATTACTGTCATTCCTTTAGTACGCTCAAAACATAATCATTTTTTCTAGAGAGTTAATTCCTAACAAAGGAAATATAAATGCAATTATAATCTATCTATAATAAGTACTACATATCATTAATAACATCAAAATCGTGGTAGTAAATACACTAGAAATTAAATCTCTTTTCTTATTAAAATCCTAAAATATGGCATAACAATAAAGTTATTTTAAGTTACCTGGTCCGTTTGACCCAAGGTCTTCAATATTTTATTTAAACCTTAGAATGAGTTTGTTTTGGTTTTCTTACTCACTCATATAAAACATCCTTACAGAAATGTGTTCTATATATTTCAATGAATGCAAAAGAGAAATGCTAAATAAAAAAAGGAAAACCGAATTCTATGTTCTTTGCTTCTATACGGGAGGAAATGAAAAGTGACAAGGAGAACGTATAACTGTTTGAACATTCAGACCAATAAGCTAAGAATGGCTCGAAAATTGCTAACATCACAAAACACTGCTGTAAATTCTTCCTTTGACGAGATCTTCCTTTATAAACTAAGATTTTTTCTACAGTTTGCCGGTTGTTCAAAAGTCACTCAGAATGAAGAGTCTACAGAGGCTGTTCACAGAAAATTGAAAAAGGTTCGGCATTTCCATGGAAATATCTTGCACATAAGGTATTTTAAAAATATCGTTTGAGAAAGTATAAAATAATGGAAACCTTCCTATGTAAAAGGTAGCATGTGTTTGGAGATTTTATTTTATTTATTTATTATTATTATTATTATTATTATTATTATTATTATTACTTTTTTTTTTTAAAATAATGTGGCAACTTTGAAAGAGGCGGAGCTTTGGTATTTAACTGATTCTTGTGTTATACAATTCAAGGGTGACAGATTTCTAAGAATCTTATTATTTTTTTCGTTTTTCACTTTCTCTGCTACTACTTATAGCAAGTAGAGGAAGTGCTGTATTCTGCCCAAAAATTAATATCCATGTTCTATTTCATATACATGTTTGGAGATCCTCCCAAACTAAAAAGAAAATGTAATAATGATGTATGTGTCCGTTTGTGTATCTAAAACCTTTGTACGTCAAATATCAAATTTAGTATTTAACTTCATCATCTCATAGGGTTGGAGCATGAAGATTTTCAATAAAATCCTTCTTACTTCTTGCTACCCCTGCAGCCTGCATCCCATTTACCGGCAACTTATCCGACAGAATCAGCAGAATTCTCGTCAAATACAGCATCAGGACCATCCAAAAGCCACCTCCGAAGATTAAACACCTGTTGAGACCAGTGAAAGACAAACTGGACTTCCAAGTTCCGCAAGTGTGCCGTATTCTCTGTGAATGTGGGACACCGTATATAGGACAAACCCGAAGGACCATCGCTATCAGAATAAACGCACATTGACGGAGTATTCGTTTGATGCAGCCTTAGAAGTCTGGGCTGGCAGAGCATTGTTTTCATAACGACCATAGAGCCAACTTTTGGGAGACTCTTGTAAACTGGCCTTAAAATTTGAAATCCGTTGACTTAGGAATAAAAGTTCAATACAGCTTGATAATAAAGTTAAGTGGTTATGTTTTTTTGACCAAATTAATTTTCTATGCTCACGCCATCTCCTGACCGGGCATTTAATTGCTTGAAAACTGTCTTTATTTCAGTAATGAGAAATTTGATAGCAGTTTTCCTTGTTTATACTTACGTTATATCCTGTGATTCATTTGTGGTTACAACATTTAATAAATATTCTTATAACGGGAGAGATGCACACTCTCGAAACGTCGATTTCTAATCATCGTTTAACCTGGCTTGCTTCCCGAGAAGAGCTTGAACATATTGGTCGCCAGGAAAGCTTCAGGTCTTATTTTGTTATTCATACGTAAAACTTTCAAAGGATTTAATTTTCTTATCACTTGCAACAATTTGTAAGGTACTTTTATGAAAAATTAAATGTGTATCTTACGTTTTCTGGGAATAGCCCTCTTAAGTTCCCTTCATTCTGAATTACTTTTGTATAACTGGTAAACTGATAAACCATTACAGCTATACAAAATTTTATTTCCCAGAATGCATGACGTCGAAGTACATACGTAATGTATTACAAATATACTACTTGGCAAAGCGAGGTGGCGTATCGGAAAATATTCCAAACACAGAGATGCTTACGCTAACTTATGGCACATTCAAAGCTAGCCCAGTGTATGTACACTCTTTTCTGGTGCAATAATGCATTCTGCACAACTGTCATACATTTGCAGGCTCGAGAAATCATATATAACGTGTCTGAGTATAGTGACAAAGAGAAATATGAGGGAGTCAAAATCCCTTTCTGATTCCGCAGTAGTCACTGATTTTGAAATGTCTGGGATTTTGTACCTATAGCACTTTAATCCTCCAGGTGCATTGAATTAAAGTCAGTGGAGTTGCTGTTTAAGTTTCATTTGCGTACCGTAGTTTTATAACGCGCATCATTTGTAACTATGTTGAAGGGGGGACTTATTTTATATAATTTCACATAAATTTAAACTATGAATATGTCGTTTTTATTTTGTGTTTTTGATTCAGATTCACTTTTATTAAACAAATATGAGATTCCTTTCTTTTTTTTTTTGTAATTTACGTTCTCCAACGTAATATATCGTCATATCGGACGATTAATGGAATAGGTGAAATGATGCTCAAATGAGTTCAGGGTCCATAGAGCTTAGAGATACCCGATATTCGTCTCTCAGGATAAGGGAAAACCCCGGAAAAAACCTTATTCAGGTAACTCGCCCTGACCGTGATTCAAACTGGGGACCTCTTGAACGTGAGGCAGACATGTTACCATCTACGCTATAGAGACAGGCTATGAGATTGTGTTTCATTAGTAAATGCAGTAATAGTATCTAAAATACATATAATTTTGTATAACTTAACATTGTGATGCATTTAAATCATGTGGTTTTTATTACGGCAATGGCTTATTTGAACAGAATAATCACGGCTTCAGAAAATTAGTTGTCTTACCATATATTACCTCTAATCACAGACATTATTTAATATGAAAAGCTTTCCCTTAATGACATAGCCTTTTATAACCAGAAGGCTAAAGGAATTGATAATTATTGCGAAAATAAATGGAATACTGATACGAGAAGCTCGAGATTGATTTGTATACGATAATAGCGACAATGACAGAGACAGCTTTTAGTGAAAGAACATTCCTGATGATATATTTGACATTACGCCTTTGCCAGTTAGGTAAATCACCTTTTTTGAAATTATTCCCGTGGTACAGATTAATCAGACTAGAACATTAGTTATATTACCGTGCACTTCCTATAATTGCAATAGTCAATTAATAACGAAAGTGTAGTAACTAATTTAGTTAGTCTGATGATGGGGCTGTTCGGCCTCATTTTCATTCTTTGAAAAATATTACAATAAATAATTACATGGGTATGGACTTATAGTCACTAAGGTTATCCTTCATTATTGTACACGCGTGTTGTGCATAATAATTGTTATTGTTATAATTGTTATTGGCTAACCTTACATATCAGCTCGTAAGTGCTCCATTAGGGTAGCTACAAAATAAGAATGAATATGGGTTGAGCCAATACAATTATCCTGTTGTCTTGGTGTTGCCAGTTCCACGGCTAGCGGGTGACTGAGATGGAAGATATATCTGTCTTTGTCTAACCTAGAAAGTGTCATACGGATACTTAGATGTACAATGATACAATGCTAACAGAGAAGTTCACTTACTATTACAGCATGTGTGAGAATATACACAATGATTATCGCATAATCTGAACCATAAAACTTGAAATGGAGAATAGTTCGCTCACGGAGCTATCGTCCATATGCACACAAAACAAAATGATTCAAATTAGATGCGTACTACGAAAGAAAGTATTTGCTACATTGAAACAAAATAATGATATTTCAACGATTTGTTAATATAGTTTCTATTTTATTGATGTCATATTTGTATACTGTCTGTAATAGACTTTAAACCAATTGTTGTTTCATTAAAATACTAAATAAATTTGGAAGATATGATGTGTATTTATGAAGCATTTTTACACCATGAATCTCATGTATTAATTTTATACATTGTTCGTAGAAATTTTAGAGTTGCAGAAGCAATATCGCTTCCTTCAAGCAGAAATTTGCAACCATCATTGGTCCTTCTATATTTGAACCCAAGAGATTTCAGAATATTATGCATAGAATATACAGAATCCGTATATTGCTTTTTATCCCTCATTAAATGGGTCAGCCTTTTGGCAGCTAGACATTTACCCTTGTCATATAAATCATAAATTCTTCTACGTAAAACACACTTTTGAAAATTCTTGGTAGCACGTTCTTTAGCTATTCGATGTTTCCCTGGAGATCTAAATATGGAAACTTCTCCTAATCTGCCTTCTTTAACAATGTTCGTCACAGAATGAGCACTTACGTGACAAGCTTGTAACATTAATTCTCAACTCTGAGGGAAATTTTTACTTTCGAAAATGTCTTTAATTGACATCTGTTTTAAAAAGGAATACATGTTAACAAGAATATTTTCTAGCCTAGTTCTGTAAACACTTACGGGTTGTTTTTCAGGTACTACCAGACGCACCAGTAGAAGGATTCCTAAGCAGTATATTTACTAATTTTGGAAAGCACGTGTGCGCTCTTAAAAGATCGCCACTTTACTGAATGGAGGGTACAAAATGAAACTGCAGCACAGCTTGTGTGTGCTTTTCTTCACTGACAATTAATAATTCTTTTCTTTCTAGTTAGGCGTGCTATCTTTCCATATCTCCGAAACCAGATGTACTACAAACATAGGGTTCGGACAGTAATCCTCAGAAAAATAGTTCTGTAACATGGGAAAAACAAAATAATTCTTGAATTGGTATCTTTAGAGCCCGCAAAATAATTAGCCGTATGGTTCGGCACAGCCAGACAGTATGCGCGCTTAGCTGTACAACGTTGCACGCACCGCATTGGCTATTAGCCATAGAACAGCCACGCCTAGCCCCGCCTTATGTTCATTACCTTAGTTTGTCGTCTCTTACTGTATGCCAGAGTACTAATATTTCACTCTTTTAATGAGCAGATAAGATGACGATCGTAACGCTGGTCTCTAAAGGTCAATACGCCTCAACGCTTTTGTCGGACAGATTTATACTTTTTAGAGCTAAATATTTCAGATATATTTTGTATTGGAATGAATTTCCAAATGCATATACGTTTCTCAAACAGGAAGTTATTAAAGTTTCTGAACCTTGGAGCGGTTCCCCTCCTTGTGGGTTGGATTTATATCACACGATGCGATGACATATCTGAAGTTGGATTCGCCCCTTCGTGAGGTCCACGCCCCACACGCGCAAAAGTTTCGCGCTCCCTCGGTGTGGCGACGCATGCAGAAGCCAAACCCTACCTTGATATAGAAGCGATGAACCTTTCGTCTAAAAGCCGTGAAGATGAAGTTCTCGAAGATTTCTATAATTCCTCTCTCCGGCAGCTGCGGCGAGCGATGAGATGTGAAACTTCTCAGGCGTGGTATCGATACAAAAGGGATTTCACTTTTGGGCAACTATGGAATAAAATAATTAACACCGTTTCAAGTTACTTGGAATTATATTTCTCGACATCATTTTCTTCTTTACATGCGACTTTTTCCGCTGATGTATATAGTCCTTTACTATATATTAATTTACTCCTTTTATTTATAAATGTTGCAACTGCTTTTTACTTAAATTATCTATCGTAGCGTCGCGTTTTCGATGTATATTTTAAACGTTTACTACACGTTCATAAATGATTAACTCCAACAACTTCTCGTAGTTACAAGAAGACTTTTACCGAAAACATGTCTACCCTCTTCGAGAGTTAAAGCCAGAAGAATAAATTTAAGAATAAAGTAATTGGTTCTTTTTCTGTTTTTGTTGCTAAGCCACTGCAATACTTAATTCTGATTGGTCCTACGTCACAATTTGGGATTTCAATAAACCTAAGCATTTGTTGCATCATCTATATGGCCTGCTTGGTTATTAACGTAAGTTGAATTGCAGATGGCCATGTTTACCTAATATGTTCATGTATGTAATATCAGCTTCAACCTTGGTCATGCAAAGAACCCCGAATTTTGAACGTATTCCGTAGCGACCGGCTCTTTTAAATATACTGTATAATCTTACTGTTCATTGCACTTACAATAACATACATAATAAAACCGTATATGCAAATGCTTACGTCAGTTAAAATGAAGTAAAAGAAGAGTAGGTAAGCATTTGTAAGAATTGGTTATGTAAAAAACTGAAGCTTCTGACAGTGCTATGGGTAGTCCTCTTTCACACTTTCTTGCCGATGTATTTATGAGTTTATTTCTTTAATAGAAGTCACTAAAGCTTTTCCTTCAATTCTTAAAATATGGTATAGATACGCGGATGACATTTCTGCCATAGTTCCTCATAGATATGCAGATGATGCTTTAAAACTTCTAAATTTGCAGGATAAAGCTATAACGTTCACAACAGAAATTGAAAACAATGGTTACCTCCCCTTCCTGGATCTAAATATTATAAGAATAATAATAAATTAAACTTTGGTATTTATAGGAAGTCAACTAACACTGATAACCCTGTAAAACATAAAAGTTTCAAACCTTTGTCCCACAAATTTTCTGTTTTTAATGGTTTGATTTACAGGTTGATATACATATCTCTTAACAAGGACGAATTTAATAAGGAATATAAACATATTAATAACACTGCTTTAATTAATGGTTTTAAGAAAGATTTTATACACAAAAGGTAGAAACATTTAAATACCAAAAGAATTTAAATGATGTTTCCACTCTTCAAAAAGCAAAATATGATTATATTTTCAAAAACTGTACTTATCATCCATGGGAAAATAAAATGTTCCAAAAGTTTTTCAAAGAAGTCGGTAAAATACTGGCACTTCCAAATAAATAGAGCATAAAAGGTTTACTACGGTTTTTTAAACAAGACAAAATTTCAGACAACTGAATATCAGGTATTAGTCAAGTTAACTGTTTAGAATGCGATAAGATTTATATTGGTAGGACCACACGTAATTTAGAAACCAGAGTGAAGGAACATTTCAGAAATATTAAATATAAAGAGATAAATCAGCAGTGGCTGATCATTTTTGGTCATCTAATCATGAAATAAATCCAGAAGTTAAATTATTTAAACAATTGAAGGACCCGATAGATTTAGTGTTTCGGGAGGAAATATTTAATTTGAATAACAAAGATCGCGTGATGAACTTTCATATCCCGCCAGTAGATGTCATCAATAAGTTTGTTTTGTCGCCGGTAGATGGCCGTAAGATAGGGAGCTATTCTTAAAATTCCGGAGGTGGTCAAGGTCAATCAGTCAGTGTGTCAATGCCAAGCTGACAGTTTGAAAAAGAAGCAGATATTGCTTTGAAATTGGTCCCAAGGATTGTGAATAAGATAAGTAAATAGTAAATTTGTGTTACTATATTGTTTAGTTATTCTTGATATTTGTAAGAATATTTGGTTAAAGATTCGTTAAGTAATGTGCATGTAACAAACTTCTCTTTTTATTCAGGGAGTTCAGTGAAACCTACACGTGAATTGTTTAGGCTAAACACAACTTTCTTTCTGCTTAACCACAAGTGAGAAGTTGGAAAAGCACGAACAGCCAGAACAGTTTGTAAAATACAAAGGCAAACCATAATGAGAAGAGAAACTCATGTTAGTAACACTTTTGCTGGCTTAATCTCAATTTATTTACAGAGATAATGGATTTATCGGCTAATTATAAACCAATAAATATTTTGATAAAATGAATATTTCATATCTAATGTAATTCCATGTCGAACACCACTTACGAGGCCACTTTAGAATTTCTGTCAAAATTAATTCCTTTAACAATTCGCAGGATAATTCTGTTGTATTAAATTATTGTTATATTAGCGGTTGAAGCTAATTACTCCATAACACTAATTATAATTCCGTTGACTAATACGTATCAGTAAATATTAGAACGCGTATCTACCCTTCCAGCAAACTTCCGTGGTAATTACTGGAAATATCAGTTTTCTTGCATTTGGATGCTCCATAGCATTCGGACCTAAAATACACGTTCATTAGCATAACGGGCATTCACTGCATATTTTATAATTGATTTACGATGCAAAGAGATGACGTTTCGCTGATTATGGTTACCACTGGGCAATAAAGCAAACCTCAGAATCGGAGGTTGCGGGAGTGTTGTTTGCAATATTAAAGAGACGGTGTAGAGCTGCTGAACCCTGGTGCTGAAATTAATATTGTAAATTACAGTCCTAGTTGTTCTACACGTTACGACTGTGAGTTCTGCTTAAAGTGGTTTCGGCAAAGGAATTGGTCTAAAATCCTAAAATCCATCATAATGTTTTCTGCTAAGTACATGCAAGAGTATTCTACTCAAGAAGTGGATGGAAATACATGCTTTCGGACTCCATGAACATAAAACAAGTTTTTAGAAAGTTCTATTATGTTTATGAGTGTGAGCGTGCAAAAGTTGAAAACCTATCAAATACTAAGCTTAAAACTTAGGTATTTTCAAAGGTCACAAATGGAATATTAAAAGAAACATCCCTATTCGAATCCGATCTTCACATGAAACATTTTCTAAAAGCTATTTTCTTAAAAATAGCTCTAAGAATTATTTCATTAAATATCATGTGTATAGTGACGACAGTTTCATGACAAATGAACTGTATGTTTAATTTCTGGGAATAACTTCTGAAGTACTCTTCATTCTGATTATTTATGTGCGCTGATGTCCCTGCAGTTGAGCGCCTTTACATATATACAGGTTGTTTCGAAACAACACCAAACCAACATATCAAAGTAGTTGTTCAGCTTCTATGTGACCAACACACACACACACACACACACACACACACACACACACACACACACACACACAAACACACACACACACACAAACACACACACATAGTTTTTACCGCCAATAGAGGCGCATAAAATATACTCCAGAATGAGTGTTTATTAGGCAGTTACAGCAGCAACAACGCGTGCCTCACGCTGTCGGAGTTCGCAGGTACAAGTGACACGCCATGCGATATATATATATAAACTGGAAAACGGTAAGAGGTAGCAAAAAATTAATATATCAAATGGAGCGGGATGGCTCTGGCTGTCCGCATTCGGGAGGTCCGGGTTCCATTCCCTTGGACTAGCTACCCGTCCCATGGGTTTTATCGGGATTTCCCAGGTCGTTAGCCGAATACTGGGTAGGTTAATTACATTACCAAAATTTAGTGTCCCTCCATTTCTTCTCCAGTATCATTTAATATCATCTCCATTCTTGTATTCTCTCTCAGGGTAGAAGTGTCGGCGAGTGTCTCGGCGGTGCATGGCAGGATGATATGCTCCTGGTAACGACTTCCTTCTCCGGTAGGACGGTTTCCGGTCTCCAGGGCGGTCTGGTGCACCGTTTGAGGATCACGGTGGGTGGGATGTCGGTTGCTGCCCTGCTGGAGGAGTTTCCTCTGCACTGTCGTGACTACTTAGTTAGCCACCCACTGTCTCCTCGTGTTTCATCCTTCCTCCTGGGTATGCCCACAGCCAGATCACATCCCTTAAAGCCTCGGCACTCAATCGGATTCCTACGCATTTAAGCGACAGAGCGGTGTTTGCCTTTTTTGCCGCTTCGATCTCTCAAAGCTGACCCCTAAGTGGCCTTGCCGACATTTAATTTTGTGGTGACAGTTGAACAAATATTAGGGTCTCAATTAGTATTGAAAGTGAATTTTACATGAAGTGCTGTTGACACCAATCTAAAGTAAGCAAACAAGAAAACTGGGCATAAATAAGAGACAATAAGAAAACTGGATATAAATAAGAGATAATATAAGTATGAGCACAACATCTCACTGTTTTTATTATTATTACTTCTACTGGTGTGCCGTAAGTGATGGCAGTTCATCATCTTAGAAGATACATTTTCCATGACTGCTTCATAGTACAAAAATTTACAATAGACAGCACTATATTTCAAAGCTCTCCGCTTTTCCAAAGTCCAGGTCTCCGAACCATACATAGCAATGCTCCAAATGTAAGAATTACGTATTATATTATTTTTATTATTATTTTCATCGTTATTATCATCATTACCATCATCATTATAACAGCAGTAGTAGCAATAATTACAACAAACAGCATAGCAGCAATTATGAGCTCAATACTTTATATTTCAGGTGGTGTATTGTTGCGTACCCTTCTGTAAAAGTAAGAGAGGAAAATCAAAAGGTATCAATTTCCATGAATTTCCAGTAGAAGAACTACGTAAACAATGGCTAAAAGCTATATCGCGCTCTAATTTCGTGGTAAATGATAAATCCAGTTCAACAGTCGTGTGCAGTTTGCATTTTACTGAGGACGACTATAAGCCAGGCTGTAAAATTAAACTGCTGAAAACAGGAAGTATTCCAGGCATTTTTTCGAAATACCCAGATTATAAATTAGTAAAACAAGCAACACCAAGGCAACAAATTTAAAAAATACGCTTACACACAGAAAGCAGAAAACCGAGACGCAGTTCGATCAGAGAAAGTGTTAACAGTGCTGCTGATATTAATGCGCTGGATCATGTCACAGATGCACATACTTATAACTGCGCTGCAATTCAGATTGAGGAAGACATAATTTCCAAATTAAAGAGATTGGAAAGGGAGAATAACACCTTGATGTAAATTATGGGGAGCAAATAAAAGGCACAAAGAATTTGTAAACAAGCAGCAAGCAAATGAAGAAAGATTACCTTATTATGAAACCAATAATTTTCATAAATCAATTAAGTTATTGATAAAAGACAGCTGCAACACAGCTTCCAGACACAATAATCGTAATATTGGGCGAATTGAATAACATTAAAGGTAATGTGAATTTCTATCTTATAAGACCTACTAACGTATATTATTAAACTGCTTTTAACTGTTTACTTACTTAGGTTTTTTTTCTTTTCTTCCTAGACAGCCACGTTTCATGCAACAGTCCACTTATCACTGGCATATATAGGAGGCTTTATACTGCCATCTGTGTTACTAAAATGTATACCGCCAAGTGTAGAGCATCCCTTGTAAATCTAATATTCAAAAGGGACGAAAACTCCACCCATCTCCAGAGTTTGTTTCACTTTTGGCAGTTATAGAGAAATTTATAACAACTGTTGTACCTAAGCTACCTGAAGTATGTGTGAGAAAAAGCCCAGAGGAATACATAATGCCAGCAGTGCAACATTGTTCTTAACTCGTGTGTGCAGAGAACTGAAAGCATTCAGAACTGCTAAGTGAACTGATATGCAAACATTATATTCCTGTGATATTAAGATGCATTGCTTAAAAACGTAAATTCCTAAACTGTAAACCACTGCTTCGGAAAGTTCTGCGTTTGTAATGTCAACACATTGCAGCTCTGAGCTGGAATAGCTTTGCAGAGGGGTCATCAGCCAGCGCCATACGGTGGGTAGTGGAGAAATCTGTAACTTTTAGTCATAACACTCTAGCTGGTGAGTGTCGAGGCTTAAAGACATGTGAGCGGGCTATGGTATGCCCCACTGCGGGCTTAGTTACAATAGATCACAGGTTTCGGTGGCAATCCCCTCCGTAGTAATCCTAATATATCTAAGCTATAAAACCTATTAAAGCATGCAATTTACGTAAAGTATTTTTTATGTGAGGTTGAGTGTTACTGCGGTATTTTTGCTCTTTTTTTTCAATTTTCCAATACTTATACATTTCTCATATCAGGAAGCACTATTCTTACTCCCTTCTGGCCACGCAAAAATATTGCAGTTTGAAAACCTTCACATAACAACCAGATCTCAAATGATTTGAATACCGTTTAAGCCTAATCTATTCCCATATCCCATTCAATCTACAAGGAAATCGTTATAAAAGCATTTCCGCGAATTTTATCTCGATTAATCTGAATTAGATAGAAAAATAAGCATTTTTAAACATATTTGTACAAGAATAAGTAGAAAATGTCATGAATACATAGTTCTATTTTATGTGATTACTTTCTCTACTACTTATTTACAATTGCAAGCCTTATTCCAAAATTTTGATTGTCGTATTTCAGTTTTGAGGTCTTCTGAATAGAAACATAGCTTTTTACAATTATAAGAGGACAAATAAGGACCAATACCTAGCAATGGTTGTGTCCTTAGAAACCGTTTTCAGGGGTTTATTCTTTCATGCTGTTCATTTTATTCATATAAACACATTTTATTTTAGATACAAAGATAGTAGTGATAGTTTAATATGTAAGAACTGCGCATTATATTCGTGCATAAGAAGGTCATATTCCTTCCATACAATCGCCAAAAACAACTAAATATCGAAATTACCTAAATAAAATTACAAATTATATTGAACAATTCAACACTTACTAGTGGATATCTCCAAAATAGCTTATGGCAAATTAAAAATGTTATTAGAAACAAATTATGTGTTTCAAAGTGCATGGGGGTGTTTTAGCGTCGTTGTTACGCTCCCTTGGGTGACATGATTCGCGATAATGGTTTGATTGATCGCTGACGTCATCCACTCGACGACGCTGGAAACGACGTCACCTCGAGCCTCCTGGTTCTCTGGGACGCCCTTACCTGCTGATGCTGATAGTCGCCTCCGTCAACCTCTGCGGTGATGACGAGAACGAAGATGCCCACGGCTGCTCTAGAAGTTTTCCTAAAACGTGTGTTTTTTGGGATTGGGTTGCAAGCAATGATATATTGAGGTTCAGGGTTGTGTGGGTGGATCGCTTGGGCTTAGAAGAAAACACAGTATTCTTGTCTAATAGCAATCACCTATTTTTTCTTGGTTGCAAATTTTCTCACGACAAAATTGATGCGGACCTCGCGTCACCAAAAGTGTTCTCCTTTATTGAGTATGCTTTTGTCAGCGTACACTACAAAGCTCCGCAATCCTCAACCGCAATGTAACAATAAACTTATTATGTCCCCGATAACCCGCGCGACATTATTGTAGCTTATAAAACCCGCGAAATACATACGCACATACTTTTCGGGCTGACAAACGTGATTTTACTTCCGCGTACGCAACAGCGACTGTTTATAATTCCGCGCAGTCTTTTCGCGCTAACAGACCTGGTCTGTCCCTAACGTATACGGCAACGACTGACTAAAATTCATGTTTCTACCTTTATTTTAACTGCGTCTACAGACACCCTTACCACTGCTTACATGGGAGCGTGATGTAGCTGTTCTCTTATTGGCCGAACATAACCGCCGAAATCACATTTTATATTTTTTGCGGAAAGTATTTTTAAATTGATTTGCTGAGAGAATGCACATGGCATCTTTTTTAGGGAGTAACCTCCTTAAATTTTTAGAATTCACCCTTCTTTAGGATTCATTTCTTCTGTCAGAATGTTTGCCTGAATATAGCACTTGTGACTCTGAGGATTTATGGCTCTGCTCGCCTTTTGTTACCGGAACAAAACACTTCCACTGACGGAGGGCCGGTTTAAAGTTTGTCTGACTTACGTATGTACATACAAGTATTTTAAAAGGGAAACAAAAATGTTTAACATGTGGAAACATATAAGATTTCGTTCATACCTAACATACAGTTGATAATGTTTTAATTTAACTTTTAACTTATGACGGATTATTAGGAATAAAGGGTACTGTTTCAAAATATATTTTCTTGGAATATTTTTCAAAAAAAATATCTACTGATTGAAGAGAACTACAAAGTCTCTTTCCAGAAACTTATAATCTTATTTGTCCTGTAAATATCTTTCACATATGTTAATTTTTATCAAAGTTCTATGAGGCTGTTTTGAGAAATTTGAAGTTTTCCACAAATATTGCATTTAATGTGAAGTTCACGCTTGGAGGATTATCATGAAAACGTTCGTGTTGCTGTATCATTGGAAGATATTGAACTTAAATACCTACCTCAATTGCTACTTAACAGATCCTTAATTTTTAAGTTTTGCTGTGTACATACGCCACACACATCACAAAAGATTACTCACACACACACGTACTTTGTTGTAACTATGGCTTTATATATTATTTTCTTTTGAAAGGTATTCAGGGGGTTACCCAGCATGTGTATTTGGTGAAATATGGCAATCGAATATCCTAAATGCAATATGACACTACCTTTACTTTCAATAGGGAAGTATTAGAGAAGGTAAAATTAGTATAACCCGGAAATTCAGATACATATTATATAGTATTTGGGAACTGGAGAGTTGTTTTGGAGCTATTTTTATGCGGATGATTCAACATAACGGTTTCAAACACCGCAATCACTAGCCTCGGAGCAATAACTACGTCCCATCCTCCAATACTGCTCCCCACTCTTAACGCCCACTGCGGACAGAAGTGGGGCACAAGCGTTAGGCCTCAGCTGACATCCTGCTTTTGATCCACGGAGGTAAAGTTTAGATATAGTGAAACATTCACCTGACATCACAATTCATGGGTACTAAATGATACGAATTTCTGTTGTACACTGTTTCTAAACCCTTGGCAGCAAGATGACATAACATATACCAACACAACCTCTCGTCACTTCTGCACACGTAAATAAACAAAAAAGTTCACTTTCAAATCTTAGCTGCACGCGTCCACACAAGCACAGAGGTTGCTGAAGGGAGTCTTCCTCCACGAAGGAGGATCCTTCGACTGTTGCCATACCGGGATTGCATCCCTTACTGGCATGGAGATTGGGTTTTAGGTAGTGGATGGTGGTGATAATGTTTGAGAAGTTTTTGCGTAGTTCTATGGACGTATTATTTTCTTTTTGTTTTCTGGTATGGTTTTGGTTTTGTGTTTATGGCGGTCCTAGCACAAGTTTAGGTATTTTATAAGTTTCTCCGAGGTCGAGGTCGTACTCCCCGAGGCGGCGGATTAGGTGGTTGAAAACGAGTCCAATTACCACTCTGTCAACTGGTGAGGCGCGGCTTCAAATTTATACCTCCCTCATCGTTCCAGAAACCAGTGGAATGTTCAGTAACAATCAAGACGGCAGCAGACGAAACACGAACCTTCCAGTCATCTAACTTTATCTGTTTCGGCAAGACTCTTATCTCCGCGCTGCGCTATCTGTTCCTTTGTG
This sequence comes from Mantis religiosa, assembly GCA_030765055.1. Taxonomy (NCBI): domain Eukaryota; kingdom Metazoa; phylum Arthropoda; class Insecta; order Mantodea; family Mantidae; genus Mantis; species Mantis religiosa. The sequence goes on from CM060948.1 coordinate 209,729,243, forward strand.
CACGCCGGCCATGCTGTCGCAATAATGGCTCGCGACAATATGTTCATCTGTAGCTCTTATAGGATTAGTATAAGAAGGATTAATAACATTAAATATAAAAGGATTGTATATAATCCCTGTATTAATAATTGCTGATGGATAATGTTCTGGTTTACTTCGTTTGGATAATATTAGTTATGAGCTTTAGGAAATTGAAGTTTATTAATTAATAAGGGACTACTGAGTTTAATAACCAGTATAACGCTTTATGATTTTTATCATTATCTTGTGATATAGCAGCATCAAATTCTTTAAATTTATTAGTGGAAATTGGATTGTTTAATAGAATAGTAAGTATAACGTGAACAGTAACATTGTTTCTTAAATATGCTTCATTTTTAGATCTGCTTACACATTAAATTTATATTTATATAGTCAACATAGAATTTATTATTCAGGTATTTAAAGAACAGTATGAGGCATTGGTTGTGAATGTTTCTTATTAATATTGCATTAATCACATTTAAATTTTTTAACTTTAAAAGGCATGTTGTATTAATTTGATTTTAGTATATTTTAGTATTTTAAATAAACTTAAAATTTATTGTGTCATAGATATAAAGATTCATTTTAGGTCATGATAAACTTACCTTTATAATTTATAAGGGTTTCTTTTCATTAATATTTTTCTTTTAAATTAAGTTTTATGTTTAGTACATAATGTATTTTAAGTGATTTAGGTATATTAATGAATGTTAAATTATTTATTTAAACTCGTCTTCTATTGTTATTATTTGATTGAATATATTTATTATTTACAAATTTTGTTACATTACTTTCATCCTTAGTTATTTTATATAGAAAGGAGAAGTTACTTTTAATCGTCTTATTTATTGGGTATTAATATTTCTTTATCAAATTTTTAAAAACATTTTTAATTATCAGTCGTAACTTAACTAGCATTTTTATGTTGAGATGGATCAGGGTTAGTTCCTTAAGGTGTAATGATTTCTTATTCCTGTTCTACCCATTCTCGTTTCCATTTATTTTTAATTCAATTGTGTCTAGCCTTTCAAATGAATTGTCTTAAATATTAGGCTTTTGTCATCTATACAGTGTGCAAGATATATTTCTTTATGTCCGCTCTTCATAATATGCATTATTTGCCATTCTTATTACACAGAATATTCCTCATTTTCCTCCTACCCACATCTCTCTCTAGATATCATATTTCCATTTCCTTGGCGTTAAAGTTCTGTAGAAAACTGCACTTCACTTCCCTTATTACTGATAAGACTAATGTCGCGCAAGCTTGAGCTCTATGAACTCCGGGCTCTTTTTATTATAACTTCATCTATTTCACTCATTGATGCTTAAAGGTCCTTAAACTTAAGAAATAATATTCATGGCATTAAAATGATAGACAAGAAGAAAAATGATATTGTAAAATATTTACAGAATATCATTTCACTAAATTCTACTGCTATACAAATTTTTATCTCTTTCGATATTTATTTAGCATAACTGTGCTGGCAATGATCTCAACCACATGGATAGGAAACACACATATTTGGCATAATGACCATATATAATACTTTTATAAGCAGATCCAATTTCTTGTGTTTCCGTGTGTAACATTTTGCCTTATTTGTATATTTCTGAGAAGTAACATCTGTGTTTTACTCTGAGACATTCTTAACGATACGTCATTCTTCATTGAAATCATATTTCTTGATGACTACTTTACTCATATTCTAGCATTGAAATAAAGGTAAGATAAGTCATATTTTAGTAGAAATCAAATGAACTGTATGGAGTTTCGTTACGTTGAGTTGCTGCCATCTGTGTAGTTACTGCGGTATTGCGTGACCGACCCTTTTGGTTCAATGAATACGACGGATGTTACAGTTCGTACTCTCGCCGTCAGAGGACAGAGCTGCTCGGGCAGTTAACTTTGCACTACTGTTCCCTCTTCAGGCCACTCGACGAAACAGTAGAGTGGTCAGAGCTCGTTTGCGTGAACATAAAAGACATTTATTCAAATTGTGCAATTGGTTTCAAGGAATTGAATCGCAATTGTTCACATTGTGATTTACATGATATCCTCTTAGACTTTAATTGTTCATTTTTCCCTAAATGCAAAGAACCACTTCTTCACTTTCTCTACCGTTATCAATTTTATTTTATTTTATTCATTTTTTTTCTTTTTGTGAAATAACTTGATGATTGGCAACAGAAGTAAAACACTGTATTGAAAACAACAAGACTAAACTGGTAGTGATTTGAATTTCTCGCATTGTCAGTAAAAGAAAAAGGTGAATAAATCTGTAATACTTGTGATAAGCAAGTATGACCAAGTTTCTCAAAATAGATGATCATATATACTGTAAAACTATAGATCTCCTTTTCAAGTAATGAATAAGCAGTAATAACTAAAATTAAAAACATATACAGGAAGCAAAGAAAAGGATTTAGGTACTTCTGGCTTATTGGATTTCTAGCATGAACATATTTCTAAATCAACTAAGCTTTCAGCTAAATATCCATTTGAAATAATTAGCCCTACGTTGCCAATGTCTATATAAAGTCTTAAAAACGTAAATTCCAGACGCCAAAATATAACAGTTATGACGTATTTAATCAATCTTTTGGTTTAAATGGCACATTCACTTACCTAGCAAACAGTATTCTAGAATTCTTTACTTCTAAATGCCTATAACATCTTCAGAAATTAAGAAGGAACCGAAGTGACGGAAAGAGACCAGGAAGGTCGTCGAAGGGCGGGAGCACAAAAACTATGTGAGACCGTAAACAATTTTTGATGGCTGACGCAATTCGAAGAGACTTCCTCTTGTACTTTTTCCCTGCCCCTTTATTTCTTGTTTCATTGGTAGACCAACAAATATCCCGTTACAAAGAAGAAATATTGGCTTGTCCGAACGTTTCCACGTATTCTGTTTCTTTTCAAGAAACACCAGGGAGAGCCATAAAAACACAGCAACAAAATCTATTATACTGGAGTATTTTATTATGGTCTAAATCCAATTCGACATCTGAAGGTTTGTTCTGCAGAATCGACAGTAAACATTTGCTATATCCGTGTCATAACACTTCCTGACGTCTGGAGTTCACCCAGTAGTTTTATTACACATAAAAAACATCCACTTGGTTTTTCATTGTTTTTCCATAATGGTACAGCAATATGTTTACGTCCTATGCTTCAAGTCTTTCAGTCTCTGTTAAGTATCAGGTGAAATTTTACAGAAAATTCTATATTCACTTAACTAATCAATTGGCTTTCTCAAATAATTGATATTTGTACCCAAAATTCTCTAAAAGGTTGGCAGAAATGTTACTTTTGCACACTTCACTACACCCTGCGTTTTGACAGTTAAGTAGAAACCCAAATTTCACCGCAAACTAACATTTGAGACTCCCTGAATCCAAAAGAAGGTGGAGAAAGAAAGTCTAATATGTTCCACTCACATGACTTTCTCTACTCTCTTACAAACAATTGATACAATCGTTTATTCCCCTCCCTGTTTTATGAAATAAACGTTTGCAGAAATTAATTTATTGCTAATTCTCTTGTGTTTTTAGGGGCATTATAGCAATAGAGTAGGCTTTAAGAGATATTCATATCTTGTAAGAGCTGGTTGCTATGTAATGATATTGAAATTCCATTCTCTTCGCATGCCCAAGCATAGCGACATTCCAGTTAGTACGAGGACTGTTCAATAAAAAATGATCATAATTTTTTTACGGTCATAGTTTTTTGCACTGAAATTAAACCTTATTATATTCTGTTAGCTTAATGTGAAACAAACACGCCGTAGTAGTTTCATTGTTGATACTCGCGGTTCCCGCCTGTGAGAACCAGGTAAGTTCAGACATGTTCAGTATCGCCTACCACTGCAATGGAGTTAACACGCGAGGAACAATATGCGGCTTTGGAATTCTGCTTTCGTCTCAACAAATCTTCAGTTGAGGCCTCTACAATGTTACAGAAGGCCTATGGAGAGTCTGTTCTTCCCTACAGCACAGCTAGAAAGTGGTTTAAAATGTTTAAAGAGGGGAGACAATTTTAAAGGAAGGTGGAGCCAGTGCTCAATTTACTGCTCTTACGGAAGAAAACATCAACACTGCTGCTGCCATTGTGAGAGAGGATCGACAAATCACCTTAAGATCACTTACTGAAATACTGAACATTTTATTGGGTGCCACCCACACGTTGGTGACAGAAATATTACACATGAGACGTGTTTGTGCGCGATGGGTTCCAAGACTGTTGATCCGAACAAAAGGACATTCGCATGCACGTCTGCATGCAGTTTAAGTTGATGTTAGAGAAAGATCCGGAGTTTCTTTCAAACGTAATCACTGCTGATTGTGGCAGTCGGGGGTGTATGGGTGAGTATTGCCGCGCAGTTCAGCTCAATTGTTTGGCAGGAGCTTGACTCCCAGGATTATCAGCATCGCTAACAAAATTTGAAGAATATTGATGTCCTCGGCTGCTCTCGGAGTTGTCCTAATATTTATAAATATAGCATTTTTGGCAAGGAACTCTTGATACAGGGCGTTCTGGGTGGATCAATCAGGGTACTTGGAAAGAAACACAGGTTAATTCTCTTATGACGATCGATTGTATTTCACTTACTCTCGAAATACATGCTAATTAGGCGAACTCTGAATGGTAGGCTTCGCGTTTGCGTGGTAGCACTCCCGTGTATATAACACGAGTCGTCGGATTAGCAGCCCGCTACTAATTAGCTTTAATCGAACGCGATTTCTTTAACTTGCTCGCCCGTTCCTTAAAGAACGCGCTATCTGACTTCGTGCTGGTTAGCACGACAATCTCGGCGGACTACAAGCCACCGACTGACTTTAGACATCTATTTGTTCCCGGCTAGGCCATATAACACTTAGCTTCCCATTTCAGCTCATTATTTTTAATTAGTTGGTCGGTAGAAAACATATGGAGTCCCAGTTACGAGAATCTCACACACAAAGACCACCTAAAATGTTCCCTTCCTGTCAAACTATGAAACTAAACGTGGGGTGAGAGCCTTAGATTTATAAATTTTAGATGGTTTTTATGTCCTTTTAACAGTTGAGTGGTTTTATTACATTTTACCTTTTTAACTAAATTTTTATAGTTTTTAGGTTTTAGTGTTGACTTGGGGCCCAAATGACCTTGTTGTCGACGGGCCCTTGAACACCACTCACTCACTCACTTCAATTAATCTACTCGAGGAAGAGAGTACCGTTTCATGATGAAACTTGGGTACATCATTTTGATCCTGAGAGCAAACAGCAAAGCTCAGTGTGGAAATCTCCATCATCACCAACCCCCCAAAAAGCAAAAGCTTCTGCTGGGAAAGTTATGGTCATCTCATTCTTTGATATTAATGGAATGGTTTATCAGCATGTTGTACCTACACCCACATCAGTAACTGGACAATACTAAAGGGATGTCCTGAAAGCATTACAAGTGCATATCAGGCGCAAAAGACCACATTTCCGTGAAGCAGGCTGGATGCTGCACCACGATAACGCGCTGCCGCATATTGCCAATATTGTTGCTGAATATCTCGCAAAATTCAATGTGAAGTGCATACCTTACGCTCCCTATAGTCCGGATTTAGCCCCATGTTACTTTTTTCTATTCCCTAACTTGAAGAAACGCCTTCGTTGGAGGCATTATCCATCATCACAAGTAGTGGTGAAGGCTGTGGAGGCGATTTTGAAGGATCTATCAAAAATGGTTCCAGCATATCTTTGAAGACTGGCAGAAACGCTGGGACAAGTGCACAGCATTCAGAGGAGACCATTTTGAGAAGAACCATCAGAATTATGAGGATGAGTAAAGTTACGTTGTCAAAAATAATTGTGATCATTCTTTATTGAACAGCCCTCGTAAATGTGTAAGTATACGAAAATTCATTCTGACAAGGAATTTATCGGAAATCGTTTAATCCAAAGATAATGTATAGGTAGAATGTATTTGACATGAGCTGTGTGTTTTAAGACAAGGCTACACTGAAAATTCCAACTTCTATAATAATAAATCCATCATTAAGAAAGTTTAGCCACATAATTAAGATATTTTAAACTTGCATGCAAATTTTCATGTTGCTGCACCATATTTCATTAGTTATTAATTATTTTTTGTGACAATATGGTGAAAATTACTCGCTATATAAAATGTTCAAAAAATTGAGCTATTAGGTTGAATTTTTGTTTTCGACTAGTACAGAGCAATTTTAAAACACCCACATTATTTATTTTTGGAATATTCTTGTAGAATTTCTTCTAAAATATGTTCCATGTATTAGCCCTCAAAAGTTTGAAAATATTAACTTCTTTTGTTACTTAAAACCATATAATTTTCAAAACATCAGCACTAACAAAAAATGGGAATGTGAAGTTTCTTATTTATATATTATGGACCTATCCTGTAAAATTCAATAAGTTAAATGAAAAACTTTGACGCGTGAGGCATTTTGTATACCGAAAACTGTTATAAAAGAGTTTCTCAGAAAATTAATTTTAAATTAAAGATTGTTAGTTTAATGTTTGTTAAAGGTCTGCTTAATTTGTCACTTGATGACCTAAAATGCTGCAAATAACAAAAAAAAAAAAAAAAAAATAGCACGCCACCTATTACTACACACCCTAAGCTACCAAGCAGTTCCAGAAATGAAAATTCCACGTTTTTCAACCTTTTCGGCGAAATTTCAGTGTAGCCTTGTCTATACAAAATCTATATTTATTGCGTGGTAAGATATTGTACATCTCTTACAGTTTACCGTTTATGCAAAAGCCATCCAGAATGAAGAGGGAATCTGAGGACATTCTAAGGACATATACATTTCTTTTGGCATGAAAATGCGATATTTTAAACATATAACCATTTGTTCAAAATTCCTAGAGCTATTTTTTAGAAAATATCTCGAAAAGTGTTCCATTTGAAGGGTAATCTAATGTATGGGAATTTTCTAGATTTTACTGTTGTGTGCTTTAAAGACGTTGGTGTTTTATATCAAGTTTGGTACTTAACCGAATTTTCGCTTTGAGTTAGGCTGTGCAAAAGCACACATATGCATATATATGGACTTTTCCTAAAAATGATTTTTTTTAAGACCAAGGGCTTCAAATTATGAAATTTTAATTGGAACGCAATACTTCCCATACTTACCTACTACCTTTTCCAGGTACAGTAAAGCCTGCCTAAAACTAACCCCTTATATGCCGAAAACCTGGAAAAAGGAAAATAAATTTCGGAACAGATCTATTCCCCATGTAAAATTATACTCTAAGCCGGAAATATGCCTAATGCGGAAACAGAAATATTTTTTCGGGAACCAGTTGCATAAATAACCTGATTAAAACGGATTACTTTATGTGTAATGGGCTACAACCTACGTAAAAAGTACAATAATGTTGAATGCGACTATATCTGCATTTTTGTTCCATTTAGTATAAAGTCATAAACTACAATTCCTGGAGATAAAGGAAAAACTAACGTTAGTTCTCTCAACTCCCTTCCAACATATATGGTATGAGTAACAGTACGTTTTTTTCTCAGTTTCTTTCTTCCAAGTGATCCAGTACGGGTGCAAGAAAACTGTAAATTTGGTGAATTTTTAAAAACATGATTTGTATGCACACAGATTCTGTAAAATGGATTTTAAGCGTAAGACATTGTTACTGGAGGAAAAAATAAGAACTAGCTGTGTTGTTTAAAGTAGGGAAAACATAAACTACAAATATTATACTAAGTTTAAAATGTTGTGACTTTGTGGGTTCGTAGGATTAAAAGTCCAATTTGCAGAAATTCTTAATGTCGTTTACTTCCGTAGAAACACACTTTGGTGAACCCTTACCCAGCAGAATTAAGTAACATATTGTCACCCGGGCGTTGGAACACCCTATGAAAGCAGCTGAGAGCGGAAGACAGGGGAGGTCCGTGTTAGCCACGCCTCCCCCTCGTCCGTCTTATAGTGGTGACAGGGATGGCTGGGGGAAAAAAACATGATTGTGCGGTCTGTTTCTCTTCTACCTGTGTTCTGGAAATTACGGGATCTTTCATCTGGAACCTTCCTTTGGAAACTGGAGAAGTCGAGAAAGCAGTGACATTCCTATAAAAAGGGTTTCAGAGAGACAGTGAGTGACAGTTCTTGGTGTAAGAAGGCAGTGTTAGTCAGTGACGTGTTAATGAACGAAAAGATTGTGCAACGGAAGACTGTACGTAACTGTGTATGAGTATCGGAGTTGATGTAATCGCGAGTACAAGTGAAATTGTGACGGACGAACTGGTGAATTGTAATTGTGTGCAGTACGCAATTCTGTGTAATTGGCAAGTGTTTAACTGTAAGTCGGTGGAAATAAAGAACAGTTTTGAGCGGTGAAATTGGACTTTTCATTTCACGAACCCACAAAGTCACAATATACAAATACAACCTTCGTCACTTCTGCACACGTAAAAAAACAAAAGAGTTCACTTTCAAAACACAGCTGCAGGCACACGAACCAGTTCCTATTACGCCTCTGTTTCGATAAACTAGCCACGGCTTTTATTATATACGCGCTCACTGTTCGAGAAATTACCGGTATTTTCTGTAACAAACAAGACACCACTAGAACCTTCCAGTTATCTATCTTTATCTGTTTCTGCTAGCCGTTTATCTCCGGACTGTACTATCTGTTCTACCTTTGTGCGCGCCGACCGCGCATCGTCGTAACAATGGGTTCGCGACAATATAGTACATAATACCTACAGCTAATTATTATTTACACTTCGTTCTATGGTATTCCTTTACTGTAAACGTGTGCGAACTAAATAAATAAACTAAATAAATTATGGATCAATTAAAAATAAAATTAATGCTTTGAAAAAAAAATAGAATCGAAATGTTTTAAAATTTGGACCAAATTAAAAAATACTTTAAATTTTAAAATAATTTACAAAATTAAGTAATATGAGCAAAAATTCCGCCAATTATAGCTTCTGTCATTTCTTTGTATTCAAACACAACCCTCTTAAATACGGAAACCTGTCTAAACGGAAAATAAATGCCGGAACGACCGCGTTGCGTCTTATAGAGGTTTAACTGTACATGTAACAGAGAGAGTAAAATTGTATTTTTAGAGAAAGGTCCTTTTTGAGTGACGCTTTGTCCAAACAGTGTAATTCAAAAACGAAAATTCGCTTAAATACTAATCTTTGGATTAAAATACCTTATCTTCCAAGCATCGGGCATAAAGTTGTCGAAAGTCACTTAACCCCAAACTTTGTGGAAGATTTTCCTCAAAAGGTCGATTTTCTCAAAATGCAAAATGATTAAAAAATTACATATTAAAAATAAAATCTAAGATCAGCTTGTGAAGAAATTTTTCATAAAATCAAGTTAATGAGGCTCTACAGATGAAAAAATATAAAATATTTGATCGGTTTTTAGAAATATGGCATTTTAGAAACGTTGGCTTACTCTTTTGTAATTTAGAACTCCGACATATCGGACATAAATGAAATGATGCTCAATAAAATAAAAAACATAAAAAAGCAAAAAAAATAAAAAAATAAAATAGTGAAACATTTTCTTCATTCGGAAGGAATTTTTGTACAATATTTTATAACTGTTGAATGCTAAGCAATAGAAGAAAAGCACCTCTCAAATAATGTAGACTTCTTTAATACACACAATTTATTTAAAATATCTTCTTTTATTCCAAGATGTCTATTATTAATGGTTCCAGTTCTTGAATACTTCTGTCATTCTTTTGAACCACCTCAGATATTTAACTGTTTCTTAGGATGGCATGAAGTCATTATGAATTGTAAAGACCAACATATAACAGTTTCCAAATGTTAAAGGTAATGAAAGTTTTAAGAATCTCAGGTCAGAATTTTATCAGTGAACAGGAAATAATTAGTGGCATGCTGAAGGGAGGTAATTAGTTATAAGTAAACGCCGGAGGAATTTGCGCTTGCATGCGACACAGGTTAGCTGGATGCAGAGTATTGTCACCCAATTATCGGAAGGCACAACCAACTGGCAGCTGGGTGGGGGACAGGAGGCATTCAGCCCACGCCTACCCACGCCACGCCTAGAGTGCTACGTAATTGTGTGTGTTGCGTAATTGTGAGTGTTACGTAACTGTGTGTGATGCGTGTAACAACTGTAATTCGGTGGAAATAAAGAACATTTTAGTTTGTGCAACTGGACTTTTAATTTCGCGAATCCACAAAGTCACAGTATGAATGACGTCAAATGTACAGCATGGCCATCAAATTTGTAAGCAACTGCCACTAAACTATTGCAACTACTGTAACTGGAAAAGTCTCTGATATCGCATGAACTATCTGAAAATCTTCCGTTCATATCTAACGATTTTGCAGTGTTGCCTAAAGTTATTAAGGCAATTAGAAAAATCCAAGGGCAAATCATAGTGGAAGACCTAGCTAGTTTAATTAATAGGATACCTCTTGTGCTAGGTATCGAGAAGGCGAAAGCTAAATTCCAGAACGTTATAAACAAAATTAGTGTCATCAAGCTATGTGTGCATGTTTGAAAATTAATAAGAAGGAAAATACGCCGGACGACTGTGTGGAATTCTTTATATTTGCACCTCTGGCATCGTGTGATGTCGAAAGAAGTTTTTCACTGTTTAAAACCTGCTTCAGTAATAGGCGTCGAAACTTCCCATTTAAAGTTTATGAATATACATTGTAGGTATCTCATTGCAATGCATTCTGTGACGATATTATAATGAATAAATAGCAGTATCTATAAGCGTTTAAGTGTAATTGCAGAATTCATAGTTTATGATTATTTTAAGCTTTACTGTTGAGAAACAGTTGTTATGGTAAGGCTCTACCTACCGGCAGTTGTTTACATGCTTGAGCGATAATAGTACAGTCCATGTGCAGTATACCTATGGCAAAAAGCAAACGCCTTCGACCTTTAGTTATAAGTCATTGTAGCAATTGTACTTTCAGATGAAATCAGCCAATAAGAAATTGATTAGTACAGAACTACAGATTCGAATTTTAAGTTCAAGATTAGAATGTCTCCCCCCCTAAGGCTACCCTTTACATGGAACAGATTTCGAAGATATTGATCCACCTATAAAATAGCCGTGGGGATTCTAAATTATTTTTAGATAACTAGTTAGCGTAAGGGATAACCGTGGAAGCTTGCGAGACTCGCATTCTGGAGATTCCGTCTGCATTCCCTGTGGGCCCCGCCCTGATCAGGAGTTTTTCAGCTTATTATTTTCGCTGGTCGGCTAGGTAAATGCTGTAGTGGTGCGTCTTATTTCACGTCTCTCTTTTCTCCCATTCCAAATTTCTTGGGTTCAATTGTGGACTAAATTGGCTTCAAGTGAGCTTAAAAATCATATATAACAACTCCTGCGGGACATATTTCGGCACACCTGTGCTCCTGATATAATCCTGACAACTAACAGTGTCTTTAGCAAGTAGAATAAAGTATTTATTTCTCTCCCAATTTCCTTTCATTTCGACCTCCTTTTTCACGTTACAGAGCGACTCCGGAGCCGTATGTACATGGAGAGGGGTAGATCACACTGACAGTCGCAATATGGAACCTTTTCTTGGCTCCGTCAGGGGGAGGGGCATTCGAAGCTCCATTGCCGAGTCGAGCTTTTCCCGTTTCCCGCTGGAGGGGACCTCTGCACCACCCTCCGGTGGTTTGGGCGGCTCGCTACCAAGCGCCTCCCAGAAGGGTGATGAACCCAGAAACTATTAGGAAACTCAGAGCATCTTTGCCACTTCGCACGTCCGTTCCTGCAGCCCCTGCAGTTCCTTCAACTCATCCGTTTTCCCCGGGGCTGCGGGTCGAGGTGATAGGTGTCCCCTTCGTATCTAATCTATCTCTAAGTAACCATTAGAGATAGAAAAGAAATGTAGTTTACGTTAAAGCAGACAGGTAATGTCACTTCTTTTTATTTCAGTTAAACGTTTCAAAATTTTCCCTTACTATTGTTCTATATTTTCAAACATTTTAAAATGAATATCCTACATATATTTTGTTTTCCCAAATGGAAAGTTACTACTTGCTCTCTCTCACTCAGTCTCTACCATGTCAAGAGAGTAGAATTCTAAAGTCTCCCATAGCGGCCTTTTCTTAAAAGATTTTACTATCGCTGAAAATTATGGTATTTTCCTATTCTCGGGTCAATTAAAATAAGGATGTTTACTTTCACTATAAATATGAAGACGAGTAAGCTTTTAAGAATAATTTGTAGAGGAATGGTTAGAAAAAGTCATATAAAAGTAAAACATTATTTTTGTGAAAATAAAATGAAATGTGTAATGTTTAATGCCCCCTTTTACTACATGCGGCACCGCAGGCGGCGGCACTGATGATATATGAGATGCAGATAGAGCACCAGTAGAATGAGATGGCGGGCGAAACCGGAGATCCTGAAGGAAACCCTCGCCAGTGCCGTGTTGTCCACCACAGATCTCTTTACGGTCACCTGGGATCGAACTCGGGCCACCTTGGTGAGAGCCGAGCGCTCTAAATACTCAGCCACGGCACGGCCCAATATTCCTTTGAAGTGCTGCAGAGTTGACAGTAAAAGAAGGATATATGCAGCATATTTTCAAATATGCCTGTAAATATAAAATTAAAGAGAATTTTTCGATTTATATGTGAATAAAAAATCTAAATATATAATTTTTTGTAACTTCAGGTTCTTAATCTCTCTTTCAATGCCCATGGTTAAAATATATATCAACTTAGAGAGGATATCATTAGGTTTAGCATTACTGTGGAGGGGATTCGACTCTGCGACCAGTCTTGATCTATTGTACCTATGCCACAAGTGGTGCATCCCCGGGAGGAAGCATGAGGCTAGAGGAGACAGAGGACAGCCGTCCTAAGGACCCACGGCAATGCACAGGGCGGGGTCTCAACATTTAACTTAGATGGAAACTTCCCCCGGTAGGCAAAGACAATGGACATTCCCCCTGCTGTTGGAATCGGTCCCAGGAGCCGGTTAGGAGACCGGCAACCGACCTACGGAGGAGGAAGTTGTTCCCTCAGAGCATATCATCCCGCCATGTACCGCCGGAACTCCCGCCCTGAAAGAAACCACCAGATAAGAGATAATATGAAATTATGATAGAGATGAAATGGAGGGACAGCAAATTCGGAGGATGTAATTAAACTACCCAGCATTTGCCTAGCAACCTGGAAAAACCCTCGAAAAAAACATCGGTCAGGTACGTCGGCCACGGGAATCGAACCCGGGCCTCTCGAATGCTGGCCACAAGCGAAACCACTGAGTCATCCCGCGTGGTCAGTAATCCTAGTCCTAAAGTGGATATCACAATTTATATAACCTTCATATGAGGAGCCTAGTTTCAAAGATGAACAAGAGCCACTGACATTTTTCACTAGAGAGGTATTTGTGTTTTACAATCACTGCTTCATTTTGTTAACCTGAAAATTTTTGTGTGGTATGTTTAGTAATAGCACAATAATCAAGGTATCCACTTATAAATATTTTTGAATACGCTGTGAAAACAATGTAAAATATGCAATGTCCGCATTAGAAACTAAAATTCCCTTATGTCCATTTTTGAAACAAACATAGAAGCTAGTGTCCGTTTTTGAAACAAAGAATTCCCACATTAAGGAAATGAATTGTGATTGAATGCAATGAACTTTAGTGTTTTATTTCAATTATTATAATAACTTTAGTTACAGAATTACAGAATGAAAGCAAATGTTGATGTATACCACATAGTTTTCATTCTTGTTATTTTATTTCTGTGCAGATAATGTCTGGTTCAGTGCAAGGGTTTTCAAAGCAGTCACATTCAACAGCAGTTTCTGTATCATTTTCACTACAACTTTGAATGATATCAGAATACCACTTACTCCTTCCTCTCACTTCCAAAATGCTTGGCTAGCAAATTTCCCACATTCACAAGTTTTAGTTGGTTCATTTTGGCACCTAATTTTCAATGTACTTTGCTGCATATTAAGCTTACAAATTGACCTTAAACTTTTATATTTCAGTAAAACATGCGAACAAACTTAAAACACCACAATCACGTCAAAATGGAGGTCATGACAGTTTTCAATGATTTCCAGCGATTTGATTGTTTCAAACGTCCATGTCCATTTTTGATACTAAGTGAGCATGGACGTGTCCGGTTTTGAAACTACATATTTAAACTGTGAAAAATACGTATAAAGGTTCATTTCAAGAACAAATGGACTGCAGATTCAAACAGGGCAGGCCAAATATGAAATAGATCGATTCGTAACTCAGTTTCGCTAAAAATGGCGAATGTCCGTCAATGATACTAGGCGCCTCATATTATTTGTTGCCCTGGTAATTATTATTCATGCCATTATTTTCGTTTAGTCTTAGACATTACTACAGCCTTCTGGAAGCTCATTTAGTTTAACTAGATTGTACACGTATTTTTGGTTACTAACCGGTTAATTAAAAGGAAATAAATTTGAGTACTACCAAAAAGAGCAAATCAGCTTTAGGAGGATTGAAAGGTATTTAGGAGAAACCAACTGATTATTCTGTGTATTTTTAAAGTATAACTTTATTTAATGCACCTAATAACTAGGGGGAGGATTTTGCCCTATTTGCCTATTTTATTCCTTCGTTCAGAAACGTAGGCTTTTAAGTTGTATGCAAGTTTCCTAAAATTTTTAGTCTAATTTCTTACTTTTATAATGCCTATAAATGCCTATTTCATACTTTTGTGCCTATTACGCTTATTAGTGACTAAAACTGCCTTTTAGCCAATTTCTTTTGCTTGTAATTTGTGACAACAGCTTTTGCATTTGTTGGTTTCAACGTAAAGTTTTCGGGGAAGAGAAATATCTTACTGCTGCACATTGGATATACAAAGAAGGGTTTAGACAGGCAGGTATCTGTCTTACAGACGTGTCATAATGCGCTAATGACGTCATGGCAAAATCTAAGAATTCGCTCAAGGATTAGTGGCAAATGCCAGCTAAATGATATTTCAATGGATTTACAAATGTCTCTATGTGGGAAGTGGAAAGCCCATTCAGTAAGCAGTGTTTCAAGTGCAAACATAGATCAGCTTCCTACGCAAATATGCCAAAAGAGAGAAGCAACAGAAGTGTACTTCTTAAACAGTGAATAAATGGTGATCCATCGTTCAGCACAGATGGGAAAGTAAGTTTTTGTCAGCCTTGTGTGAAAAAGGTTAATTTAATCATTCATGTTTGTATTAATACTATATTATCCCAGTTTCAAAAGCCTTGTAAAAATCAGCACCTGTAGCAACATTATGCCGAACACAAATTAGTATGCTGAGGAGAGTCGAAAGAAGAGAAACTGAATGTTTTCAGTTTTCCAAAGTAAATCACAAATTTGCCTAATGTGAAAACTTTCATCACATGATACGACTTTACATTGAGATTCAGCTTAAGCATGTCCGAATCGTTAAACACGCCTGTCTAATGAATTTTATCTTGATTAAAATATTATTATTTTGAAACTTACAGGTATAACTTTGCAAAACCGTTGTACTGGATTTCAAAACTTTGTTACGAGTATTATCTTTTAGCAGTTTGTATGCAGTAGCATGATACTTTTGTGGTGGTGTAAAGGCTTATTTCTTGAGGTAATAGTAGTACTTGGGGGACGGATTATTAATTAAATTATTGATGATGTCAATTTTTAACAATCAGATCAGATCACAATCAGTACAGCTGGTAAGCAGGAATTTACTCCAGTAAGAATTCTTTTACATGTGTGTAAATCTACTGACACGAAGCTGTTGTGTTACCCAATCTTAAAATCACCACTCTGGGACTCTGTTCAGGTTACAACTTACACTTGTAAGGCCAGCGCTTATTTAGCTAGGCTACACAGACTAAGATAGTATGAAAAAATTGTGAATTTCTCATGCTCACGTTTTTCTATATGTATCTCAGGGAATCATGGAATCTATTGCTTGGAGACAGTGAAAATGAAATTGCAGACCAGTAAATCTTCATGGTTTGTGTAAATTGTTACAGAAATGCCTTTACAAAAGTAGGTACGGGAATTGTTTTCACGATACCGTAATTGCCGTAATTCTGTTTGAATGAACGGGAAGCGCTTTATTATTTGTTCTTAGTCGACAATGGGGCATTTATGGCTTTTATTACGAAAAATAGGATTCTGTAGCTTTAGCTTTTAATTAATTTTTGATCTGTGCTTTGTATCTTTCTGACACATGGTGATATTTTAAGTGATATTAAGATTGCTGTGATGAACTTTTGAATTTATCTTTCCAACAAATGTTACAATTAAGAAGACACATATGTGCAAATTGGCCCAAAACCTACAAAAATTCCAAATTTAGTGTTTTGTCTTATAATTAATGTAGACATATTTCAATAGTGTACAGTATTTTTTCTAGAGGCACTACAGAAGCGACACATAAGTATTTAAATAACACTAAACCTGTTTCGTAGCTGCTATTACGTAATTTTAACCTCAGATTTCTCAGATTCCATACTTTCTACATTTTCGTAATTTCAAAATGTTACACAGGATGCAGTTTTCTATAAATCTGTATGAAGTTTTAAACATTCATGTAAGGCAACTGCATATTAAGTGTACCCATTTAAATTTTTTGTTGTTTTGTTATTTGTATTGAAAAGGATTATAATGTTTACTTCTTTCTGAGAACGCTTAGGAAAATAATTAAATAGGTATGATTATTATTTTCCTTCCACGACATGGCGAAGAAAAATATTTCAATAGGTACAGGTCATTAATAGGTTAAAATGGGTGCAGAAACTTGCACCCCAATCATTAAATTTTTAAATTACAATATGTTGTACATTTTGAAAATCATCTGTAATTTAGACATACACTGTTAATTCCTCATAAACTATTGTAGCTAGAAAGCTGAAACTTGGTATCATTCCATTCTTGATCGATCACAAAAATTTATGCTATAAATTTGAAACAAATCTAACAAAAGTTTCAGATATTTCAATTTTCACCCTTAAGCCTCCCCCCAAAATCCGTGTTTTTGTTTTTTGAGATAGTTAATTACTTCACACCTTTCTGCACATTATGCTTCTTACTTAGTTAAGTGGATATATATGTATGTATTTTAGAACTTTTGCAGCATATGTTGCGATAATTGTCATCTTGTTATCTGTATGGTCGTTATTGATTTAAGTTCGTTTTTCAAAGTTTTGAAATTTGCACGTCGGAAATATAAAGCTGCTTTCATCATAAGCTACTTTTACAAAACTTTTGCGCCATTTCCTCAGAAACTACTTGAGATAAAAATATGAAACTTCCATAAGTTTACTGGCAATCTGAATCTACGAAAATAAGTGTTTCGCTTTATGAGAAGAAATGCTGATTTTCTATTAAAATCAAGGGAAAAATAATAAGATAAAAACTGTAAGTCATTTTGAACCGTAAATAACAGCATAATAATTAGTACTTTTAGCTATAGTGAATTTTAAGAGCCATTTTGCTAAAATTGTGTACTTCTAAGTGCTTCCTTAGCAAATTTTAGTGCCTATTTAAGTGCCTATTTTGCCCATTTTAGTGCAAATTCTGCCTGCCTATTTCACACATTTTTAGTGCCTATAAATCCACTCCCTACTAATAACACAGGTCTGCTATTTATATTGTTACAATGTTTCAAAATTAAAGTGTCTCAAACATATTAAAAAATTTAAATACTATAATAAACTGACTAGTTTACAATCTTTAAATAATATTCCGTGATGTTAATGCTGATGCAGTGATATCAAAGTTATTAAAGCATGTTATCACTTTTTCAGTAGGCAGTTCTTTATCAAATTGTATGTAGCCAGGAGCATCACAAATAAGATATAAACCTCCATCATAAACTGGTTACCAAACTCCTGAAATCTGTTTCCATCTCACCTCTAATTCCCGAAAGCTATATCTTAAGCTTCAGACTAACCAAAAATGATGTTTAGGTAATGAGAATCCTTTGAAAAGCTGGGAAATGTGTTTATTTGAACCTCGTGTACAGAAAAACACACAAAAGCTATCTTCTGAAAATCCATTTGACGCTTTAATCGCTGGCTGTTTGCTTTAATGTAATAAGTTAACAGTTAGGAATATGAGCGTTTGGAATTTTTCTTCACCCACTTTTTATCATACAAAGCACTTGTTATTTTTATTTCAGTCCTTGGAAGCTTTCCCAGAATATTCCGAAAGCTACTGCAAATAAGTTGTTATTATGAACGAGCTTTGTTGAGAATGGTTTTTGAATTTTCCTAGCACAAATGTTGTATTTCAATTTTGCGCACTAATATCAAATTAATCACGTGCCTTAATTTAAAAGACACAACTTCTTTTATAGTTTGATATCCATTATAGGAGCAGGTCATAAAGAATTACGAATGAACGAAATGACTGAAACGATGCTCAGATTCCTGAGGTCTGTGGAGCTTGGAGTTAGCGAACATTTGTCAATTGGGAGTAAGAAGAAACCTTATCCAGATTATTTATTTTAACCAAGAATTGATCCCAGAATCTTCTTCTTGAGTATGAGGCAAACAGTACCCCGATACTATAAGACGTGGGTGCGACAACTTGTAAGCTAAAAATACATTCATATGAAAGTCTTCGATACCCGTGTAACAGTTGTTTTGGTTTAGGCCCCGAGAGTTAAAATATGTTTAAATATGTGGTTTTAGAATTGATATGGACATTTTAAAATGAATAAGAAAGGAAATTGTTACAATTCAGTAGGCCATGATATGACGCAACATCTAAGTGATGTGATGTGAATGTTTTATGATTGGTAGTTTTAAAAATGAGATTATGTAATGTGTGACGTGGACCACTAAAAATTAAGTTTGATTGGTAGTGATGGCAACTAGAGAATAAAATATCAATAATTTTCGTAAAACAGCTAGGAAAGAAAGCATCTTTGGATGGAAGAACTTTATAATGAACAGACGTCAATTCAGTACCGCGAAGAAATGTTTTAAAAGAGTTAATATCAGTTTTCTGTTAATTGTAATCAAGGTATATAATATTATTGTCAAGTTAAGTTGAACATGTTGATTATTTTTAAAGTAAAAGGAATTTATTAGTATCGAGGTTTATTTAGAACATTTATCCTTTTCACTCGCGACCACATCTGAGGCCGCGCTGTGGCTCAGTGGTTAGACCGCTTGGCTCTCACCAAGGCGGACCGGGTTCGATCCCAGGCGACCGCAAAGTGAGATTTGTGGGGGACAACACGGCGCTCGGCGGGTTTTCTCCGGGACCTCCGGTTTCCCCGCCATCTCATTCCACCGGTGCTCCATCTTCATCTCATGTATCACCAGTGTCATCTCCTGCGGTGCCGTATGTAGTAAAAGCGGGCGTTAAACACTACACACACACACACACACACACACACACACACACACACACACACACACACACACACACACATCACGTCTGAAAATTAAGAGTTCTCACTGCTCAGACTGAAGCATATCCGGATATTTTTTATACACATGGAAACATCTGAGTGCCAGATCTGAACCAAAGATTTAGATCGGGAATAAGTAGCTGCTCGTGCCTTCATCGTCTTCCCCGGCAGCTGAATGCAACCCACAATCCCAGGCACAACGCGGGACAACATCAGATGAGAATAATTCCGTTCCACTTGATCGCCGCAGACTTCACGAACACCATCCTACATCATCACCATTTTCCCACATCAGCACCCCCAATCCTGTTACACCTGCGATCTCTTTTTCAGAAAAAAAAAATATATGAAGCGTTGCAAACAAATGACTTTCTCTACCCATTCTTCAACTGACTTCTTAAAACTTATGCTTCTGTGTGTTCGATCCCAGGAGCCCAAAAAGTGGGATTTCTGGTGGACAACATGGCGCTGGGGTGGGTTTCCTCCGGGTCCTCCAGTTTTCCCCACAATCATTCCACCAATTGCTCCAACAGTCATTCATCCCAGACGTTGGGCCGACCCTCAACTCTGATCTCATCCGGTCAATATTCTTTGGCTCCCTCGCTCTTAGGGAAGCTAAGCGACTCCTAACACCTGCATTGTTGAGAAAGTGAGATATAAAGAAAAGAAATAATTTAGTTCCCTGTAGAACAATCCAAATTGGCAACAAAGTAAGCTTAAGCGAAACCTAATCGGAGCTGACACCATTTGATGGCTTTTAAATTCAGTTCTCCTTCCATGTTCAAAAGAGAGAGAGAGAAAGATCGATACAGAAGGAGAGAAACGAATAATTTGCCATTTGAGAAAATATTAGAAATTTCCAACTACTAAAATTAAGCACTATTTCGGAAATAATTAACAATATTGTGACTTTGTGGGTTCATGAAATTAAAAGTCCAGTTTACAAACACCAAAAATTGCTCTTTATTTTCGTAGAAATCAATCTGACTGTCCAGAATTACGTCACATACACAATATAACTTGCAAGGTCATCGAGCACAAACACAGCTCACACAGCTGTTCACACACGCGAGTTCAATTAACAACTGACTGACTGTGGCGGCCGGCGGCTCCTTTTGTAGTTTACTCACTATTCCATAAATTCATGGAATGTTCTCAAACAATGAGGACGGCGTTAGAAAAAACACGAACTCTCCAGAAATCGGTCTCTTTCCCCCCAGCGTCCCATTGAACTCGTCCCTTGCGCCGCTTCACCGCAACAATGCGTTCGCGACAATATAAATATTAAAATAAGACCTGAAGCTTTCCTGGCGAAGATATTCTCGGAGAACAAGGCAGGTGAAAATATGATTATAAATCGACGTTTCGGGAGCGTATATCTCTCCCATCAGAAATATATTTATAAGAAATGATATAAATACTAAACAGATGTAACACAAAGCATCAGCCAAAACAAAAAGCTACCAATACTCACATCACCGAACACAAAACTTTGCAGTAAATTAAATTAATATTCTTTAATTAATTATTATATTAATTTAATTGTTATTTAATTAATATTCTTATAAATATCCTGATGATGGGAGCGAAGTACGCTCCCGAAACATCGATTTCTGTTCATCTTTTCACCTGGCTTGTTTGTCGAGAATGTCTTTAAAATAGATATTTTGACAAGGGTCACAAAACGAAATTTCGCTTCAAATTTTGGTGACAATGGTGACAATGCTAAGGTGCAATCACTTTCCCTTTTGCATTCATACTCAGCTTCAATACGTCTCTTCCTTGTTCAGAAATGTCTTGGTTGCATACATCACCTTGTGCTACAAGTAATCCCTCTGACGTAAACACAGTCACCTCTTAGAGCTCGAGTCCGAACGCAACTCCAACATTCGCTCGCAAACTGCGTTAATGAACCGTTCCACGACCCTCCGGTTCCTCATCTCAGAGCCGCACTTCTGACTGGTGAGCCGCTATACTGCACTGCCAAATATCCACCACGGAGTTTGGAATGTACCACACTTCTCTGCACAATGCAGCTGACCGACTGGTTGTTGATATACCTACTTCACTGGGCCGTCTCTGAACTTAAATACGATTTTGGTGTTTAACCGAGTATTCATTTTGGACTTATGCTGTTCACGCACAAGGCATAGCGATCAATTCTCACTTTTCCTTGTAATCGAAACGCCTACATGGCTAACTTTTTATCGATGTAGTTAAATTGCACATGGCCACAATTTATCGTAACAGGTGACAGCCAATTTGCGTACAAAAGTGCGAGCCTTATGTTAGCAGTATAAATCTCAATACCTGGATGTTTACACCTATGTTCGCAGCAAACAAATCGATTTTTAGCTGTTGGTAACGGGTGCTTGCATTTTAGAGTGACATCATTCATTACCGACCATATCACTGTGGGAGCTAGAACTCTTGTTTAAGTGAGAAAGTGAAGAAAAAGCTTCTACTAGATGAATGTATTTTGTTTTCATAGAGTTGTGAATAATAATGTGAAACGTCCACCTCTGTGGCGAAGCAACAGCGTAACTGCCTCATATTCCAGAGGTCCCCAGTTCAAACCTCGGTCAGGGTGGCATATCTACGTAGATAAAGATTCTTTCGGGGTTTTCTTAACCCTAAAAGATGAATTTCGGATAACTCTAGGCTCTATGAACTCTGGGTTGAGCACTGATTCAACCTTTTCGTTCACCGTCCATGTGATCTACGTTGGAGGACGTTAAATAAAACAAATAAAAAAGCAGAGACGATGAATCCACTTTTAATCGTCAATCTCTAATCTGTGAAGTGAAAAGCGGTAAAACATATTTTCAAATGCATAAGGAAATTAGGCCACAATAAGGTAATGTTAAGTATATTAATCACTTAATCAAAATAAGCTCTTCAGGCATTGTTTCCTGTCGGCCCGTGCCTTTGCAAACGCCGAGAGAGAGAGAAGCGGGGAGTGAAAGAGAGAGATAGCGCCCAAACCACGCCCACGGAGCGCAAGAGCACTTGTTCCTTACCGAGAGAGAAAAGGACGGAGAGTCTGGAATTTTTCGCTGCATCGTTAAAGGCCGTGAAGCTTCGGCAACTTTCGAGAAATAATAACTCAGGTGTAAATAAGGGACAAGGGACGAGTCAGTCGTGCAGTGGAGCTGCTAGGAGTGAGCGAAGTTGCTATCTATAGGTTAACCGCTAAAAAAATGCCGTTGTAATCGTGGCTTACTAAACCTGGAGTCTTCTAGCTTCCCTCCTCTACTGACAGTTTATGTTGCGTATATCGCAACATGTATACAAAAAGTTATTATTCTATTCACATTACACTATTCAGGACATACTGTGGCATAACAGCTATATCCTAAAGTTATTGGGTAATGGAAAGGGTAAACAGATAAACAATGCACCAGGACAGTGTAAACATTGTAAATGTCAAAAAATCAGAATTTTTTGGAATCTTCTCGAACGTTCTGTATCTTGTGGAAGTTTCCTACAGTTATGGAATCGAGCACTCTCATGAAGAGTCAGTGAGTCTTCGAAGTTGAGCATGTGAGACAGTCGGTGATTCGTGAACTTAGTGACTGAGTCAGTCGCGATTGCGTTTCTGGGCACGAAAAGCGCTGTTCTCCGGGCAAGTTACTGTCACTGGTGTTGTACAGTTATTGTAAGAGATGGGAGACGTCCTGTTTTCGGCTGTCCAGTGAGTGAACTTTCCGGCGGAATACGCTATCGTGTTGTGTATTTCATTACGTCACAAGTAATTTGAAGTGACTGTGTACTGGGACTAATTCAGATAAAAAATGATAATAGTGTGAACTATGCGAAGACTCAGTGAAAGTTAAATTAGGTTAGTAAGTACAGTAAAAACTGATTGAAATTACAGTTTAAAATTCTAGGCCAATTCACAACATATCTTGGCTATAGATTATTTAAAGTTCAGCAGTAAATGCTCAGTTACACAAAACCTGCTGATCCATCGTTCATATATTCAGCAGTAGCGAGCCCAAGCGGTGGATACGAAAAATAATATCAGGCTTTCAAATATGTACAGACTATCATGCTTTTGTTTAGTTGTTGATGACGTTCTGTACATAAATAGTGATGACAAGTGTATTTGCTTGTTGCAAAATTTTTCCCATCTCGCTCGACTTCCCAGATGTACAAAACTCTACGAAATTTAATCAGTATCAAGAGGAATTCAAAGGTTATTCATACTTTTATTTTTGAATTTTGCAGTTCACGCTCACACATGGCTATCCTCCAGTCAGCACTATGCGATCCAAATCACACATACACTCGGGAGCAGAGGGAATTTGAAATGTGTAGCTCCGCCCTCTAAGAGTTCATTATTCCACGTTCTGTTCATAT
The DNA here is from genome assembly GCA_030765055.1 of Mantis religiosa. Lineage (NCBI taxonomy): Eukaryota > Metazoa > Arthropoda > Insecta > Mantodea > Mantidae > Mantis > Mantis religiosa. Next base: position 209,753,034 of record CM060948.1, read on the forward strand.
AATACTAGTCACTGATTTGGAGAGTAAGAGTGCCAACTTTTACTAATGTCTGTGCAAGACTTGCAAGGGAGTAAATCCATGCTCTTGCTGAGTACCATTAAGTTAGTGATAATCATAGTGATATTGGTAAGTTTGAGGATAATACTTCATTTATTTAAAGATCGTTTAATATCGAGTTTAAATTATTATTATTATTATTATTATTATTATTATTATTATTATTATTATTATTATTATTATTATTATTATTATTATTATTATTATTATTATTATTATTATTATTATTATTATTATTATTATTATTATTATTATTATTATTATTATTATTATTATTATTATTATTATTATTATTATTATTATTATTATTATTATTATTATTATTATTATTATTATTATTATTATTATTATTATTATTATTATTATTATTATTATTATTATTATTATTATTATTATTATTATTATTATTATTATTATTATTATTATTATTATTATTATTATTATTATTATTATTATTATTATTATTATTATTATTATTATTATTATTATTATTATTATTATTATTATTATTATTATTATTATTATTATTATTATTATTATTATTATTATTATTATTATTATTATTATTATTATTATTATTATTATTATTATTATTATTATTATTATTATTATTATTATTATTATTATTATTATTATTATTATTATTATTATTATTATTATTATTATTATTATTATTATTATTATTATTATTATTATTATTATTAATCAGCATTATGATTATTATTAATCAGCATTATCATTATTATCAGCATTATCATTATTATTAGTATTATTACTATTTATCTATTTACTTATTTAATTATTCTTATGGTGAAACTAAATGCTCGCGGGCTAAGTATTTACTAAAATTAAAAATATATACCAGAAATAAATAGATGACGGCAACAATTTCAGTTTCTTTCCAAGTCTACTCCAGAAGACAGTTTATCATTATGCCATGCGCATTTGTGTGCTTAAAGTAGTGCATCTCTCATTCATCTCTACTTCTGTAAGGTCATGTCGCTGGTCATGTTCCATTGGTTGGCAACCACTTCTTATTTACATCAAAGTTTAATTCATTGAGTCACTGTTTCTAATGCCTCCATTTCACAAAGAGTGCAACATCGCTCAGAGGTTCACAGTTTTCCTCAGAGAACTTTATGTTGTTACATAAATGTGGAAAGCTTGGCAAATATAATACAACATAAGGGAATGGGCAACTTTTTCTGCACCCCGCTTAGTGGAATGGTTAACAACAACGAATATTATCCTGAAATCAACTAATCCGTTGAGAATATCCTTACCTCATTAAAGTTCTTAAATAAATTTAAAGCACGCAATTCGTTGTTAATTATTACAAATAAGGCATATCATGCATCTATTCCTGGAAACTCTTTGCAGAATTCCGTATCTTTCAACTTTAAGTGGTTCCAATAAAACACACAAGTCTAACATACTCTAGAAAGGCGCTATAAACGTGATTTATGGAGCTCATTATATATTTAAAAATGTTCATGCAAAGCAACCCTTATAACAAGGCTATAACTTTATCTAGCAAACTCAGATATCCCTTCCCTTTTTAACTAAACCGCTGTTTCTTTATAAACACGCGAAAAATGCTAAGATAAAAATTCTTCGCCACGTGGCGGAATTGTAGTTTGACATGAATGTCTTTAAGTACATGGTCATAAATTTTGTATTTAAATTTAGCCACATGTATGTGGAAACTTGGTTTAGCTCCATTTATTGAGTTGAAATATCGTGTATAAAGGTACACCGTTAAACTAAATAGTCACCACCACATCTTCGTAATTTCCTATATCCAGAGGCAAGGTTTTGTGGTGAGTTATTTTTAAAATCGTATTAATAATTTTAATTAGTGGTGTTTTGTGTTTTTTACTATAAATTCGCATTAATTTCGTGCAAATTTTTTGGGAAGAATTAATCAGCATTGACATGGCTGAAATGAAACGTAACAGGTAACTGGAGTAGCACAACTGTTAAACCCCCTTTTTTTAAATCAGCAGATAGTAGGTAACATGAATATCAAATATCACACATCAGACATCAGACAAACTGCAGCATACAACAAGTTATGATATTTTCGCTTTTCATACTTGTTCTGTTCTCTGTCACAACTAAGTTATATGTAGAGAAACATCTCTCACTGTCAGCGTCTGACATCGCAACCAAAGACATTGAAGGGACTTTTCACAGAAATTGCTGTAAGAATCGGCGTTCAGCGATCAATGGCAATAGTGCTGTTACTACATTTAATCTGTTATCGTTACCATGATGGCTTTGCTGTTCAACAATGTCACAAAGCTCTTTGTAATACAGAAGCAACTCAGAATCACAAGTAATGGTTTAAAGTGCATTTAGTTGTTTAAATGCTGCCATTACATGATTTATATCACCTATACTTGATTTAGTAAGTAGCCTAGAAGGTTAAAACAAACGATATAGATTTAATGGTTATTACTTCATCAGTTTCTTTTGCGTAATGGAGTTTAATTTAGATAAATTCATACGGCAGCAAACTTTTAGATTCTCTTCTACTGATTTCCACCATAGGGATCCATGATATGATCTACAAGCGCACTTACTTTGTTTCCAAAGTGACCGCTGTCTAATATTTCAATTTGGCTCTCAGCAAGTTAATTCGGCATAAAACAAGATGATCCACAGTTTTTATTGAAATTCTTATATTGGATCTGTTATCAATATGGAATTTTCAGAAATAAATAATGTTGCTGTTGTACATTTACAATATTGCAGCACTTGGCATCACAAAAATAATCACTTAACATATTTTGATTAGGAACTGAAGCTTTTCTTTTAGAAAAGAAATCGAAAATCGAAAATCGACAATGGCATCAAACTTGCTGGCAATGTAAACCACTGAATTAATCCAGCTAGATCAGCGTGTCAGTATAGGCAATGGAAACACTTTCAGCTTCTAAATCTAGGTGTTTTTCAGTGAGGTATTGTTTGTATTCGTTTTTTATTTTTCGGGCATTTCGGAACATATTCTTAACCCCTGAGGGACAGTATTTTCATATTAATGTAGTGACTGAGAGTAGCTTCCTAGAGGCTCAATACCTTCTCAGTATTTTTAGTCAGCATAATAGGAGTTTTTTCTGTGTACGGTGTGGTATCCAATAACATTTCCAGTTAGCATAGGACAAACAGTTCTCAGTAACTCGGACCAGTCAGATGCTGTTGTGTCATTTATTGTTGCACCACTTAGCTGTTATTTCAGTGCGCATCATGCTGTCATTGTATTGGCTCTGTTAAGTGTTAAATTTTATCTTGCTTTCGTTAAATTTGTAAAAAAAAAAAAAAAAATCATGACTTCTAGCTACATGCTATGAAGACATGGTTGTTAAATTAAAATTATATTTACGCAATTTGAAATAAATATAAATTTTCTATGCAGAGTAAAAATAATAGAAATTTTCTGATTTATCGCTAAAAAAAAAAATCTGGAAGAAAGGATAAAGTCGAAAAAGTCGTTAAAAACAAAAACTCTTGCCTCTGCATTATCCTTCTAAGGGAGGTACATTTCATTAACAAATATGGGCAAGCAGTAAGGTTTTGTCTGTCACAATCCGCTACTCCTTTCAATGTCAAGTATTCTGTATCGAGACCGGAGCTCACAGTTTTCTTGATTCAACGGATGTATAAAATGACACACTATCTTTAAAAAGGACCTAAAATTAAATAGATCTGCTCTCCAGCTCAATTTAGTTTCGGTTCATATCCATTTTTAAACCCAAGGGCGTATAAGGGATTCTTGACTTCTTAGAAATTTGAGCTGCCTGACCTCTAAATTTTGCCACAGTTAACTAAAGCGCTTAACATCACTGATCAGGAGTTTCATACGTAGGTTCACATAATCGCTGCCATTCTACCACATTTCTGGTGATAAAGAATGGGTTAGGCCCACATGAATGCTTATGGTTATCATCTCAGTAATGAAACATTTTTTTTTATTTGTACCAAATATAGTTTTTCGTCTGTGATTAAGTTATTATAATGTTAATTAATATATAGAAAACGCAGATGTATCTACGAATAAAGATAGAAATTCATCGAAACTTCTCTATCTCCCATATTTGTATCCTAATTCCAACAAAAAAGCACTTCAGCTGGAAACAGTTAAATAGCTTTAATTTTAGTAACATGTTTAAATACTGAATATAAAGCTTGGCAGTATATATCTACACAATTATATATGTATATCATTTTTTTAAGGAAATAAGTGTCATTTTCTTCCAAATTGTGACGCAGCGGCCGTGCCGCTGGGAGGTTGACGCCGGGCAGTTTGAGAAATAGATAGACCTAAGGACACACGGGAGCGTGCTCGCCCACTGTGAGCACTAGAAGCGCTATCAATAGATAACTAGACCGATCTGGGATTTTCTCTTGTTTCCACTTCCAGAACTTTAAGAATATCCAGGAAGTTCGTGTGTTAGTTGGTTATCTATCAAATGCGACGAAAGTATTGTTCTCCAAGCGGGCTTCTGATACGGGAAGTAGCTGTGTCAGAGGAAGACATCTTCGAGAATTATGACGCGTTTCAGCCGGGAGCCAGGCCTGCAGTGCGTGTGACGTCAGCTAAGAGCCGTGTACTACCATGTTGCCTATGTAAATGGCGCTGAGGGTTAAGTCAGGTGTAGCTCACTCGATGTCAACAATGTAGCTGCCACGTACCTAATAGAACTGTTAAATTTACAATGTGACGATTCATTGAAGGACAGATATACAAACAAGAAAGACTTGGGTGGTGTTTACAAGAATGTCAGTGAAACCAGATTTCCGAGGTTGTATTCACTTGCTGCACGTACACTGTGTATGTTTGGCTCGACATGTGTATGCGAACAATTTGTTTTCTGTTATGAAATTAGCTAAGTCCAAACCTCGAAGTACGTTGTCGGATCACAGTCTAACATGCAGCCTTCGATTACAAATTTCCCAGACATTAACTTCCTGACATCGAAAAACTAGCTAAAGAAAAACAAAACAGAAAGTGTTGGAAAATGTTTACGTAATTTTGTTCTGAACGGGTCTCCTCTAATTTGCAGAGAAAATTACTTTATGTTTTATTTTATTTGCCTTATAACATGCCTGACACTCAGGTAAACTACGAGTTGAAGTTTTATATATTTTCTCATAGCACAGAGCTAAAATGTAATTGTCTATAAACTATAACCAATTGTGTAATTAAAGCAGTCAGCATTAATATTACAACACCAAAGATGTAAGTTGTACATATTATTAATACACGATACGTTTCCTGTCTTTCCTACATTGTCGGAACGCCAACACATCAAACTATTGTCTTGCACTTAGGCAGTAGAAATCAGCGCGGTGGCGTCAAACGCTAACTTGCCTTTCATTTGGGGGCACATTTGACTCTTAGAGCTGACGGAGCTGACGTCACACCGCCACTACCTGCCTTCCCCTGCACTATGTCGTGCGTGCTTCATTTCGTTGCTACGTCAAAGAAAATTGGAACTAGATCAATTATGCTGACAGTGAGAACTTAGTGAACTTACACTGCAAGCTGGACAATGTCTTAATATACTTTAATGCACACATGTTCCTGTAAGTGATTCACGTAGTTAATTTATCCTGTTACAACAAAATTGGCCATTTACAAAATGCAGTGAAACACTTTTGTTTCAATAAAGACAAAACTCTGATGGTGTGAAACATATAAGCACAATGCGGAAAGCTTCATCAATAAAATACTTCTTTCAGTCGTATTTTTTAGATTATGTTAATCTGCATAAATCAGTGTTGTCTACTGTAATTTAAAAGGAACATTATAAGTGTAGTAAAAATAGTAAGGTTGTAAAAGCCTCGTAGGTATCAAAGTTATAAAGAATATGAAAACCAACGCACAAAAAAAAAAAAAAAAAAAAAAAAAAAACAAGAAGAAACCAAACCAATCGTTTTCTAGCCTAAAATGATCCAAAATAAACAGTATATTGTTTTGGGTCTCGTTTTCGGATTTTCCAACTTTCGAGCCCTATTTATCAACCAATACTTCAAAAACAATTTAATATATCATTCTGAAATTTTGACGGGCGCTGTAGCTACAGATTTCTAACTTCACTGGCGTATTCTTATACAGGTTCTTTCAAAACGACACCAAACGCTTATAGCCTTTTCGTAGTTTATAACTTAACTAGTCCGAATTTCGGCCTTGCAGATTCGAAGTTCTGTTAGGTTTAATTTTATGTAGCATTAAATATTTTTTTTTTTTTTTTTTTTTTTTTTTTTTTTTTTTGATTAGGCAGCGCAGGAACCACTAATGTGCGAACCTCAAAAGTTGTTATTGGGACGCACCAGCCACGAAAACAAAAGCATTCTCCTTGCCCTTTATCAGTGACTCTAGCCTCGCTTTCAGGTAATAGGGTAAAGGGCAGTTACTTGTGAAAAAGTTGACTAATGACTCGGATAGTTACAACGTTGTTCATTTTGCTATGATCTTAATTGCCAAGGGCTTTCAACCATTTACTGTAAAATCAACAAATTTCTTTTATGCTACAAATGTTTATTTAGTATTATTAAACACAGCGAAATAAAATTCTTGTCTCATTGCATAAAGCATTTAGTTTTCGTTAACTTTGTCTACAATTCTTTGATATTGTTCCCTTTTCTTTTTATCATTTAATGCTTCCATCCTCAGTCTCACTAACATTAACATTCCTCCAAAACGTTTAAGTTGCATACGTCCACCAGCTTATTTGCCGTTATCGACTTTTATAACGGAATGTTGGAACGCGTTAAATACCCATAAACAAATAACTAAAGAACAGCTTTTTCATTGCGGGTTCATAAGCCAAATAAATTCTTAATAGTAGTAAGCTCCCGTGGAGTATGTCGGTATGTTTACAGACAGCTACAGCAGGTGGCACGCTGTGTCACCTACCTGCGAACTTCGATAGTGTGAGGCACGCGGCGTTCCTCCTGTCACTGCCTAATCCTCACTCATTCTGGAGCGTTTCTTATGCAGCTCTTTTGGCGGTAAAAGCTATCTATTTGTGTCACATAGAAGCTGAGAAACTACTTCTATATATTCGTTCGGTGTCGTTACGAATCATTCTGTATACTAACTTTGATTATTAAGAAGACAGAATTTTGCTAGAATGTACTATTTAGTGATTTAACTGAAAGGATCAATTTTAATAACTAACCATTTTATTGATATCGAAGTAAACTCCCAACAACTCTTGAAAACTGATATTTGTTATTTAAAAATTTAGTCTAGTTACTTAAATTCCTTCTGAAATATGGATCATTTATACAGAAAATATTCTTCGCAGGAAAAGCTAGTCAAATAGAAGTACAGAAAAGAAACTAAGTGGAGAAATGAAACATTTTTATATGTGGGCACAAGTAAGCCTCATTGCTTTAGTATATAAATAATGCCACATTTAACAGTAATATCAATTTACACCATAGACTTTTTCCTTTAAATATGCCCATAATTTAACTCTCTTCTCCAATGTATGTTGGAGCTAAAGTCCCCCCGACCTCGGGAAGTAATGCAGAATCCATTATACGAAATAGAAGATATATAAATATCTTTCATGTTTTATTTAAATGAATATATAAATCTATATCCAACCAATGTCTCAGCATCACTCTTCTCTTCCCTTTTTCACCCCTTGTTCTTTCCTGAACTATGCGTCTTGTATTATTTATCAAATCTGTAGTAAAACTGAATTTTAGTCCGTGTTAATTAACAAATAAGAGGTATATTATAATTCTAATACTTCTTTAACCATTATCGTTTATTTCCATGTCCCTATGGCCTGGCAATTGACCATGATAAATGTTGGCCAAGTATTTTTACTCAGCATTTATAGTAGGCACTTAATTTTACACGAGGTTGACGCGACAGTCATCCATTATGTATCGGTCTGCCCCAATATTACATATTCTTTGCATGAGTCAGAAGAAACAAAAGCGCGGCGCTTGAAAATGCACAACACATTGCGAAAGTCAAACGAAACGCAACGAATCTACCAAAAATGGCTAATGCTACGAGTAAACAACATCGGATACAAATGTTATATCTTAATGAGTACTACCTTTTACCTTGAGTTAGATTTTTGCCAATTTCTTGTGTTTTTCAATTATAAAGGAATTACGTGTTTTATTCACATAGTGTTTTGATTCCGTTATACTTTATTATGCACTTTCTACTACTACAGCAATGGCTGAAGTGAAGAAGTATTAAAATTGTGTTGGCCTTAAAACTTCCTTGTAGCTGATCACAAGAAGAAACAATGTTGAGTTTACTCTTCAGAAGATGTAACACATTCATTTAAAAATAAAACGCTTAGAAACAAATATATGGGAAACGTTGAGTATCATAAAAATGATAACAAATCTGTGTTTTATAAAGGCCTATGGCTTAGGTGTATACGGTGGGTATATTTATCACAAAAATTGCCAGATATATAAAGTGGTATAAAGTTCATTCCAAATGAAGAGAACGTCCAGTGTATTTGTAAACCTTAACATATTTTCCATGCAAATGTCGAAATCAAAATGGTACTTTACTGGCGTCTAAAGAATATTTGGTGCGATATAAAGACATCTTTTTGTGTCATTGGAACATGCTGGGCTAAAACAGTTGGCACACTATCCAAATTATACAATTTGAAAAATACTGTTTATTTCTCTGTCTCAATCTGACCCTTTTCTAAAGTACGGACAACGGGACACCCGTGGTACAAATCTCGGCCATGGTATTGAATTTTTCGATCTAACTCTATCTTTACGAACCTTATCCTACACACGGCTGGTGTGAAAGAACGCTTAATTTCCATTAATTAACATAAAAGTGGTGTAAACTACGAAGCCCGAGACTTAAAGTACTTACAGCTCCGTAAGTCGCCATTAAGGTATGTATCTCGTGTGTATACGGGATCTTCTAGTGGCTTACCAGAAAAATTGCAAGTCAGTTAGAGAACTTATTGTCATACTGGCATGTTGCCAAGACAGCTCAGTGGTTAGAGGAACCGGAAGTGGACAGGACTGCCAGTGGTTCAAATTCCAGCTATGTTATTGAATTCTTTAGGGTAAATCTAGTTTTCTGAATGACGGAAATCTTTTTAACAGTGTGCTTCACTTAGTTATACAAATGAAATTGCTTAGTACAGAACCTATGCTTTGTTCTTGTTAAATATTCGTATGTATATATGTACATATATAAGCATTTAGATTTATGTTTAACTCATTCTGCAGTATAATCTACTCTCTCTGAGGAAATGAAATGAAATTTGTAGTGTTAACGCCCGCTTTTACTACATACGGCACCGCAGGCGGTGACACTGATGGTACATGAGATGAAGATGGAGCATCGTTGGAATGAGATGGCGGAGGAAACCGGAGGGCCCGGAGAAAACCCGCCCCAGCGCCGTGTTGTCCACCACAAATCTCACTTTGCGGTCGCCTGGGATCGAACCCGGGCTGCCTTGGTGAGAGCCAAGCGGTCTAACCACTGAGCCACGGCGCGGCCTTCTCTCTGAGGAGAAAAGTGAAAATGTAATATGGCCTTTCTTATAAGCAAGGGTATACGTCATACTTTACACAGACAGATGGTCCTGAGGAAAAGTGTGGGGCTTTCATTCGGGTGATCCTTGGTTTCATTTATCTGCAACGACCGTCCACTCTCCTATTGGACTTTTCTTGGTCTTCCCTGTTCGATACACAAATATGGAGTAGTTTCGCATCTAGCATGACTTCGTTTTCATCATTCTTCTTCTCATGTTTGAGGCGTGCTTTTAGTTTTCGTGGTGTATAGCCGTGCCGGTTAGACGAAGCGGATGCTTGCGCAAAGGAAAGAATACTGGCCGTGGACGCTAGAGAGATGCTTAGTCGAATCGGTTACTCATCGTTTTCTTTAGGTAGCTCTAGCAGTGAAACGGTCTTCCAGCATAGAACTGTTTGGAACTTCCTCGTGTCTCTGTAGCCTATCTGCTTGCTATATGTAGCCTCCTGTGAGTACGCCACTTCATCCCGTCTTTCTAGGTGATGGTAACCACAACAGATATATAAGGGTTGGAGGTTGCGGGGTGTCGCCCTCCTTCTATAATCTATACCTTTAAGGTATGCTATAGATCAAGTTGCATAAACATCACTTCGGCCACTCTGAGGTGAAAATATAAGAAAAATGCGACATCACACATCCCAAACATGTTATTACTACTCTCAAACATCAAACGATATATAGGTTACACAGACAGGAAACATGAGAGTACACTGGAGGGGGAGAGTGAACATTTGAGGGATTGGAAACGGAGAAAGGAGATGAAACACGAAAATAAATAAAGGAGAAATAAAGAGAAAGGGAGAAAGACGAGAATCTTCGCATATAACGCAGTAAAACAGGGTTTCTCTCGGTAAAGACCGGAACTGGATGTCAGCTAATCTTTGAAGGAGTTAAATAAGAGAATAGTCCCAATAATTCTTTTTCCAGTGATGTTCAGCATTTCTTGCAGTGTGTTCATATAACCAGATAGATGAAGCCACATGGTGACATCTCTTTACTGTATCACTTTTCTTGCCGATATATTCAATATCTGAAAGTAAAATAATCTGCTGCAAGCTGCTCAGTGGTGAACTGTGAGCTCCCTTTTTCAGGATAAGTGCGGGTGAGTGTGAAGATAAATAGGAACATTAAGTTGACCAATCAATTTAATAGATACTAATTTATCTATTTGAGACAAGTTGCCGATTGTGGATGAAGTATTAATGTTTCTGATCAGCACGAGAAACTTTAACGGCTGAAATATTAAATATATCAGTACTTAAAGTGTCAATACTTCACGGTTGTAAATAATTTTCTGTAATTCGAGTAATAATGAGAGCTGTGAATTGCTTAAGCGCGTTTGTTGACACTGCGGCAGCCGATAATATATATATATATATATATATATAAGAAAAAGGAAAAAGACGAGAATTTAAGAAATACTCCCTCTATTATTAACTTAAGTCCCGCCTACTTATGCCCACGACAAGAAGGCTAGAGGGGTATGAAGGGCAGAGGAGCTTGCACTGTTTATCTGCTCCGGTAGCGGATCTGTTTATTACTCGACAGAGCGTTGAGGCGTATTAACCTTCAGGTAACCAGCGCTGTGATCGTCTTTTATATGGTCTTATCTGGGCGATTGGAAGAGTGAAATATTAGTAAGTTTATATACAGTAAGTTACTAAACACAAATAGAGTGATTGGAAGCTGCGTGTGCCTATATGATATGTTTTCTCGCACCTGTCGATGTATGGTACATTGCTGTCCAGAAGACATGATTACATCTGAACGGACTATACATACACTGGACTCGCGATAATCGCGCTTATCAATGTGCGATAAGCTGAGGTACACATCTCTGAAGTGCGAATTTTTCACAATATGCCTTCTCGCTTTGACATTCAGCAGGAAGTGAGTGCATGAGAGTGCATATGAGTCACCTATGCTACCAGATCTGACGTTTGTTGCAGCGAAAGGTATTATGTATAGGTGAGTTATGTGAAAACACCTGTGTATTTTAAACGAGTCTTCCATCCTTGTCATACTCGGAAGGCGAGCATGCACCCCGAGGAGACAGCAAAAGTGATTAAATTGCACATTTCTCTAGCTTGCCTTCTAGTCCTGGGCAAACAGTACCACGTCACTACTCGCACCAACGTTCCTACATACAGCCAACGTTTATAGCTGCTAAGTGGCATCTGAAACAATTTTTCGCTGTGTGACTTGCTAAGTTCCAAGAACGTCATTCGCATTCTAATTTTCAAATTTTTGTTAGTATGGCTTAGTAGCTGACCTTTATTCTCTGTGATTAGCTGATTTTCAGGTACACTTGGCGCTAAGGTTTTCTAACGTCTGAATTCGCCAGATCCCTAAATACTTTATCCGGACTGGTTTATACAATAATTGCCTTTCCTTAGCATGAAATCGTTAATGGTGCCTTCACGGAATACTTTACATTACATAGCTAGTGACTGTAATTCAGGTTTATTACATTATGAATTCATTTTAACATAAGGAAATTATTTACTGCGATTATATATATACATATTCAACCACTCCGTATCCAAAATTTCATCAGAAAAGTAGAAAAGTATTCAGCCCAGGATGAACATATCCACCATGCATACGCAACAAAAACCAAAATTGTAGGAACAAAGTCTTACAACATTAGCCCCCTTGTAGTACAACAAAATATGTAATATAAATATTTTTCCAAGCATTTATTTCCATTTATATGAATTAACTTAATGTAAGCCTTCTAGGAATATTTTGTAGTAATTAATTAAAAAATAAACAGAAACATGTGAACGTAACAAACGGGATTTGATCTGCTGGGTATACATATGCTTCTTTCCACCAGAAACCCGATCTATTTAAATTTGCTTAACATCCTATAAATTGTTGGGTCGATGACACCAGCTAATTTCCATGTACATTAAAGCTGACAGTATACATTTTGACTGCGTCCATGCAAAATTTAAAACATAAACACATACTATATTGTAGTATACCCACATAACTACACTAAATCGTCAGGCAACTTCAAATAATATTATCGCCACTATACACGGTTACAAATAACGTTAAACTGAACAACAGCTGTTACCCTCTGTAAATGCTTAAAGTACGCTACCTCAGATCTAGGTCATTAAACTTGATATCCATTACTGCAGCTGTCAGTTGCAGGACTCAAGATGATTTTTGTACTAATCAATTAATCAATTAATACATTACTGATTTAGACTATGTAATTTGAGATAACTGTTATATACACCAATTATGTTAACATCCTGCAATTATAGAAAAAAGATTTAGACCAAAACTATTTAAACCTTATTTCGGAATAAAAGTTTTTGATTTCCATATTTTGAAAATCGTAATACAGTAAAACTTATCTAAAACGGTACATGATCGTTCCGAAATTTATTTTCCGTTTACACAGGTAGCCGTCTTACAGAGGGTTGTGCTTGAATACAAAGTAACTACAGAAGCTATAGTCGCACTGGTTTACAGTGAAGGAACAATCAGAATGAAGTATATATAATAAGCCGATATATATTATCTACTATATTTTCAAGTTATATACAATAACTGTAGTTTATCACCTAGTTTCTATCTGTATTTAATGTTCCCTTTCCTATCTGCAACTGTCTGCATATCAACATTATTTACTTCACCACACACAAGATTCAAAACAATGTTGTGGTGATGCTTGAAACACTCGAGCCAGCCATTGGAAGCTCTGAAATTGTCTTTGCCTAATTTTCTTGCAGTCTCTAAAGCTTGATTCTGAAGCAGAGGTCCAGAAATGGGAATTCCTTTACCGCGCCCAATAACAAATAATTCACAGCACGATTTAGCTCGTTATATTTTGTAGATTTTGTGATGCACTCATCTTTAATTTTTATTTTTTAAAATCTCATTAATCTGACTTTTCCACACTTTAAGCAACACAGTTAATTATTTAGCTGGGCCTTTGTTCTTTTCGTGTTCTTCAATAACCTTAATTTTTTGCCCCCCCCCCCCCAGTGATAAACTCTTACATCTACAACTCATTTTACAGAATTTGTGTACAAATAAACTATGTTTTAAAAGTCACGAAGGTTTACAGTTTTCTCCACTCGTACTTGATCACCTGTAGCAACAAAACTGAGAATAAATGCACTAAAACATTTTCGTACCCTTACCATGTGTGTTGGAAGAGAGTTGAGAGAGCTAATGGTTTGTTTTCCCTTCTCCTGTTTATGACTTTATGGTTCATGGGACTTCTGTGCAAGTGCATCGGCCTCAAGGTTATTGCATTTTCTTAAAATAAGTATGCTGTAGCCCATTGCACATAAAGTAATCCATTTTAACCAGGTTAATTTTGCAAACGGTTCCCGAAAAATATTTTCGTTTCTGCGTTAGGCAGTTTTCCGGCTTAGGGTATAATTTTACATGTGAAATAGCTCCGTTCCGAAATTTATTTTCCGGTTTTCCAGGTCTGCAGCATATATGCTGTTCATTTTTATTCGTCATTTTCTGCCCTCCGATTGAGCAAAAATTACGTCATAGTTGACTGGTGAGTCTATCTTTAAATCATAGTGCCCTCTACGGAGAAGGAGCGATAACTTTTTCGGAACAGTAAGGAAATTAGAGCGCTCTCACTGCGTTTGGGCTGGTAACCCATAGAACCAGCCTGCCCTGGATATGAACACAGACCACGGCGTCCTCATGGTTGAATGCTACTTTCGTACCGGCATTAAAATTGTTGCGACATATAAATATAATTTAAACCGCTGCATAGAGGAGTTTATGCAACAAGTCCCTCGGAGCGTAATGTTGTCAAAAGTATCCAGGTACCGTCAAATTGACATACTTTTTTGCAACATAAACGTCTTAAGTTTTATCAGTATACGGTATAACTATTTGTCATTTTACGCCTAATTAAAATGTTTATTAATATTGATATCCTTATGTCTTTAAAAACCAACAGGCACATCAAACATTTTCAAGATATAGAATCAGTTACTCGCAAAAAGAGAGACACTGGACGTTATAAAGTGACTGGTCCCTATCTAGAAGCTATAAATAATTTTATGTCCGAAAAGCGTCAACCATACCTTCTCGCAATACAGACAGTGTTTAAGGGGAAGACAGAAAGGAAATATAAGAAAATGGACACATTAGACTGTGTACTACAGATATTTTCTTGTTTAGACTTGGATAAAAGCTCCTTTACAGATTGTAACACTGATTTATTTTTCATTCCTAGAACATGTTCTGCTAATTTTCTGATGTGTAATGAAGTTACATTGTGAGAAAACTGTAGGTCATACAAAAGAATTGACATCAAAATGAAATATTTCTATTTTATGTGACAGATTTACAATATGCATAGATGTCTACTATAACAGGAAAACAGATGTTCATTGTGAAATAAGTGTTTACTGACTTACCAGTTCGTATATTCTTAATGGTATACGTTTATGGCTGCATAATTAGCTATGCAGTGCACCGCGTTGCAGTATATGGTTTTTTATAAACAGATATGGTATCTATGCACCAGGCGAAATTACGGAGCTTTATATTTTGCGGGCATAGCCACTTCTCAAATTCCATATTTAGCTGCCGGTATAGGGAGGCCTCAAAGCTACTGTCAACACATCTTATACGATCGCAAGCCACTAGGGGAATCGTGTATGAACTAGCTCCATCAGCGATGCTATTGATGACGTCAAATTTTTTGCGGTAAAATTACAGATTAAAATGAACACCGTGTACAAGTGGTCCGTTTTCGACAGGTTTACTGTATACACATTTAAGCTTCAAGTAGTTTATTTGCAAATAAAAGTAGTTCATCGATGTAGTCGTCGTCGTCGTAGTAGTAGTAGTAGTAGTAGTAGTAGTAGTAGTAGTAGTAGTAGTAGTAGTAGTAGTAGTAGTAGTAGTAGTAGTATGTTGTTGTTGTTGTTTTTTGTTGTTGCAGTTGTCTTGGTCACTCCGCAGGGAAGCATAGGTCCTAGACGAAAGCTTGCCAATGAACTCTGTCGCTTGCCAATGCTTTAATCTCATGCCAACTTTTCCCTGCCTATTTCGCTCCATCTTGTACTATGTTGCCCTAGGTCTTCCTCTACGTCTACTCAGTCGCTGAGGGTTCCAAACAGATGCTATTTTTGTGATGCCATTTCTCTCCTCATATGTCCGATCCACCTCCAATTTATAAATTTAAACATATCCATCTGTGAAAATCCAGAATCTACAATGTTGCTTGGATTGACTTGAAACTTTAACATAATTATTGCAGTCTTAACAATAGTTCACATACCAGTTTTCAGACCTTTGTTCAAAATAGTTCTAGTGATATTAATATATTTATAGTGTTTTACTGTCATTTAAGTAAACTGTTCCACGTGATGTAGTTTTAGTTTCCGAAATATAATACTTCGCGGTTACACTCATAAATACCGCATTTGTGAACCGATGAGAAGAAATTTTAATCTGATCCTTGGTTTAGGATAAACAAATTATTCAATTCTCCTTTTATTTATTTTTAATATTTACTTGTGAAATATGTGCTTTGTTATTTAATTGCAAAAACACTAGTGACATTATGAAAAATCATCTCATCAATTTCCTTTGGAACTGTTTTTATCCAAGCACAAACATTTTCAAGCTTATAGTTTAAAAGCTGCGCCGTGTGGAGCAATTTATGTTCTGACAAAACCTGAAAATTAAAAACACGAGAAAATCATAAAAATGGGTAATATAAAGCACTGCGCCCACTTAGAGTAACCCACTTAAATAGTCATATATCACAATTTTGAAGGGTTGTTTTGCATTAAAAATAATAGTAAATTGAAGTACGAGTATTACTCTATTTAATTAGGCCAATAATTTCTCCTTTTTTGCACTTTTTGAACAATTTTCAGAGATGGGTATCCTTCATTTCTTTAGAGATTTCGTGCTGACGTGCTCTTTCTTATAGTTCCTTTGTTGATTATAATCTCCGGCCACCAGATACCAATGATATTTCTCAGGCAACGATTTACGAAGCTTGTAATTTCCTTTCATTTTGCTTGGTTGCTTTCCAAGTTTCACAACTATATATTTAATCGATGTGTATTTCATTTACATTTGAATGTCGTTGCTTCTGTTTCCTCATATTGTGTAGAACATGCTATACTTACTAATGAGGATACGTTAATCTGTTATAAGGATCAGTAAACATCACATTTCCTTCCTAACGTATCTGCTGAAGCTCAAATGTTTAATTGCTAATTAGCTTCCTAATTAATTACCGTATTTTCTTACTCAACTTCCTATTACTACAAATATGATCATTTATTTATGCTACAGTTGTTTTAAATTACATGGGCAATGTTTCAGGACTTCTGCATTCACGATCTACTCCAACCGTGAATCTAATATTGTGAATTGCACACCATTTGTTAATAAAAGTTTTCAGCGCGTTTGTGTATGGCTGCAAACAGGTAGCTAAAAATCCGATATTTGGGATAAACATTAGAATTTGTATTTCATTTCTGTGCCTTCCACAGATCCTTCACGATTATTTTCAAGAAACTCCTCCAAACTAAACCAGCCTTCAGGTATTTTATTATTTTTTTTTTTTATTTTTTCAAACTTTAATAGCCGTTCCCATAAAAATAACATGCAAAACATATTTAAGTTTGTAATAGAATATATATGTTTTGTCAAATAGCATGTTTTGTCCTCTTCATTCTGAGCTAGTTTTGTTAATTAATGCGAATATAAAAGTAAATTATAAGGAATTTGCAGAAACCTTTCTTCAGCAAAAACTTTCTATGTCATAGGAACACAAAATTCATGGCAAGGTTTTAGATTTTTTAAGTATTTCGGAGGCATTTTGTCTGATTTTCTAGTGTTTTGAATACTGTATATTTTAACTTCTTAGTCTTTATTCATTCTTCTCGGTCATGCCACCTACCTACAGTGAAAGCTGCAATGAAAACATTTCTATAAACTTTTATCTGATTTAAGACAGAGGAGAGTCAAAAATATGAAGCTGACATTAAATTAAACTACAATGAGCGAGAAAGTAAGTGGACCGTAGTACTTATACGAAGATTGTTCTTATTGTTATTTGATTATGTAAACTGGTAACCATAATTTAAATGGCTTACGAACATAAGGGTCAGACACGTTTATGTGTTCAGCTATGCGTTTTACTTATGTTTGAATTGCGCAGAGGAACTTTATAATGCTGCTTTTCGAAACATCACTTGATGTGCAATTTGCACAGAGAGTATGGAAAGATGACGAATGTTTCAGAAACAAAAAGTGAAGGAAGAAAGAGAGAGAGGCAGTATGAGGAAGTTGTGAGAGCAATAAAAGAAAAGCGGGTGGAGATGTGAGATGGGAAAGAGGGAAAGAGGGAAAGAGAGATGTAGCTGAAGAAAGAGACAGGAAGAGAATTATCACAACATTTAACTGAATAACGCCAGCAGCGCTGTGTGTTTTCGCATCTAAACAGTATATTCAATTCAAATACTAAGTATCGCTAAGTACCTTTTTCAATGAAATTACGGCCCGCCTCGGCAGTGTGGTGGTAGCGTGTCTGCCTCACGTTCAAGAGGTCCCGAGTTCGAATCTCGGTGAGGGTGAGTTACCTGGATAAGGTTTCTCTGGGAGTTTCGCTTATCCTGAAAGACGAATGTCGATTAGCTCTAAGCTCCATCACCCTGGGCTCATTTGAGCATCATTTTACCAATTCCATTCATCGTCTGATATGACTTGATGTTGGAGGACGTAAATTACAAAAAAGTGATATTACATGTATTTAAAATTATTCTTACGTAAGAGCTTATTAGTATCGTAAGAAATGTCTACATACCCGCTTCATATTTATTGGACAAAATTAATACTATGTATAAGTACAATAAGTGATATAATTCATTATTGCACAATGCTTACGTTTAAGTGAAACACTATCCTGAACACATACACAGTAGATAGAGAAAGAGCTACATTTCACCCAAAAATTTGATACAGAGGCTGCATTAGAAATACATTTTTAAAGTCCCTGAATTAAAAAGAAAAATGTATATGTGGATGATGTGAACAGCGTAATCCTAAAAACAAAATTAGGTTAAATATCAAACTGGATATTTATTTTCAAATATTCCGAGGATAGGATACGAAGATTTTCAAGAAAATCACCCCAAATCCAAAAATTATTTACATGGAAACATTTACGAAAAATGTGATACCCTCAAAAACGGCTTTTGATTAGACGATTTTGATTAGAGTGCTATCTCTCTTAATATATTTTCGTGTCAATGAAATATATATCTCGAATTTTCTGAGAATAGCCTCTGAAGCTCTCTTCAATCTGAATAACTTGTACAAATGGCAAACATGAAAAGTTATAAAACATTTTGCTCCACAAAAATGCGTCAAAACACAGAAATTGTGTCATGGTTGTTGCTTTTTAAATAGCCTGGCCACAGAACAAGAATGTAATTTCGAAAACATTAGAGAATAAGCAATTCTTGAAAGATTTTACTATAGCTCAAGAATATGTATTCTCCTTTTACCACTGTACGTACAAAGAATTTCTACGAAAGTCTATTGTGAATAGAATGTAGTAGATAGCTAAATAAGGTTTCGCAAAATTTGGAAGAGAAAGTCATGTAAATAAAACACACCAGATTTTGTTTTAAATACTACTGAATCCATCATTCTTTGTAATTTATGTCCTCCAACGTTAAGTCATATCGGACTATGAATGGAATGGATGATATGATTCTCAAATGAGCCTGGGGTCCATAGAGCTTAGAGTTACCCGACATTCGTCTATGAGGATAAGGGAAAACCGCAGGCAATACCTTATGCAGGTAATTCGTCCTGACCGAGGTTTGAACTCGGGACCTCTTGAACTTGAAACAGACATGCTATCATCTACGCTACCGAGGCGGGCATCATTTTGTATGTTGCATTCTGAACAATATTATAGAAAAAAAGGTATACCTCCTTTACCTTTGAGAGCACAGACTTGACTTTAGGTCATCCTTGATGGTCAGTCCCCGTACGCTACTACATGTCTTAGGCGGTCTCCAGTATTTCGGTTTTTTGATGAATACGCTGCCAGCTGCACCAGTGGTGAACCCTAAAACATTATTCTCAGGGTATGAGTGGGAGTGAGGATATAAATGACTGATAATTTAACATAGGTAAATAATTAGCTATTAAAAGCGAATTATCGACTCTTTGATGATGTAGAATTCCTTTTCTGAATCTCACAATTTGAAATGGCAACTGTCGAAGTATTCTACCTGCTAACTTCCGAAGTATCAATACTTTACTATTTCTGTAATACAAATATGAAGGTTAAGTTGCCGCGAGTCACTAAAGTGCTAACCGGAGGCTGCTCTGGCGGCGACCGCCAGTACCATGTGACCACTAGAAGGCAAGAGGGCTCTGAAGTATGAGTGAGCTTGAACCTGCTCTCGTAGTCAGTTTGTCTACTGCGAAATATTCATATGTGAATCACCCATTTTGCCATAACTTATACTTGCATTCGATTTGGCCGTGATATCACACTTATGTACGTCTAGCCATGGTTGAATAATCTGATTGGATATATGTTGAGGACGGTAGAAAATATTTACGTATCACATTCCTTTTCTGGTGTTCACACATTATGTATAACCTCAGCTCGTGCTTCAGACGCTACGTACTACAATAATCTATAACATTAAAGTACATCTGTCAGATTGTAAAATAAGAAAGAAAAGACATGTATTTTAGAAATATACGTTCGTTTATCAGTTACAATGCCACCTACATCATAGCTAACCTTACCAAAGATCCTATCTTACTGTGCCAAATACGAAGCTTTTATTCGTCTATGAAACACACAATTCGGTGAGTTGCTAACTTCTAAGAATTAGTTTTCAGAACTGGTGTAAGTGCATTTTGCAATTCTTTGAGATTTCTGAACATAACTGAATTCAGCAACGCATTGAACCAAAGGATTTCAGATTCCTGGTGTACGTCTAATTGTTTTAGCTAACTTATAATATTGTTTTTCCCAACAAAGAAGTTGTCTAATGCCTCTTTTTAGCTGGTAAAGAACTATGATGCCGATCTCATGCATATTCTTAATATACAAAAATTATTTACTACATTGTCCATTTCTTCATTATTTATAACATTATTAATCTTACCCGTCAATGTTTCCGGTATAATGTTTTAGAGGAAGAAAGAAATGGAAATAATCATTTCTTTCATACTAGCCGTGTGTAGGCTAAGGTTTGAATCAGAAGAGCCAGACTGAAAAATTCAATGTCATAGCCGGGATTTGAACCATGGATCTCCCACTACCCGTGCAGTTGCTCAAAACCACTGAGCTACTGTGGCCAACATGCCGATATGACATTTAATTCTCCAACTGACTCGTATATTTCCCTGTAGACCATTTCTCAGTCTGGCTATACTCATTCAAAACAGCATACACACGGGTAGTGTGGAAGAAATTATTATTTCCATCAGTTTACCTGTGTAACATAGTGGTTTAACTATGAAGCCTGGGTCTTAAGTACCTACAGCATAGTAAGTCGCCAAAAAAGGTGTGTGTGTCTCATAGCATATGAAATCCCCTAGTGGTTTACCGGGAAACATACGAGTCAATTGGAGAATTTAATGTCCTGTCGGCACGTTGACCATAGTAGCTCAGTGGGCTAGAGCAGCCGCACGGAGAGCGAGAGATCCGTGCTTCAAATACCGGCTATGGCATTGAATTTTTCAGTCTGGCTCTACTCATTCAAACGAAGAAAGAAATGTCAGAAAGAGCAAAACAAATACGCGAAATTTTCTCGTTTTAATTCAAGCAAACAAAATGTGTTGTTTCTTTCAGAGGGAACTAAACATGTATTTTAATATTTGTAATTTAATTAAAAATTTTACATGAGAAAATCGTATGTTATACACTACAGAAAAGTAAATCAACGAAAAGTAACTGTTACTGAGGTGATAAAATTACAAACAAAAATCAAAATACAGCCAATATCCTTATAAATGACCAGAATTAGCATACTCAAACTACCTCGGAATAGTTCATGACACAAAATGGTAATTCTGTCATTTATTTATTGTAAAAAGCATCAGGGAACAAATTAAGGATAATGATTGCAATTATCACATTAAACTATCATGATATACTAGCTATAGAAATATTTTTGCTTCAATTTGCTTACAATTCTTTTATTTACTTTAAATTACCTGTATATTACATTCACCTAGCAGCGCAAGTGCCAAAAAACATTATTAAATGTGTAATTAAGGCAAAATTAAGTTGAATTTAAATTGATTAGCTATTGAGAGGTAAATAACAATTGACAAATTAATATTGGTTCGCTTTAATAATCTGTACTGAGTTTTAAGGTTATAAGAATATGGTGTGAAGTTCATTCTTAAATAGCTAATCGTTTTACAAGGGCCTTCACAAATGTATTTTTTTTTTAAAAAAAAAAGATCATCGCACCACAAAACAGCCGCGCTAATTTGTCAGTGAAACTTTCCCCCGTCCTCGCGGTCTTGTCGTGTTTTACAACAGCGTTTGTATTTAATTACAGAGTTACGTTTCGGTACAACAGTTGAATAAATTACAACTCCATTACTGCATCGATCCGCCACTTCCTTGAATATCGTGACGACGAGAAACTCCTTTACTTTTCCCAGTCAGGGTGAGAGCAAGTTAAGTTTTTATGGTCTTCAATCTTCATTAAGTCCCCATTAATAAAATTCCTCAAGCAGACACTTAACAACAACGAAGACATGGAATTAAAATTTCGAGCGTTTTTCTTTCAAAAGTCCACATTTACTGCCCACTTATTTCCTCTCTCCGGCGCCTTCTTGAGAGGCAATAAATTTTACGATTATGACATTCCATCGTACTAAAGCCCAGAAGGGCGATCTGAAGTAAGAAGGTGGGTTTATTTATGTTCAGTCAAAGGTGAATACTTTTTTCACGCCAGCTAAGAAACAGTTTGCTCTACCTTGACCAATATATAGGTAGGTATTACTCTTAAATAGCTTTCTACACTAGCTATTGTTTAACTTTACTCTAAAGCCTTGATTATCCTTCATCGGTGAACCGTTCGGCTCATTAATAGTCCTTTTCTTTTTCTTTTTATCCAAAAGGTGCATATTACATTTCGCAAAAGATGAGTTGTTTACGAAACGTTCATCTGAGAAGTGTCCTGGATATGTATTTGTAGATCATTTGAACATGGATGTATATTAACAGATGACTTCAGTACTCCAAAATTTAAAGCGAAATGTAGTTTAAGAATAATTAAACTCCACAGCAGTGTTACCAACTGAATGCAGGATGAACTACTTTGGACGATGCTCTACTACTTTCAGCAGGTAGTTAGACGATAGAAGCAATCATAAGGTAGTGATGTCGACGAGAGATGTACCTACAAAGCTGACAAAGAAAAAACTGCAAGCACTTGTAAGCCTTACCACAGCACAATCCTGCCCCGAGGACAACATTGTTGTCAGTTTTCTATATTACAAGAGAATAATGTGTAACTAAGTCTTGTAGGTTTAGTGAGATTTCTTTGTAATTGCTTATTAAACTACTGTGCCAAGACGGATTATTATTACCCATTTCCAGTTAACCACCAATCCCACCCCTATAATAATAACAGTTGTGCTCCTGTGTATAAAGCAGGGGAAGACGTGGTGTGACGTCAGCTCGGTCAGCTCTAACCACCAAATATGTTCCCGAACGAAAGGAAAGTTAGTGTGTTGCGTCACCGCGTTGATTTCTGCAGCCCAAATAGTTTGATGTTTTGGGGTTCTGACAGCGTAGGAAAGAGAGGAAACGTATCGTGTATTAATAATATGTACAACATACATCTTGGGTGTTGTATATTAATGCTGACTGCTTTAACTACACAATTGGTCACAGTTTATAAACAATTACATTTTCGTTCTGTGCTATGAGAAAAAATATACTTCTTCAACTTGTAGTTTATCTGAAGGACAGGAATGTTATAAAATAAATAAAATAAAATAAAACAAAGAAATTTTCTCTGCTAATTAGAGGTGACCCACTCAGAACAGAAGTACGCAAACATTTTCTGATACCTTCTGGTTCATTTTTCTTTAACTAGTTTATCAATGTCAGGACGTAATGTCGCCCGCCTCGGTAGCATGGTGGTAGGCTGTCTGCCTCACGTTCAAGAGGTCCCGAGTTCGAATCTCGGTCAGGGTGAGTTACCTGGATAAGGTTTTTCCGAGGTTTTCCCTTATCCTGAAAGACGAATGTTGGGTAACTCTAAGCTCTATGGACCTTGGGCTCATTTGAGCATCATTTCGCCCATTCCATTCATCGTTCGATATGACTTAACGTTGGAGGACGTAAAATTACAAAAAAGGACGTAATGTCTGGGAAATTTGTAATCGAAAGTTACATTTAGATTGTGATATGACAAGGTACTTCGGGGTTTGGACTTAGCTAATTTCACAACAAAAAAATAAATTGTTCGCACACATATGTCGAGCCAAACATACACAATGTCCGTGCGGCAAGGGAATACAACCCAAAAATTTGGTTTGGGAGACATTCTTGTAAAAATCTGTCAACTCTATCTTGTGTGTATATTTGTCGTTCAATAAATCGTCACATTGTAAATCTAAAAGTTTCATTAGGTACCTGGCAGCTACTTGCTGTCACCGAGTGTGCTACTCCTGACTGAACCCTCAGATTCTGTACTCGCGGCGTCATTTATATAGGTAACTGGGCTCTTGCCTGACGTCACACGCACTGCAGGTCTCGCTCCCGGCTGAAATATGTCACAACTCTCGAAGCTGTCTTCCTCTGGTATATAGCTTCTGGAACATACTCTTACGGAAGCTTATTTTGCTTGCTGCTTCAAAACTCTAGATAAGCCATTGCAGAATTATCTTCATTACAGATGTCGTAGGTACAAGGGGAATAGAAGAAATTGAATCGATATTTAGATGTTTAAAGGTGAGTCGCCATAGGCTGGCCTTAAAGTTCGATACTCATCTCATGTCAAAATAAGAAACACTGAATATAGACATAAGTCATTAAAAGAAATATTTGATATCACAGAATATACTTTAAATAAATTGTATCTATATGTTTAATATGAAATAGTTTTTTCATCTCCAATGATTTACCAGTTATACGAAGTTTTACAAAAAAAAATCTTTCTGAATGAAGATTGTTTCAGCGGCTATATATATCGCATTTTAGTAAAAGTCCTTGCGGCCATTTTTAAGGAAATGTTAACATTTTTCCATGTAAAGGTAGTTTCGATCAAAGTGGCATACTGGTGGCGTAAGGGGTGTAAGGGTGTGACACATAACAGTAGTAAAGAGCTAGATCATGCCAAACCGGAAGTCGGGTTCATGCCAAACCGGAAGTCAGAAAAAAGCGGGAAATTCAAAAACACCTGGATCATACAATTTGACGTTAAAGGTCATGCCATTTGACCTCGAAGAGCTGGATCATGCCAAACCGGAATCCGGGTTCATGCCAAACCGGAAGTCAGAAAAAAGCGGGAAATTCAAAAACACCTGGATCATACAATTTGACGTTAAAGGTCATGCCATTTGACCTTGAAGGTTATGGTGCACCCTCTGGACTGGTTGCATCCACCGACGCACCACGCGCACCCTGGACTTCCTGCATCTACTGAGCAACCCTTAACCACCCCAGCGCAACCCGACACACTTGACTCTTTGCAACTGCCACCCAACTCCGGTGCGCCGCTATGCACCCTCTTGACTTTCTGCATCCCTGACGCACTCCTGACGCACCCTCTTGACTTCCTGCATTCCTCGACGCACCCTCTTGAATCTCTGCATCCCCCCCAGGCACCCCCGAGCACCCTACAGGCCTTGCGCAACCCCCCTGCACTGGCTGCATCCTGCGTTGACGAACTGATTAGCTTGGCTGGTGGTGGAGTAGGTAATGGGAAAAAGGCCGCGCAACCCTCTGGACTGGCTGCATACTCTGGTGACGAACTGATCAGCTTGGCGGGTGGTGGAGTAGGTAATGGGGTAAAAGGGGTTATCTTTTTATTATTTTTATTAAGAATACATTGGAATAAAGGTTACGTGATTTTAGGAGAGGGAATGTAGACTGACAAGGATCTAGTTGGGCGTCGAAGGATGAAAATTAGGTGAGAACATTATTGAAACTGAGGCAGGAAGTGAAGTGTAAGGTTTTGATTGGTTAAAATAAGAATGTCTTTGATTGGCCCATGCAGAGCCGGAGGTCGACCAGCTTGAAAGTAGATCAGTGGCGTATTGGGTCGATGGTTCCGGCTTTGCTTAGGTCAGCTCATTCCTTTTTGTTATATTTTCTTTCTTTCTTTATTGAGAATATACATATACAGGATGCACTTTTATTTTAATGATAAATACGAAATCTACTGCTACTTGCAGGAAACGACGCTGAAGATATTACACTTTATACTTCTTTTGCTACAAAATATTTCATGTTGTTAAAATTGTTTTTGTATGTTTTTTGAATGCTGATTGAATACAGGAAATATGTACACTGATGATGAGGCACCACTTTTCACACACACTGCTTTTTGACGCACTTTGAGCACAAGAAGAAAGCATTTTGCAAGTGATTATGCGTTGGTGAAGTCCACGACGAAACGTTTCAATCCACTTCGAAGTTTCTCCTCGCCCTTGTAGATGATGCAAAAAGGGGTAGAATTTAGGTTTTCGATGAGTTCAGGGGTGGCTTTGCCGAATCTGGATGGTAGGAATACTTCTGAGTTGTCGTCTAGTTTAACAACAGTTTTGGTTCCGTGAATAGTATCGATGGATCTAACGCCTACCACTAGGTACGGCACGTTTTGTTGTAGGGAGGAGACGCTGAGGATGTCGCAGCTGTTGGATAGATCCTGAAGCTGGCGTAGGGCGTCCATAATCACTTTTTGCAGGAAATGCAGTTTCTAACGAACGGTGGACGTCCGTCGATATGGTTTGTATGGGACGTTAGGTTCCAGTGCTGCTCGCACCTTCTGAATGGAGCACACACTTGCTGTACGTCTAAGGCAAGTTGCTGCCAAACGACTTTGACGTCAGTTGGAGGATAACGTTTGCGTTTTGTAGGAGCACTCGTTGTTCTGTGGGTAGCAGCACTCGAAGTTGTCTGCCGTTGTCGATGAACTTTAAGATGACGAAGAAGCACCCGCAAGGCATGAGCTGTTTCTACGGGCGTATGTGCGGAGAAATTGTTGAATCTGACGGTTGAGGTTAGCGAGGTCTTCGTAGAATCCCTGGTAGCAGCGCTGACACAGGTGGGTGAGACGACCACGGAGTTGGCAGCTACACGTCGGGTGGAAACAGAAGGAGCAGTGTAATACCGCACAGTGTCCTAACGACACGCCACGATGAGCCACAGACTGAGTGTTGTGCGTGGAGGGGAGCATTTATATGTAGGGAAGTAGGGGGAGGGATGGAAAAGCACGTAAGTAGTGGCGGTGGGGGGGGGGTCACAACAGGAGATCTTTCTCATCTTATTTTAAAAATATAATTTTAAAAGTGGTGATACATGGATTTTGGTTATTTTCTACTTCAGTGACACATTTGAAATGAATGGGAGAGAGGTTGAGGTGAGGTTGAGAAGATGGTAGGCACACAGGAGTAAGAAAGGAGGAAAGGAAAGGATGGGTTGGTCGGCGAAGGATAAATGATATTTAGGATCAGTGTCGAGCTCCGGTAATATTTTTGAAGTGACGAACTGAATGTTGATGATGGCGGCATTTGAGATGTTGAGTTGGACGGTGACGATCTTGCAGGCTCCAAATCGATCGATGTTGGTGGAGATTAAATGACGGCGACGAGGTTGCCAAGGTCATCTACTTGTTTGAAGATGGATAACTTGATGCAGGCCATAAGGTTAAGCCCTAAAAGAAAGAAAGGAGACGAATGAGGGTAAAAAAGCGGGTGGTGAGAAATAAAAGACAAGATGAAAATACTGATGAACTTACCGATATCGAAGAAATCCGTGGTGCAAGTCATGGCAAGGGAGGGATTTCGCTGAAGTTGAGGATGTGCTTTTTGTATTTGTTGGTGTTTGGAATGTGCTGTATGCCTTTGTAGGTGATAAGGAAAGGAGCTGCGTTGAGTTGGGCTATGGAATCTTCATCAAGGCCGCTGTAGGCAGAAGGTAGGAAGACCTCCCTGCCGTCCTTAAGCTTGAGTGCAGTTGTCCAACCAAACTGAGTGTTTATAGCCCGTGCGCCAACGACTTTGTAAGGAATATTTTGATGAAGGTCCTTAACGCCGATAATGTGAGGAGTTTGTCCTCTATTTGAGAGATCCCGGAGCACACTGCGCAGCATCTTAACTCTACGACGGCAGGAAACGAAGTGAGGGGAGGGGAAAGTGCAGTGGAGGGGATAGGAGAAATCAAAGCAAAAAGGAGTCATGTTGATTGTTGTTTAAGCTTGTCCATTCCTGTTTGAGCGCGTTGATTCTTGTCCATTCCTGTTCGTTAATGGAAAATCCAGCAGGTTTGAAGACGATGGCGGGTTTTCCAAATAGACGCTTGAAGTGAAGGGAAAGGGAATCAGAGATGATATGCTTCGAAGATGGTAGTTTAGAGTTGAAATGGGTTTCAATTTTTGGACCAAGTTCTTGGACGAAACGAATCCACTGCTCGGGAGAGAAGGTTACAGATGCGGGTTTGATGCACCTCGAGATGGTGACGTCTGTAGAGAAGAAGGAGATGCACTTAGAACGAGACTCGTTGAGGAAGTGGACGGGAGCCTTGCAATGAGGATAACAAAAAAATAATAGGAAAGTGGAAAACATGAGAAAGTGACAGAGAGAGAGAGAGAGCAAAAACGGAGAGTACTTACATGGTTGAAGGCTGGACGACGACTGAGCGACAAGCGCACGGACGTGTATTTAAGATGAGAGGGATCTACATATTTGAGCAGAGGAGGAGGAACAACGTATGCGATGTGTTTTAGAAATTAGTTTATCGTTGAAATGATAATCGGAAATTTTGAATTTAGAAAAGAAGAAGAAAGGATAAACATGGCAGCATCGGTAGGCAAGGAAAGCTGTTACGTAATGGCCACAGGTGGAGGAACGGTTTCCTTGCAAACGCCGCGTATTGTACTCCCAATTAGGACCGCAATACCCATTGAGAAAATGAAGGATGGAGGGAAGAAGAGGAGGTAAAGCGTAACTGTCGAAATATTCCCCATAACCATTTTTGGAAACGAAGATGCAGACCCAATGTTGTCCTGGTTTAGAGCTTGGATCGGTGTTGATCACCAAAGCGATGGGAGGTGTTGGCAGAAGCAATGGGTTAGGAATTTGATCGGAAGCAAAAACGCCGATGAAAGGTTTGAATTTGCGCAAGCAGGAGTGAATTTGATGGGTATTCATGTCACAAGAATGGATCGGTTGAAATCGATTTGAACGGATCTGTAAATTTCGGAGATGACGTGAAGGCAGACGGGTTCAGCTAAAGGATGAAGAAATTCGAGATTTATACCGATATTACCGTGATGTAGACCGGAAATATAATTTCGATCTGCGGACATGTCAGCCGTGAGATCAAATGAGAAAATGGTGTATCCGTTAGGATATTCGGATCTAGATATATTGATGCCCTTGTTATTGAAAACTTTAGCGAGAGCAATAAGGAGAGTTTGATAGCCTTGGAGAAAGAAATTTTTATCAAAGTTGAGAACGACGGCGGGGGAGGGAACGGGACGGTTGTTGACAGTGAGTTGCAAAGAGGAGAGGTTGAAGTGTTGAAAGTTGAAAGGATTCTTGGTGATATCCCCAGAGTGAGCCCTATCTGTCGTCATGGCCAAGGTGATGCGCCTGGGTACCTTTCCAACAAGAACGTTGGGAAACGATACCGAGGTAATTCCCGAAGCTAGGCTCAGAGCTTGATAGTCCACGTCCTTGAAGGGCATGATGACGTTTGCTTTAGCAAGCGCCCCCTGATGTGCCGTCTTTATGGATGCAGTGGGGCGAGCTCTCTTAAGATAAAGATGAGAACCAATAATTTTTGTATATCCCTTAAACGAGGAATTTGCGGCTATGAGATGAAATTGAGAAGGTGATGGAGTGAGAGTGATAGTGAGATCAACGTTATTGAGGAGAAGCAAATCCTGATTAAATAAACCGTGGGATAGGCATCCCATGAGTTGAAATGTATTGCTTTGTTTGGTGTATTCAAGACGTTGTTTAAGACCAAAATTGTTGTCAAAATCGTCAAACTTTCCGGCGGTGTCTTTGAACCATAGGGACATTTGCAAGCGGTTATTCATGACGTCAGAGGAGTAGTTGAGAAGAGTTTCAAGATAGGTTCTGTAAGGGTAACCTTGCTGAGACAAGGCAATATTGACGTTATTGAGAGAGACGTTAACCTGGCTAAAGAGAGCGTTGAGAGGATTGTTAACTAGTGTGACTTTTTCGTCGGCAGCAAGAACAGAATGGTCGTCATGCAAAATTTGAAGAAAAACCTCTAGAACGACGTAAGATAGGTCAAGATAATCTTCGGCATTGGAAGAGTAGTGAAAAGTTATGGGAGAATCCTTAGAGATGGCATTTTGCGGATTAATTTGAAGAATTTGTGATTCCTCGATGTTGGTTTGAACGGGGAGTTCTTTAAAGAAGTCTAATTCAGAGTTCATGAAAACCGTGCCACTCATGATGAAAAGATGTCCTTACGTTGAACGCGTCTGGTTCGAGACTGTTTCTTCTTGTCTTTGGATTTTCTTTTTATCTCATTGGGTTTTCGTTTTATCTTCTTCGTTTTTCGCTTTCGACCCGACCCTATCATAGAATCGATTTTAGTTTTGGCTTTGCGCTTTAAATTGGATCCTGCTTCTCTCAGATGGGTTTGGAAGGCTTGTTTAGGAGTTGCAGAGGTTGTGGCAATGTCGGCAAGAATGTTGGAACCCATTTTTAGAGCTCTTTTCCGACCACTTTGGCACCGCTCTTGATGAGGGGGAAAAGTGTTCTAAATAATCCTCCAAGAGCGCTGAATAGACCGCTGCCCTTTTGGAAATGAGAGCCTCTGTAAAGGTTGAAATTGCGATCTCCGTGGCCGGCCTGATTGAGATAGTAGCGAAGGAAAACGGAATCGTTGGAGTTCATACTTTGGGTCTGAAAGATAGGACTAATGCAGAAGAAAATCCGTCGGCGAATGGAATAAGATTCCCAAAACCGTCTCTTAAATCGATGGAAATGACGTTGAAATCCTGGCGAAGTAAAGGAACCCAGTTTTGGGGAAAGAAGGACTGCTCCATCGACAGACGTTTAGAGACCTCTGGTTCGACTAAGATGACGGTACTCTCTAGCACTTGGACGAACGAGCTTCCAACGAGCTGAGGGACAACGATATTGCAATAGATGAAGACTTCGTAAGGAAAACCCATGTAGGGATCTATCAAGTGGGTGGCCTTGGGAGAGCGCACCACATCCGTATGTGGTAAATATCCTAGCATTCTGCAAACCATCGGCGATGGAACCATGGAAGTCACTACGCGCCTGGGTTCTGCTTCTTCGTCATTCGCTTTCTTCTTATTCTTTTTGGGCGGTTGGTCGCTGAGCTGAATGTCTGCAGGAGTAGATTCTGCATCCGGCCCAATAGAAAGAGAGGAGGAGGAGGAGGAAACCGGTATTAATTTATGAGGGGTAATGATTTCTTCGGGAAGGACGTTTGAGACGGATATTTGAGGCAATGTAGTTACCTTACCGGTTTTTTCTTTTTCGACGGCTACCTCCTCCTTTTCGATGGCGGCTCGGTACACGTTCACCCTGTCGTCTTTGGCAAAAAAGAATTGTTGGACATTGATTTGGTTTCGAATGCTCTTGTTGATGGCAGACAAAAGCTGCACGCTATCCTTTTCTATGACGTTCTGAAGCTTCACGGTGAAATGGGCATACGCGGGGTGCATCCCGTCTCCATAGTAGGTCTTGTGAGTGCCACTGAGTATGTGGCTGGAACTTAAATTATAAAACCGAAGGGGATATCTCAGTTTAGTAAGGGCCACCTCCCACTCACCCTCCAGCACCAATCTTTCGGGCAAGTAATTGGAGAAGCGCGAGATGGTGTTGTCGGAAAAGCGATCCATGGACGCATTGCTGGTAAGCGTGATGGAGAAGGAGCTCTTGCGAATCATATTATCGATATATCGGTAGCTTTTACCCACGAGTTGAATTTCTCAGGATAACCTTTCCATTTGACAAAAACCTCCTTTCTGGCACCTCGACCCCTGGATCGAAGAACTTTATCGACCTTGTAAGATAGGGGACGGCTTACGCGTTGAAGTTCTTGGGCGTAAAAGTATCCCTCGATAGGTTCTGCAGCCAAATCGCAAATTTTGTAAACGATGGGAAAACTTTGAATGACTTTGGAAACTTGAAACATTTCATCGGTCCAATTTTGTTCGTATCCCTTGTCGAAGGTCATTTTCTCTTTGGAAATGCGAACGTAATCCCCCACCTTAAATCTTTGAGTGGTCATGGGTAAAGGTTGATAAAGGTTATGATATACCTGAAGAATGTTATCTTCCGAAACGTCTTGTGGAGCCATTTTAATGGAGCGATGGTATGAACTGTTGTATGACCGGACTAGCTTTTGCAAAACGTCCACATACTTATACGTGTTTTTGTGAGTGAAATATCTCCACATCTTGGTCTTTAGGGTTCTGTTGAATCTTTCCACTACGGCAGCTTTAACTTTATTGTTGGTGGTAAAATGTGAAACATTGTGCTTTCTGAGAAATTGCTGAAAGGTTCGGTTCTTAAATTCTGTTCCCTTATCCGTTCGCAATACTTTGGGAATTCTTCGGTTCTCGGTGAAAATGTGACTGAAAGCTTTTACCAGTTCCTCTCCCGTTTTAGTTACTAAGGGACGGGCCCAAGCATATTTAGAGAAAAGGTCGATAACCGTTAAAATGTACCTATATGGAGCGTTGTGCGCCTTGATCGAATCCAAGACGTTCAGATCGGCCTCCCAAAGGTCATCTATATTTGTGATGTCATAATGTTTAGTGGGATAACGCTTTCTGACCGGTTTATGAAGCGAGTAACTCTCTTTGGTTCGAAGAAACCTTTCGATTCTAGATTTGGAAAGACCGGTAGCTTTGCGCAGTTTGTCGGCCGTGCCCAAGCCCGCATAGTGATCAATTTGGTTGTAAATCCGTTCTAGGGTAGCGTCTCCCATTCCAGGCCTGCTCGAGGTCGTAATCCGTAACGACTGGAAATGTGGGTCATGGTGCGAGCCTTTTTAATTTTTTTCTCCTTGGAGGTCCCCAATTCGACTTGTGTTAGCTGTTGTGGCTGTTCGGTCTTCAAAGGAAGCGCTTCTTCTTCGCCATCGTCCTCGGGACGTCTCAATTTAGAAACCATATCGTAGTAATAAGCCAGCTTATATTTTACAATATTCCATTTGTTTTCAGGCGCCATTTTGGCATCCATGATGTGGGAGATATCGTTAGAAAGATCAGAAATGGCCTTATCAATTACATGAATGCGTTTAGCGCTCTTCGGTTCGGATCGAACCATCACAATCTGCTTAACATGCTTCATGTTTTACGCAAACTTAGAAACTAAAGCACTTGCTATCGAACCGAGCACTGGTAGAAGAAAAGCTGGTAAAAATCCACCTTTTTGCACGAGAATATTTCGCTTCCTTTGCAGCGGAATCTTCTTGTCAACTAATCGTCTCCAGCACGTTTTGTGCCTTTTTAAACGGTTCTTACTAGAGGGAGATATGCGGACATTTCCGTTACAGACGTTGTGAATACATTCCGAAATAGCCTTAATTGTTTCAGGTTTAGCGTGCTTCAGAAGCTTTTTTCTAAGTTTAAGTTTCGCCTTGGTCAGAGCCACCAGATTTTCACACTCGTTCGCAATGAGAGGAGAAGTGAGCTTGCGTATCTTAGCCTTCATAATGAACCAAAAAAATTTCCTACTAAGGGTATTTATACCGAAACGAAGAAAGAAGGCGTTTCCTCGGGAAGAATGCCCGTTCGATATCGATATTTATCCGGAGTGTATTGAGAGCAGTCTAGAATCAGATATCCGTGAGGCTTTTCCGTTGCTTTTTGGAAAGCCTCCAATAAAAACTTTGAATTTCGAGGTTCCATTTGCTGAAACAATCTTTCAATTTGCATCTTATCCCTGTTGTTCTTAAACACTACAATGTAATTGGCATTAAGGGAAATAGTGCGAAAGTGTTTTCCTTTAGGGAATATATTCTGTAGAATGTAAATGATGCCAAAGTTACGGTGATGAGAATCTTTAGTGAAAAAATTGGATACTTCTGTAGAGTCAGTCTCTAGCATTAAGTCATCCGCCACTATGAGGAATCCCGGCTTTATGGAATCTAGGGGTGGAATTCCTGCATGAGTGCATACATTAAACGTGCAATGATCGAAAGTGTTTCCTAGGTCTGGAGGATATTCGGGAGGGTGGCACCAAACGACTCTTCCTATGGGTTTGTCAAACATTTGCTCGGAATTGGCAATTAGTCGTTTCACAAAGGTGGACTTGCCCGATCGGGATGGTCCAGCAACTTGCATGGTGCTCGGAAAGGTAAATTTTGGTATATAGTGGATGTCCTCTGACCTCACGCGCTCAAAATTTTTGCCCGAGTCTAAAATGACTTCTCTCTGGGAAGGATCCTCCCGGTTGGCGCACTTAAATTTCGTGCCCGAGTCTAGAATAATTTCCTCGTTCCCGTTTAAAACATCTTCCTGCTCAGGAATCATACTGGGGAAGAATGTGTTTTTAGCTTTAGGAATTTTGAGAGCCGATGTCTTATCCGTTTTTGGAGGATTCTCCGGTTCCGCGACAAGAGAATTCGGATGGTCTAACATTTCAGTTCTACAATCCCGTTTGTGCGGAAGAAGGGCGTGCCAATTCACCGGTTTCATTCTTTCGCCCGGAGCATGCCTCTCTTTCGTTTTTGCCTTACTTCTTCTGTATGGGCTGGTTTTCTCCGAAGTGACCCATTTTAACATTTGTGGATCATCCAGTGGCAGGGCACGAAGAAGGGCGTGCCAATTGATGGGTTTCATGTATGGTTCAGGAATCAAAACATGCCCCGTTACGATTGGTTTTTTTGTGGATTTCCTTCCTCTCCACGTTTCTGGACAAGTGAAGTTGGGATCTAATTGGCGTTTCATGTTTTTGAAGCTCATCCGAGCACTTTCATTCTCTTTCCAATGTTCTAGAAGTTTTAATCACGTTGGGCTTAAACATGGCAGCACCATCTTCTTCTTCCAACGGACGACATGCTTTCCGAATTTTGAGCTCGTTTGTATTACATGGGAACATCGTCTTCCTCTAATACTTGAGATATTTTGTTAAAGTCGAATTTCATTTTTAGGACAAAGGATGTCTACCTCCTCTCTTCTAGCAACAATGACTGCCCTTCTTAGGCTCGAACCCTTTTATACCCTAATGGATATGGGTTATAATTGTCCTGAAATACTCGCTTGTTGACACACCCGGTTGAACCGCAAGACGTATGCACCTTTGCCGTACTTGTCTAGCTGATGGGAAGCGGGGGGGGGGGGCGACGTAGCAGACTTGTTGACCCGCACGCGTACACCTGCGTGCGCGCGCACGCGTTCGTGTACATGGCGCGGCGCCCCGGGAGATTGACCTTGGGTCTGCACCTCACCCATCGGTCGGAATGTAGTACTGGACAAGCATTTCCCAAGGCTCTTCCATGCTCTTTTAGCAACCATGGTTATCCTTCTTCGGTTCGAACTCTTTTGTACCCATATGGGTATGAGTCATAATTTTCCTGAAGTACGCGCTTGTTCACTACCATGCGAAATGTTTTCGTATAGGGTTCGGTAGTTACGGTCCATAGTTTTCTTCGAGCAATTCGCTTTCCTTGCAATGTGAGAGATTTTGAGGGTTCGTTTAGAATTATATCTTCCATAACGTCGGCATTGACAGTTCTCAAATTTCCCGAATTTAAGGTTATTCCTTTAATTTTGCACACCACATGCTTTTTTCGTTCGTTTGGACACCACACTTCAAAACAGTAACTTTTGGGTCCGCAAGAACAAAATTTCGTTATGTATGCCCCTGGTTCAAACTTTTCAAGTTCATCAGTCATATCGCCCAAATATGCCCCAGTTGGAGGGATCCAATCTCCCGGTGTGTAAGTGGCGATAACTGAATCGGTGTCAAAGTAACACACGCGCTCACCCAAACGGTCCAAATAAGAATACAAGACCAAACGGGCATGCGCTGTAGTGTAGGCTGCAATGACGACATTGGACGTGGGGTTGATCTTTCCGACGATGTCGTTATACTTCCACGTCACGTACATCATATCGTCCGTTGCAGGCATATACGATTGCACCTCCACGGTCGCATCGTTTAAGAGTTCCAGCAAGCGGGAGGATTTCTTGATCAACTCGCAAGTTGGGAGGTTATCTCTCTGTCCATATTTACCCCAAAAGGAATTTAGCATCAATTTGGCTAGCTCTCGTTTTCCAGGATTGTGTTCAATTCTGTTCTTGTCCAGTTGGACACCTTCTATCTTTAAAAAGTTTTCAATGTATCTATGTTTTTGTGTTTCCGTTGTGCAGTTAGCGGGCCAGCCGGAGGCTTCGATTTTGAGCTTGAGGAATTGTACGACATACTTCTCAAAGAGATCTTGCTGCCCAGAATTAGGATTATATCCAATCATCTCATACACCCAAATCTCGTCTGTGGACAATATTCGGTACCCCTTCGTCAAGGCAACCTTTATTTCGTCAATCACCCACGTGCCGGATAAACTCCTATCTTCGTCCGAGTGTTCACACTCGGTTTGACATTCTTCCTCTGCACACGTGCGGCATAGGGGAAACATGAGCTTTCCACCAATTCTTGAGGGTAGCACAGGGTGATATAAGTTTTGAGGAGGTAGTACCGAACACTTTATCAAACCTCCTTCAATGTCGTCCATCTTTGGAAAATTATCCACGTAAATTGTCGGATGTCCCACCGGATAGGGTTTCGTCTTATTCACATAAGGGTACAAGCTGCATACGTCGTAATAAAATATTTTTTCATTCTCTCTCACTTCCCGATACACTTTGGTGCAGTTGGTGCGCCCTCCAAAGAACGCATCCCTGGGATGGAGAGGTTCGGGGAAAACTTTGCCAAAACGGTTGACGTGAGCTGCCAAATCTTCGTCCTCCCGAATCATGGCTCTAAATTCGCACTCCCACATCTCCGTCACCGTATACCCCGCATTTCTTAGTTTGTTGGTCACCCTTTCGGTGCTCTCAAACCTAGAGGCATGGGTTTCATCGCCCGTAGCATATATTTTAGAATGGCGATTAGGAAAGCACTTTCCACACCCATGAAAGAAGCAACCATAAAAGAAATACACAGATCGATCGGCTCTGTAGCCATCTACCTTGTGTCCCAAAACTTTTATTTCTCTGCCCCTGTAGGCATATTGAATAATGATGCAGGTTTTGTACTCCAACCACGCCAACCATATACAAGCCATTCGAGATTGAGTATCGCCTAAGCGATACCCTCCTTGCGGAATAATTGGAATTTTGTTAATGGGCATAAACCTTTTCCTGTACACATTCATGCAGGCATTGGCTATGGTAACACATTCTCTGAAAGGGTCGATACCATTTTCGGCCATGAATTCCTTTCGAAATTTGGTTACCCCCAAAAATAACAGGCGAACATCCGACTTGCAATATTTTACCATTTCTTCTTGCATGTCAAACACGTATCCGTCGGTTACCATGTTTGAGTGCCACTCCTCGAAAGCTTTACGTTCGGCTTCGAACATGTTTTCGGGCGAATAAAATTTTTGATCTGGAATTGGTCCTACATATCTTTGATTTTTCCTAGAGTTGAACAGATATGGAAAGGAACCCTTGCACTCCTGAAGCTGAAATGTTTTGGAGAACCGCGAAAGCGCCATAGGTATAAAATTTAGAGTATCGAGAAACGTTACGTTTAAGTATCTTATTCGATATATTCTGTTTCCATTCATGATCAGTTCGGGTTCCCATTTCAAAGTGCTCACCATATGTTTCAAAATAAATTGGCCATCGTAGGATCGTAAATTGTGGGCCAAAACGACCACATCCCATGATTTAAACTTAGCTTGCGTAGCATGCTCTAAAATTTGCTTCACCGTGTCCTTATCGTACACCCACTCCCTCACGCCACATTGAGTACAATAGACAGTGTTTTCATTTTCGTTAATACACTTTGAACATGCCTGATACAAGACACACAAATTGGGCTCATGCACCCGCACTTCAGGATTTTCTGCATACTCGGCATCCTGTATACATTCAAAGTCGATAAACATGAATATAAATGGTTTCTTGGATAAAGAGGCCTTATACGGTTGAATGTAGCATAGATGATTCCCCTCTACGTGTTTCTTACAGTTCGTACAATATTTCTCTCCGCACTGGTGCTGCGTTTTTCTGTTTCTTGTACTGTACAGTTTATCGCACTTTAAACATACTTTTTCAACATCACATACGGACAACTGCTTAAAATAAACGGCTCCTTTCTTCAAATGGTTTTCGAAGCACTGCCGCCCATTAAACTGCCGGTTACAAACTTCGCATGGCACGTAGCTTTCAATATTGGGATGGTAGTCAAGGTGACATTTAGTACATTGTTTATCGCACTTGTGCCTTTCCTGTTGAACTTTACATGGAACACTGCAGTATCTGCAGTACCAACGACATTTGAAAGCTTTGTGCAATTGAACAATGGCATTAAAATGACCTTCGTGGTACATGATATCAATACATTTATCGGTAAGCGTATTTGGTTTGTACAAAACATTTTTTCCGGTATGATCTCCGAACACTGTAATGCAATACCCGGGTAAGATGCCTTCGAAAGCTTTCACGTCGGCCAAGGAACATATTTCATCTGCCTTGCCTATAGACCGGCATAAATCTTTTGCTCTATCCAGTTGCATATACTTCCTCCTCTGAATACTGAGGTAAGCTTCATCGTGGTCTATCTTAGCTTTGCAAACGGCTATTGCTCTAGCCAAACACATTCTGTCTGCGTTTCGTATTTCTATTATTCCTTTATTCGTTTTGCATTGATCACACATTTTAAAGCACGAACCCCGGACTTCCTTCGTCCACACACAGTTTATTTTAAGCGGCCCCTTCATTAAAAAGTCCTTGTTACTTTGCATAACTCGCTCAATAGAGCGCAAAATGACATCCGGGTCTACCTGGTCAAATTTTCGAACGCTCATGTTAAATGGTCTATTGGGATGTTGTCCATCCGTTATGGATATTCCCAACCACCCTGGCGATTTTTGTAGCAGGTTCTCGTTAACAAATTGTAAAAATTGCCGAAATATGCAATGAACCCAGTTCCTTGGATCTACACCGTCAGGTATCGAGCGCACCACTATATCGGTTTCCGAGTATCCAGAATACATTTTTTTCATCGTTCTTTGCCTATGTTCTATAATATCAAATTGCAGTTCCTCTCTTACCTCATCGTCTCCTACCTTACCCTCCTCTCTCCCCTCCTCCTCCTCGGGTTTGAATTCCACATCACCCCCGAACTTTCTAGATGCATTCTTCTCCTCCTCGGATTTGGGTAGCACATCATCTGGAATAGGAATATCGTACTCATTCACGAAATATTTGGATAAGTCTTCCTCCTCCTCGGGTTTGGATTTCACGCCACCATCGAAATTTCCAGATGCGTTCTCTTCTTCCTCCTCGGGTTTGGGTAGCAGATCATCGGGAATAGGTACATCGTACTCATTCACGAAATATTTGGATAAGTCTTCCTGCTCCATCTGTCCTAACTTGAAATACCATGCGCGCTGTCTTCCGCTACCCCCTTTTATACTCGAAGTTACGTAACCGAACCCCCCCCCCACGTGTGTTTGGGACCGTCGGAAAATGCAAAGGCAAATTATCCAATCAGCAGAGGTATAAATTTTCTTGATATATAGTTTTGCAATGGTTTATGTTTTCCAGAATAAGCAACATCTATCGTTAATTCTGCAATGTCATCTCCCGTGCAAGAAGTTGTGTAAGCCATGCGTGCCTAAATAGCATAAGGAATGCATAGTCATATGATCCAGTCAGCAGAGGAATAAACTTTCTACATATAGTTTGCAGCGGCTTAGGTTTTGCAAAATCAGCAGAATCATCTATCGTTAAATCCGCGGCGTCATCACCGTGCAGGAAGTTGTGTAAGCCGAAACACCCCACACGTGCCTCATAGCAGGGTCAAATTATCCAATCAGCAGGAGAATAAAGTTTTCTTTTATATAGTTTTGCAATGGTTTGTTTTACAGAATAAGCAAGTTCTGCTATTGTTAGATCTGCTACGACATCAGCTCACAGAAAGTTGAGTAAGCAAAATCACCTACAAGTGCCGCGGAGTGTCCGAAATGTGAGGTGGGAAATTCTTGTGAGAGTGCTAATTAGGACAAAAAAGGAGCGTCATTCATGAAAAAGTGTAAATTGAAGGTCTTAGATGAGAAATTCATGTAAACGTTTGAATTAGAAGATGCGAAATTCATTCATGAGAACACTGAGTTGAAAAATTCATGTGACAGTAATTTATATAACTTTTCCCTCCAGTTAACCCTTCCAAGATATTCCTTGTTATTTGTCTGAAATTTCCAATCGTTCTCTTAAAGGCAAAATCAATACGCATATAGCCGTTCAAAACAGACCAAAGTGCAGCAGCACGCTCAGATATCCACGCACCTGCTGCAGGACACACTTTTGCAGGCTTGCATTTTTTTCTGTAACCCGTAAGTGTTTCTGCTTTAAATGGCACACACACAAGCAGCTGTTTTCTCTAGAGCAGCGGACGTGCAAGGTAAAAGCCAAGACAACAAACTTTGCTGGAATATATTCAAATACAATATAGGGAAATGTCTACTTTTCACACTCTCATCACTTACGCACCACGTACTTTAAACTTATTATTGGTCTAATTCATGTTAATGCAACTAAATGTTATTATATATTTCCGCTAAATACTCTTTTTAAAAGAACGTAATGCACACACAAGCAATTTGTTTTCTCACAAATCTGCCTTTACCCCTCTCGACCAATCAAAGACATTCTTATTTTAACCAATCGAAACCTTACACGTCACTTCCGGCAGTGAAATAAGAAGCATCGTGTTTTCTGAGAAATTAGTGATAAAACTGCCTAAAAAGCAGTTCTCACGGTAACAGGAAAAAAGACGTGGGTGTTTTGGTTACGTAACTTCCGGCATAAAAAGAGGTGGGGAGGAAGCCAGCGCGCATTAAAGGAGCGCAACACATATTCTTTCAAAAATGTTCATTCTGATGAAGTTCTATTGTTAATCAGATGTTTCTTGCACGCGTGCGCGCACGCGGTGCGTTTTGTCCGATTTTTTTTTTGAAAGTTCAATTTTTTTTATTTTTTCAAATATTAGCAACTTTTGAATCTTCAGATTTTATTTTAAATTTTTGACAATTTATGAAATTTTAGGCAGTTTTTAGAAGTTTAGGCATTTTTTGCAAAAATTAGGCATTTTTAGAGGGTTTGAGACATTTTAGGAAATTTTGGAATGCTCAAAAATATTTTGAAATTTTAGAACTTTGTAAAGTATTTAGAATATTTTAAAGTTTAGCAGCTACTTCCTAAAGCGTGCAGGAATTTGTGTAAGCCGAAACAGCTACACGTGTCGCGGAGTGTCAGAAATGTGAGGTGGGAAATTCTTGTGAGAGTGCTAATTAGGAGAGCAAGGAGCGTCATTCATGTAAATGTGTAAATGAAAAGAACCAGAGGCGAGACTCATGTGAAGGTTTAACTTACAAGCCTCAGGTAACAGATTGATGTTGATGCAGCTAAATGTTATTGTATATTTCCGCTGAATGGCATAAGCCGAACGTGGCGCCTGCAGTACGACAATTTTGATTGTGTGTGCATTTTTTTCTGTAACCCGGAAGTCTGACTCTTTTTAAAGGATGGAATGCACACACAAGCAATTTGCTTTCTTCTACAATACCGGACGTTCCAGTTAATGGCGAAGTTCACAAGCATTGCAGAAATTTATCCAATTTCAATATAGGTAAATGGCTACTTTTCATTCTCATATTACTTCCTCGTCACTTTCTGCTAATTTGCATTTTATTTCCCCCGTATTTCTTTGTTCGAGTTTTTTCCCATCCAATCACAAACGCGTTTATTTCTGCAAATCACAAATCTGCCTTTACCCCACTCGACCACTCAAAAACATTCTTATTTTAACCAATCAAAGCCATACACGTCACTTCCTGCCTCCGTTTCAATAATAAACTCACCTGAATTTCTTCCTTTGTCCGCCCAACAGTCAGTCTCCATTCCCTCTCCTAAAGTCAGGTAACCTTTATGCCAATGTATTCTTAATAAAAATAAAAAGTATAACCCCTTTCCCCCCCATTACCTACCAAGGGGTGCGCCGGGTGGCAAATGCAGAGGGTCAAGTGCGTCGGGGTGGTTAGCGGCATGCAAGGGGGTGCGTCCAGGGATGCAATCAGTCCAGAGGGTGCACCATAACCTTCAAGGTCAAATGGCATGACATTTAACGTCAAATTGTATGATCCAGGTGTTTTTGAATTTCCCGCTTTTTTCTGACTTCTGGTTTGGCATGAACCCGACTTCCGGTTTGGCATGATCCAGCTCTTCAAGGTCAAATGGCATGACCTTTAACGTCAAATTGTATGATCCAGGTGTTTTTGAATTTCCCGCTTTTTTCTGACTTCCGGTTTGGCATGAACCCGACTTCCGGTTTGGCATGATCTAGCTCTTTACTACTCATAACCATCTTTAGAGTATAGAAAGTCGTGAAGGAGATCCTGGGTTCGGATCTTTGTTAGTGTGATTCGCCCTTCATCTAAGGATACATGGTTCTTATCTCAGAACTGCAGTCTGTCATTGCCATTTAACTTCCCATTGTTTTCCTTTATGAACTAACGCCCCCAAAACAAATAGGTACTTGTCGTACTCCGCATCACCAGTTGTAACTCTAAAAATCTAACGCTTTTGATTATGTATTTATGTGTTCGTCCGTCTTACATATATGCAAATGGCGTAGAATTCCTAAACCTTAGTTTTTAAACATTCGATTAAATCTTGAGACCGCTGTTTCCCATTGTACCTACTATGACATGTGTAATAGAACTATTTATACAAACATTTATTTCAGTAAACATACAATAAACAGAATAAGCTTTCACAAGAGCAGGTTGTAAATCAGTACGCAAAGAAAATCATTTGAATGTAATCCATTAATCTTTGTCCATGATTACTCATTTTACATGTTAATATAATTTATTTTTGCCCCAAGTCGAAAATTACCAGCAGATTGCAGTTTTTAAAAAGGAAAACAGTACAATAACGTCTTATATGCACCATTATCTTTTTAGTTAATCACACAAATAGATATAAAGATGCCAAATGCTATCTAACCGATTATTGTATTTTTGAGATAAAAACAGAACACGGTAACATGATAATATATTTTTCAAAACGTTCCCTAGGGATTATCACAACAAAATAAAAATGCCTAAGAACTAATGAAACTGTTTTTTAAACACAGGGATCACATCTATAAAAATCAATGTTCTCTTGCCCTGTACATTCAGTAAGTGTCCAACGCTTGCACGATACACTAACGGCACTGAACCCAAGCCTCGTCTGTGATTACTAAGCAAATGATACACTCTGTTAGAAGACTTCAATCAACACTGGTTTTGGTTCCAAAATTTAATTTTCTATTATTCTTCTAAGGCTCTTCTTGCTATTGGTTTGTTCTTCTGTTTTTGTGACTTTTCCTGCAACATCAACTTAAACAGAGTCGATGTTAATGTTTCAGCAATATACATTGCTACTCCCAGGCTCATTGATCCATCTGTCACATTCTTTATTACTTGTTTCGCATTTTCTTCTGACCACTTTCCTTTCTTTCTGGCCTCCATGTTGACAGAATGCATATAAATAAAAATTAATCTAATGTCAGTGCAAGTTCAGGGGATAAAAATCTACCTTCGCATACGGTACTGGGAAAATTGCTATCGTACGGTACTGAGCAACTCACACGTACGTATATATAACTCATATCACGGCCCGATTCTTTTAAATCGACACTGTATTTTGTGTTTGTGTAGTCTACTTAATACCAAATAATATGAGTACAAATACTTATTTAGTTCTTCACCGGACAAGGCAGCAGCAATGTCAGCAAGTTATTAACGGCCCAGCTCCAGTTCACTTTATGACTTCTCTGAACAATAACTCCTGATTCAACTGATCAAAGAGGTAGGGAAACTTTTCGTTGGTAACATAGATAGTTGTTTGTCTACATACCATGAGCTTCTACGATCTATCGGCAACTATGGGATACTGACACCGTGCGGTACTGGGCA
Source organism: Mantis religiosa (assembly GCA_030765055.1). Lineage (NCBI taxonomy): Eukaryota > Metazoa > Arthropoda > Insecta > Mantodea > Mantidae > Mantis > Mantis religiosa. The sequence goes on from CM060948.1 coordinate 209,797,073, forward strand.
CTGTGCAGTATTTGGCGTATCTCCCCTAGTAGTATTAGAAGTAGTAGAAGTAGTATTATAAATAGCGTAGTAGAAGTAGTAGAAGTAGTAGCAGTAGAATTACTGGTAATAGTAGTAGTAGTAATAGTAGTTCTATTAATAGTAGCAGTACAAATAGTAGTAGTAGTAGTAGTAGTAGTAGTAGTAGTAGTAGTAGTAGTAGTAGTAGTAGTAGTAGTAGTAGTAGTAGTAGAAGTAGTATGTACTAGTAATAGCAGCAGTAGAAATAGAAATAGTAGTAGTAATAGAAGAAGTAGAAATAGAAATAGCAGTACAAGTAGTAATACAAGTAGTAGAAGTAGTAGTAGTACTAGTAATAGTAGCAGTAGAAATAGAAGTAGTAGTAGTAATAATAGCAACAGTATAAATAGAAATAGTAGTACAAGTAGTAGTAAAAGTAGTAGTAGGTACTAGTAATAGCAGCAGTAGAAATAGAAATAGTAGTACAAGTAGTAATACAAGTAGTAGAAGTAGTAGTACTAGTAATAGTAGCAGTATAAATAGTAGAAGTAGTAGCAGTAGAAGTAGTAAAAGTAGTAGTAGAAGTAGTAATACAAGTAGTAGAAGTAGTAGTAGTACTAGTAATAGTAGCAGTAGAAATAGTAGAAGTAGTAGTAGAAGTGGTAGTAGAAGTAGTAGAAGTAGTAAAAGTAGAAGTAGTACTAGTAGTAGTAGCACTAGAAGTATTGGAAATTGAGTAGAATTAATAGTAGCAGTATTAGTAGTAGTAATAGTAGCAATAGAAATAGTAGAAATAGTAGTAGAGGTAGTAGTAGAGGTAGTAGTAGTAGTAGTAGTAGTAGTACAGGTAGTAGTAGAGGTAGTAGTAGCAGTATTAATAGAGATAGTAGTAGAGGTAGTAGTAGAGGTAGTAGTAGTAGCAGTAGTAGAGATAGTAGTAGTAGTAGTAGCAGCAGTAGTAGAGGTAGTAGTAGAGGTAGTAGTAGTAGTAGTAGTAGTAGTAGTAGTAGTAGTAGTAGTAGTAGTAGTAGTAGTAGTAGTAGTAGTAGTAGTAGTAGTAGTAGTAGTAGTAGTAGTAGTAGTAGTAGTAGTAGTAGATTAGTAGCAGACAGCTATTTATCTTAATTCATAAACGCCACGTATATGAGTAATAGAAACGTTTTGCCAATGCCAATATCGCTTTCAGAGTGGATAATAGGTGATATCTGATATCTATATTGCTGCATCACCCTCAATTATTAAACGTTTCATTGTCAAAATAATTATGGAATTTCAAATTAATATACGCACGTGCCTTTCAATTACCGCAATGCAGCCATGGTATGCTGCAATTACTATCCATTATAATCCCCTGTTGGCCATGTAAAGGGAGAGGAATTTCAAAGGCATCACATAATGAATAGTTGTTCAAATGGTTTTGACAATCGCTTCAGCCTAGCGCATTTTCTTACTGCCAATGTACCTCCAAGAAAATATGTAAGGCGTAATAGGACATTAATGTATATTGAATAACATGAAGGACTATAAGAATGAGCGTATATAAGAAACAATAGTTTGCACAAGATTGAGTAGATAAAGTTATGAGCTCATTCAACAGATCTATTTATTTGTGATGAAAATAATACTGGACGGTTAGATCTTATTCTTTCTCATAAGATTAAAATAAATTTAATAACGGCAATAAATGAAATTATTGATCCGATTGATGATAAACATAGGATCTCTGAGTGGAACATATCAGGGATTTGGTTTTATTTCTTAGTTCTGCACGGCGCGCCGGTAATTTTGGTTTTACGCCGCAGAGGTGTTTTAACTTAAGATTTATTGTATATGTACTAGAGTACGGTACGAATTATTTATATACATAACTGTGCAGACGGAAGCGATGATGCAGTTTCTAATTTGTTATTTAGCATTTGCGTATCGCTTCTTTGATGTTCTATAATATACAAATAGGGCTTTAAGGCTATCAAATTCTTCATTCATAGACCAAAACCATAATACTGGAGCTTCATTTGTTTCAATTACTTTGTTTGAAAGCTAGGCACATATAACAGCGAAAATTAACTCGTTTCTATAATTTCGTTAAGCACATCTGTGACAGAAGTTCAGCTGAACAGTTGAAGTTTGCAGTAATTGCAGGGTATGTTTACCGAGCAAAATAGCTACTTCACATGTGAATGATGGACGTCCCGAGTTCGAATCCCATCGGGTAGACCATTTAGACCATTGGCTTTTTCGTGGTTTTGTCTTCTACCACGAATTTTCTGTCCCCACTATTTCCTTTCATTTCTTTCACCTTCGATACCTTTCAAGGTTGCGCTTCTGGTCAACGATTGGTGCGTGTTTGTGAAACGGTGGGATTTGCACTGTGCACAGCATGTTGCATTTCCAGCTTCTTTTTTTAAGCTTTCTATTTACAACCTGCGTTAACACGCACTGGAGATCAGAGCACTACTCACGCTTCGGAAGTCTGCCTGCACCATGCGATACAGCTCGGCGTTGGGAGCAAGCTAAGTTTACGGCTGAATGGACTGTCGCAAAACCAAGGTCTTGAGATATGAACCTTCACTCATTGAGGTAAAGCCGCGCTTCGGCTTATCTTTTAACACTGTTGCTGAGCATGTAGATGCCTAGTGCAAAGCATGATGGTTTAATGACTCCATAGCGGTGAAGGCTCGCTGCTGAGATACTCAGACAGATAATGGTCCAGTCAAACTTGTGTCGCACTGGAATTGTTATAGACCCCGTACTTACTATCGCATATTGTCGTCCGAAAGTGGTCTCCCCTTCATCGTTTCCTTCCAGGGCTCATGTAAGATGCAATGGGTTTACTGAGATGGCCTACGTGTGGTGCTGAACCCCAGGGAATAATACTAAAGAGTATTCTTAAGCTTATATTGAAATTAAGGGCAATACAGCCACTTTTAGGAAATGTAAAGGAGAGAGAGAGGGAAGGGAGTGAGAGAGAAAAAGCACTTTTTTCTTAAATACAAAGGATATTTTAATTTGGAAAAACTTTCTTGAGAATCCTCTCCTGGCATGGCTAAATCAAATATTAGTCAGACATTTATCGGAGTTTAGTATTTGAGGTTATTACGTTCCCTCCTCTCTCTCTCTCTCTCTCTCTCTCTCTCTCTCTCTCTCTCTCTCTCTCTCTCTCTCTCTCTCTCACACACACACACACACACACACACACACAGGCACACACTCACACAAAGGGCACTTGATCTCTCTTTTCCAAAATTGCTTATCTGGTTTCCGTGTACTTCACAGCACTTTTATTTTCGATGAAATCGATATAGGATTTGTGAGTGAAATACAACTGTTCCTCTACCTAGCATAGGTAAGCGGTAGAGACAGTAATAAAGCCCAGCGCTAGAAGCTCTTTTCCCATTAATAAAATACCAGGAGCGGGGTCTACAACTGCGAGAGCAAATATATGCATTTTGTATACCCACCTTTAATAACTCAATAAAAGCTGCTACCCACGCTGTTCCGAAGCAAATTCCCTTACCCATAATGCAAAGTTTATGCCAAGCTGCAGATGTTTGCAGCGGTTAGGTAGGGGCGGAAACAGAACATATTAAATTGTCTCGTGCAAACATCCCCAACTTGTTTCGGGCACCGAGAGTAGGCCAATAAAAGTTTTCAAAATGAACGGGGACAGTTGGAGTTTGCAAACGTATGCGAAAACTTAAGTTTCAGTTTGTTTGTTTGCTTGCTTGCTTGCTTGCTTCAGAAGGAAAACGGTGAAGCGAATATAAAATGAAAAGGAACTGTAAAACCAGAACCTTTCCATCTACGGTGCTCTCTTTAACTACAAGTTAGTCATTTCTCCATCATCAATCTGTATCCGTGAATACAGAAACTACAGGTTTGTCATTTCTGCTATGTTGAAAACAAATTGATAGAATTTTGTTTGGAAACCTCTACTCTGGAGTTTGCAGTCTGTAAAGGAGTATGCCCTTAAAGTTCCACAATTTTTGAAGCACATGCAAGAAGCATTTGATGTATTTCATTCACAGGACATCCTTTACCCACTCTTCCACAGATGTTTTTAAGAAACCCCTTTAATATTAAACAAGAAAGTATTTGCAGAATAGAAAAATAGAAAAGAGTAGTCTTAGGTAAAAGTCCATTTCATCGCTTTGCAATGGCTTAAAAACTCCGTTCTCCTTGAATAACCACAGAGGAAACTATATTATGTGTTGCACTCACATAGCTTTCTCTACTCTTCTTGTACAAAATACTCTTACCGTTCTTATCAATTAGTTTCTCTTAACCCAGAAGAACGTTTTATTGGGATTTCTCTGTAGGTACAAAAAAGGCGGTAAATACAATAGGATTTAAGTGACACTCACTAAAAGCCGATAACTATATGATGCCTTGGAAGTTCTGTTCCCTTTGTATGAGCCAGAGAAAGACAAATAACGAAATTCTATTTGATAAATGTATTCAATATATTACCGAGGGGACGGCTCAGGTTTTTTCGCTGTGGTCAGCATTCAGGAAGCCCGGGTTGAATTTCCGAGGCCCACCTACACCACCCATGGGTTTTCACGGGTTTTTTCCTGGGTAGCCAGGTGAATGCTGTGTAGGTTAGGATTAGGTTTGCACTACGGAGGGTATTCGGTACGTAGGGCACCATACTGGGCCCATTGTGCCTATGCCTCCAAGTGGAGCATCCCCGGGACGAAGGGTGAGGAGAGAGGGGACCATAGGTGGCCGACCCAAGGAGCCACGACGGTGCAGAGGGCATGGTCCCTAAAATTTACTTAGATATAGACCTCCCCCGACAGACCAGGACAACGGACACGCTCCCCTACTGCGGGACAGCAACGATCCCAGCAGCCGAGCCCCAAAGGTCCCTCTCTGGCGATCCCGAAATGGTCCCAGCAGAGGCGCGGAGACCGGCAACCAATCTACCGGAGGAAGAAGTAGTTTACCTCAGAGCATATCATCCCGCCATGCACCGCCGAGACTCCCACCGACACTTCTACCCTAAAAGAGACCACCAGATTGGAGATGATATGAAATGATAATGGAGATGAAATGGAGGGGCAGGAAATTTGGGGGATATAATTCACCTACCTAGCATTCGCCTAGCGATCCGGGAAAACCTCCAAAAGGTCGCATGGGTCAGGTAGGTCGGCCACGGGAATCGAACCCGGGCCCCCAGAATGTGGGCCACAGACGAAATCGCCTGAGCCATCCCGTTTGGTGTGCTAGGTAGGTTAATTAAAACCCCCAATTTGCCTGTTCCCCCATTATCACTTCATATCGTCTCTCATCTGCTGATATCTTTCAGGTAGAAGTGTCGGTGGGAGTCTCGGCGGTGCCTGGCAGGATGATATGGTCTGAGTGAACAGCTTCTCCTTAGGCGGGACGGACTCCCATCTCCGAGCCGGCCTAGAAGGCCGATTCAGAAACACGGCTGGGAGGATGCCGGTTGTGCAAGCCTGCCTGGAGTTTCCTGCTCTGAGGGAGGGTGGAGTCTGGTTTCCAAACGGGTGACAGTTTCGGAGCCATAGTAGATGGGATAATTATTGTCCTGGAACACCGGGGAGTGTAGCGACCCCACCCTCTAACTGCAGTGATTCTTGGGGTGGCCACCCGTTTCCTCTAACCTCTCGGGAGTGCCCCACTTGTGGGCATAGGTACAAAAGACCAGTCTGATCGAGGTGCCGAATCCCCTCCACACAATCCAATCGAAGTATACTAAAATCTAAACCAACTCCAACGCATTTCTCGAAAATGGAAGAAAGGAAAACAAAATGATCTTTAACGAGGTCATGTTTGAGCATATTTTCTCATATCTTCCTACCACTTATTGAAAAACTATTCAGAATTAAAGGGAACTCTAAAGCTTCTAACGGAATATTCAAGAAATTGGTTTAATTTGTTATGAAGGTATCTAAATATAAGGTATTTTAATCAGTACCGTTAAGAGGCATTTTTTGGAAAAGTATATCCTATTTCGGATAGATTAGAGTTTTAGAGAATTTAGTGGAACGTTTCCTGACGCATCTTTTAAGATAATGAACTCAAATACCAAGCTTCGTTTTTAACGGTGATTTCGGTTTTTGTTACGCTGCTCACAGAAACACGCATTTATGGACAATTTTAAAAATTCATTTATTGGCTGCAGTGGGCCTAAGAACCAATCTTTCTGATCAATTCTTAATATCAAAATGTTGGGTGTATTAAAACTATTGTGTGATTCAAATGGGAAGGTGGTCTCGTGTTGCACGTCGGAGAGGACGGTCGTGTTTTACCTGGCCGCCCGCTGCCGTGTCGTTTTCACATAGCACCTTGCGTGTTGTTATTGTGTTCCGTTTACAGTCAAATAGTGCTGTTTTGCGAGTGACTATCTTACATATTTCTACTACTTTTTATTAGTAATTTCACCAGCTGTCATGGCCTACGCGGCACATGATACTGGCCAGTTAGTTCGCACATCTTTAAATGTGGTTAACAATATGGATATTACCTCAGAATCATCAACATTACAGTCTTCATCGTCTGAACAGATGGAGAGCAGGTCCACACTAGAATTTACGTCATCTTATCCTCCACAAAATCCACAGACTTCGTTTCATCAAGCTTCATCACCTTCTACGAGCTCTGGTATAACTACTGTTCACAGTGTAAGTAAATCAGTTCTTCGACCACCTCAGCTTCAGCTGACACAGCCTACTCACTCACTCGATACTAGTGTACCGCATGATGCTACCATGGACATTGACATAGTCAAATTGGGCAATCGCAACAGTCGAGAGCAGCGCTCGCCGCCTTCTCACTGCGAAACTCAAAGTAAACGCCTTTGTATGGCACCATCTTCTGAGCAGTCTAATACCTCCCGTTATGCTTACGCTATTCCAACATCTAACCGATTCCATGCTTTATCTGAAAGCTCTGACCAGACAGATTCAGCTCCTAATACCACACCCAGGGAGAAAGTTCCCCCAATTTGTGTGTGTAATGTTCAGAATTACCAACTGTTCCTTCAGGATATTAAAAAGTGTGTACTCTCAGATTTTCATACTGAGCTCCGAGGTGCTCTTATCAAAGTGTTTGCCTCTACTTCAACCGATATCCGCCGTCTGACATCCTACTTTACTTAAATAAATCAAGAGTTTTACACCTTCAGGAACCCAGCTGACAAACTTTTCTCAGTGATTATCCGCAATCTGCCTTGCTCCCTCAGCGATAAGGAAATTTATGATGAACTCATCGCCCTTAACTTTCCTGTCAAAAAGGTTACACGTCTGCTAGGAAGAAACAAACAACCTATTCCGATATGTGCCATTGAGCTAGAAAATACCGATGGAGGTAGGGAAATACTTAACCTCTCGCGTTTGATGTACAGTGTTGTGTCGGTTGAACACAGACGTCGTAACACCGACTTTCCGCAGTGCACTCGATGTCAGCAATATGGCCACACCAAAAATTACTGTCAGCTAAATCCTCGCTGTGTACGATGTACTGGTGATCACCATTTCTCTAAGTGCAGCAAGTTACCTACTACGCCTGCTCAATGTGTCAACTGTGGTCAAGATCACCCGGCCAATTATCGGGGTTGCCCCCATTATCTAGAATTGAAACAACGCATCTCCCAGCGACCTCAAGGACAAGGTGCTCTCCGTCTAGCAGCAGCTTCACAGATGCGACCAGGTCAGCAACCCCAACCAATACACCCGCAGCAGTCATCACAACACTCCCAATCCCGGCAACCTCGCCCGCATCAGTCTCCGCAACAAGAATCACTTACCTCGGAACAGCGTTCATATTCTCAGGCAGTGAGGTCCTCTGCTGCTGCTTCTTCTTCTTCCTCCTCTCCTCGTCATCAGCCTTGTTCTTCCTCTTCTCCCCCTCCACTAAATCAGGAATCTAGCGCATCGTCTTCCTTCTGGTCGTTTCTCACTGACATCTTTAGCTAATTTTGTTTGCTATTCCGCGTCTTTGTTACCCCGTTTCTGCCACAATTAACCGAATATGCTCGCTCAGTCTTCTTCTCTCAAGTACTTCATGATGGCAACCCGTAATCTGCTAACTCTTAGACGGCTCACTCTTCTAAATTGGAATTCTAATGGACTACGCGCTAAACGCGCTTCTTTCATTCATTTTCTTACGATGCATAATATTGACATCGCCTGTATCAGTGAGACTCACTTACTTCCTAACGAAACCTTTACTGTTCCTGGACACACAGTCCATCGACAGGATCGGATTGCTCCAACAGCATCTGGAGGTGTAGCTATTGTGATCCGACGTAACATTACTCACCACTCTGTATTTTTACCTGGCGTTCCCGAACTTGAAGTGGTAGGAATTAAACTACCTACAACCGATGGTAATGATCTCACTGTTATCAGCGCCTATAAGTCTCCTAACCGGAAACTAAATACAACTTATTTCTCCTTGCTTTTTCCTGCCGACAGCAACACCATTGTTCTCGGAGATCTAAACTGCAAACACTCGTCATGGGGCTGCCACTCTACTAATCCCAATGGCCGACGCCTTTACCACATATTGAACACCTGCGGCTTATCCGTCTTAGCGCCTACAGATCCCACGTATTATCCTACCAATCCTCTTAATACTCCTGACATTCTCGACATTGGCATTCACAAGAATCTCCCTCTTCCAGCGTAATTGTCTACACTAGCGGAACTTGACTCTGACCATTGCCCGGTCTTAATTACCTTTCAACTCACTCCGAACATATTTCCCTCAGCACCGCGACTTATTAATGGCTATGTACAATGGGATAAGTTCCATGCTCAGTTGGATTCAGCGCTCCACACTTACTCACTTAGCTCTGAAGCTGACATAGAGGCTGCCATTAAGCACCTTACAGACACTATATGCCACTGTGTGCGAAATTTAACTACCTGCTCCAAGCGGACACCTATTGCTTCTTCCTTACCTGCGCCCATTCTTCAGCTTATACATGAGAAACACAGGATTCGAGGTCAGTGGCAAAGGGAACGCTGACCTTGGCTGCGTAGGAAGCTTAATGGATTGAACCGGCTAGTAAAAGACGAATTGGACCATCATCGCCTTGAGACCTACAAACGACAACTGGCAAGCATCTCTCCGCATGGCCACACGCTCTGGGATGCCACTCGACGACTTCTGCGAGGGCCAACTATTATACCAGCTCTGCGTACCACTGACACTTGTTACGGAGGTCAAAGCTAAATGTGAAGTTCTTGCAGACCACTTTGAAGGCACGTTCACACCAAACGCACCTCATGCCACCACCCCAAGTATAGAACAGCGGCTTGACGCTTTTCGACACCAATCAACTGTTCCCTGCAAAATCTCCTGCACTAGTCCTGCTGAACTTAGGCATTTAATTCGCTCTCTTCCTCTTAAGAAATCACCAGGACACGACTTGATTCCCAATATTGTGTTGAAAAACCTGACAAAGAAGGCCCTGGCACATTTGTCTTCAATCCTGAACGCTTGTCTTCGACTTGGCTTTTTTCCTCACACCTGGAAATTGGCTCAAATCATTGTGTTTCACAAACCTAATAAACCTAAAAATCTCCCCGACAGCTATCGTCCGATAAGTTTGCTGCCTACCTTCTCCAAACTCTTTGAAAAGGTTCTCCTTCGCCGTCTCCTTAAATACACCTCTGAAAACCATATCATTCCACCCTTCCAATTTGGAATTCGTTCTAGACATTCTACCTCTCACCAACTACTACGTTTAACACAAACAGTAATTCATCGTTTTGAGCAACGAAAGCACACAACCGCCCTGTTCCTCGACGTAGCACAGGCCTTTGATAAAGTTTGGCATGAGGGGTTAATCTTCAAACTGTATAGCATTGGACTTCCACAGTATCTGCTCACTACCATTTGTAGTTTTCTATCAGATCGCACATTTACTGTTCGCATTGGTGGCATGGAGTCATCTCAGCGCCATATTACAGCAGGAGTTCCTCAGGGATCCATATTGGTGCCAATCTTATTTAGTATCTATACCTATGATCTTCCTGACTTGGCCCCTATCTCCATAGCCTTATACGCTGATGATACTGTTTTATATCATTCCGGCACGATCTCCCTACCACTACGCTCCCATCACACGCTACAAACCTCTCTTGACTGCCTCGTTGAATGGTTCGATACTTGGCGTATACGTCTAAACACTCAAAAGACCGCAGCTAAGATTTTTAGCTTACATCGCATCTCCAACTCTCCCGAATTGCATATTAAGCATGAATCAATTCCCTGGCTACCTCCTACCACCTCCGTCAAATACCTTGGAGTAATGCTGGACACTAAACTTACGTGGCGAGCCCATATTGATCGACTTATCTCGTTGGCATCAGGACGACTTTCAAAACTCGGTCCGCTACTTCATAGACACACTCCTCTTGGGATTGAATGCTCTCTGCTTCTCCACAAATCTCTTGTCCGGCCACTTATCACATATGCTTCCCAGGTATGGGGTACGGCTAGCAACACTCATCTCCGAAGGCTACAGGTCCTGCAAAATCGATTTCTGCGCATCGCCACGGATGCCCCTTGGTACGTAAGAAATCAACAACTGCATAAAGAACTTGGTCTCCTTCCTCTTCACCAGTACATACGTCAGATCGCCTCTCGCTTCTTCTCAAACCTGCCAGATGTTCCAGGAGCTGTGATGTACGACATCGGCGTACGAACCCGCCAGCCCACGCGCCTGAAGAGACGACTCCCACATGATCACCTCCTTAGTGACTCTGATTGAAAAAACTATGAATATTGTTTCACAATGACTGTTGTTCTTATCTCTTTGATTACTTGTTTGTTTTAGTTAACTTGTTTTTCTCTTGTTTCACAGTGTTAAGAAGATAATAGGAGCCAACTTGGTTTTCCTTACATGTTATTATATAGTTTATAGAGATTCAATTAGCCACTAAGGATCTGTAAAGCATGTACTGCTGATCGATCATTGAATAAAATAAAAAAATAAAAAAAATGGGAAGGTGTTTGTCCTTGAGCACTATTAGGTGACCAACCAATCGGAGTACTGCTGTTTTGTCGTATTGCATTCCCCCTATTTGGTGTGTGACAAGCACCATACCAATTAATCTCTAATAAATACTATTCTATATATACTATTATATAAATACTATTCTATAAAAAGACAGCCCGCCCGCCAAAGAGAGTCAATCGGTAATTGAACGCGTGCGGGTAAGCAGCTGTGTTTGTTGACCTTGTATGTTGTATTGTGTATGTGTACGAAGCGTATTTCTACGGAAATAAAGTGTAATTTTTGTGTTTGTAACCTGGAATTTTTATTTATCGAACCCATAAAGTCACAATATCTATATACTTTAATTCACAGTACTTAAAGCATGGGTTTTTAATGAAATCGTAGTATAGAATTTGTGGGCGAAGACATGGCAGGAATAACTTAATGATGACAGCACTACAAAAAATGACAAAAGTGTTCAATTAACAAGGAATGTATCTGAAATGGCTGATGCAGCTGAAAACTAGCTAAAAGTTTTTAACTATGTATTATGGAATACACAAATATGCAGAATTAGGCAAAATTAAATCTGTGCAAAGTGGTTATCAACGATTATTTTAAGCCTATGTTGTTCTAAATAAAATGTAACAGCTATTTTACAGAAGAAAAGAATTTACTTTTAAAAGCATAGTGAAAGTTGTGGAATGGACTGAAAAATCATGGTGTCTATTTCTTGAAATATGCTGCGCTTAAAATTCTCGCATTGTTGGCTTACTTTTCTATCTGAGTTACAGTGTTATCCATTTCTGCGAGGAATGCAATACTTTAAAGGCAGAGAAAAAAGGCACACACACAGAGGGGTTTACAATATGATGATGATGATTAAAGCCCGGAGTTTTAAGCACAATCAAATGATGAAATAAGCAAGCAAATAATCACGAATAATGAAACAAATGAGCACCAAAAAGAAGCAAATAAAAAATAAAAATTTAATCATATACGTATTGTTTCCTAGAGTTTTACCTTACTGGCGTTTATTAATGTACACGAGATGGTTATCTTGAGAATTGTTTGTTCCGAGATTTGCCTTTAACTCCAATGGTCATATCGGCGGCCGTTCTCCTCTGGAACATACCGAAGGTATTAACTCGTATTCTTCGGGTTTTAATCATGATATCATGTACACATTCACACACACATTCATACTTCCAGACTCTGGGGAACATGAGGAATTATCTTGTTAGCAGAAAAGTCCCCACCCCCACAGCCGGGAATCGAACCCGATACCCCTTTGAGATTTTCTTGTGGGAAGCTCCTGCGTTTTTCAGTGAAAAGGCTTTTATATTGTGAAAAGGATCTCTTAACGTCGCATGACGTTACTGGAACATGCGTAAAGCACCACAGTTCCTTTTGAATGAATTTCCCTTAGATATACGTTTCTGTACCAGAACGTTTTGTAGAAATTTTACAGTGTCTCGTAACCAGGATTTTTATTGACACCTTAATGAGTTTCTTAAAGGCAGTTTTAGCAATACTGTGAATCTCTGAAGACAACGTTATTGAAATTTCACATATCAGAGAAAGTGAATGCTCCAGGGTATTATTTCGGGTTTCCAACTGTGTTATAAAAATAGTTATTTTTGAGAAGCGGTTATGGAGGTACTCTACCTTATCTTGAATGCGAAACATTCTTGTGCTGTGGCGATGTTGCCTTGTCTTCTGAATCTGAGGAGTACAACACTGTTTTATTTCATTGGAATGTTCTGCGTAGTATGACACAGCCTTTAACAAAGAACCCCATTGAGTTAAACTGGCTGAGCAGGTAAAGACAAATTTGGAAGGAGTTCATGACATTTTTAACTCTAATCGGTGATAGTACACTTTCTTTACGCTAGAGACAAGAAGATCTACATTTTTATATCGGCTCCTGACTCTTTCGGCGAGACGATGATAGCTAGAAGTGAAAATTTCCCTTTAAATTAATATCATTTAGACAAAATAAGCCATTTTAATTTAAAAAACATAAATTAAGCAAGCAAAGGCCGTATTTAAGCAAAAAATGCATTTATAAGCATTTTGCATAGAATTCCGGCCTCTAATAGTGATGATGATGATAGATAATAATAATAATAATAATAATAATAATAATAATAATAATAATAATAATAATAATAATAATAATAATAATAATAATAATAATAATAATAATAATAATAATAATAATAATAATAATAATAATAATAATAATAATAATAATAATAATAATAATAATAATAATAATAATAATAATAATAATAATAATAATAATAATAATAATAATAATAATAATAATAATAATAATAATAATAATAATAATAATAATAATAATAATAATAATAATAATAATAATAATAATAGTAATAATAACTATAATAAATAATAATAATAATATATAATAATATTATTATAATTTAAATGCTGGCGCATATACTTGAGGAGTGTTGCTCATGGTCCCAATAATAAGATAGACAATAGCGGAAAATAAACATAGTTATGTCGTCTGTTTTCGATAAGAGTTTAAAATAACATCCATATAAATAATCCCCTTTTCCCAAATATGGCACTGTTGTTGTGATAAACATACCAACATAAATTTTAACGCTCAGTTAAACACAGTGCTCCTGAGTGCGTGAATTTCGACAAGGAAGGGAATTATTCCACGTGAATGGGCACACTGTCCCTTGCGACAAGGGAACGGCCCTTCAAAAGCTTGTTTCCAACTGAACGCGGTATCTCAAAAGATAAACCCTCACTGTTCGGGTCGTCGCTGATCCAGGCGTTGATGCAAAAAGCAATGTCCAGAAAAAACGGCAATGCAATGTTTTGCCTTCGGATCTGTCTGGCTGAGACAGGTCTGCCGAAAAGCCACGCTCTGGCCAAATATTAGATACGAAACTCTGAATATCTAAAAAGCTTATTTTATACTTGATGAAAGGTACTTCTTGTTGATAAATAAGCACATCTTCTTGGGAACTAACAGAGGGATATAACCGGGGTTGTTGCAGAATGTTATATACAGTGGCTGCAATGGAAATCCTTACATGGTAATAAAAACAACAGACACTGATTTTACATGGTTTTGTTTTGAACTTATCTGTGCAATGAGTACTTTGTAATAATTCCCTTAAGTTCTAGCACCTTCATGAGCTTCTGGGCTTTGAATCTGCTAGATTTTCAAAATATTTTTGTCCATTTCCACCCATAACTTCTTCAACATCTTCTGTAGCTCCTAAATATTTGATAGTTGCTGTTCTTCTATTTAATTTTTCATTTGACCCCAAGCATTTTCTATTGGATTTAGGTCAGGAGAGCTACTAGGCCAATCAAGTACAGGTATATTATTGTACTTTAGGAACTTCTGAACCAGTTTTGCTCTGTGATCAGGGGCACCATCCTGCATAAAGGGCTGACACTGATGAATTGGCCAAAATGTGATCAAATACTGTTGCAACACTTCGAAATAGTTACTTGCATTCATTACATTTTTAGGGAGACAGTACAAGTTATCTCTACCACAATTACCACTAAAGGCCTATACCATCACACTTTCTGGATGTTTAACAGTTTTGACAGTAAACTTTGAATAATACCGTGACACATTTTTTGGCATTCTCACCTTTTTGGACTTTCCTCTGACCAATTTGAAAGCGCTTTCATCAGAACATTATTTTGTGCCAGTCTTCTGATGACCAGTGCTGATATGTTTTGCAGAAATGTACTATTTTCTTCACCATAGCTTCAGTTAGAAGAGGCTTCTTGGCAGCACGCCGAATTGGTAAACCTAAGTCTTTTTGAAAGTGAGGTTGAATGGTCTGGATTGCAACATTTCGATCAGTTCTGGATGATTCATTTTTAAACGTGCTGCTGTAATCCATGGATTAGCTACTTCACGTTTTAGAAGGTCATCAATCCTTGAAGTATTTCTTTCTCCACCTGAGCCTGTCTTTGGAGTTGCTATGGTGTCTTGTGGCAAAGGGGTTGCTGCGTTTTCTAGGTCGTAAATGGCTTGCCTTGAAACCTTTAGTCAGCAGCTATGCCAACTACAGAGGTACATACCTTCTAATAGAGTTAAAGCACGAATCTTCTCCTAACAAATGAGCTTCTTGCATCCCATTTTGTGTATTGGATGCAGAAATACACACCTTCAAAAACAGCAATGAGATCAAAAATCGGACGACAACAACATACTATAAACAACTTGCTGTACGCAAATACCAGAAGCAGACTGAGACCTGAGCTGCTAATGAAAGGAAGTTGCTGCTGTGCAGTAGAGAACCACATGATTTGCAGCTCCACCCGCCGTTTTGTGCACAGATGGGAGAAGTACAAAGTAAGCGCATTTTGTATGTCAAATTTTCCTTGCATTTAAAATGTAAAGATTTTCATTGCAGTAACTGTACACGTGAAGTGTTTACAATAAAAAGTGTATGCAATTGTACTAACAAAATGAAATTGGGTCGCAGGTTTCGCTTTATTTTATTACATTCTATTGTAAAATAGTGTTAAATGCCTTCGTCTTTAGACACTTGGTGATCTCCTCTTCAGTGCAGGTGGTAGCGTGTCTGCCTCACTTTCTAGAGTTCCCTAGCTCGAATCTCTGTCAGGATAAGGCTCTTTCCGAGGATTTCTCCTATCCTGAAAGATGAAAGTAGGGTAACTGTATGCTCTAAGGATCCTCAACTCATTTAAGCATCATTTCATCTATTTCATTCACCGTCGAATATGAGTTAATGCTGTAGGAAGCTACTATAAAAATGCATTTGGAAGCTTTTTGCTTGTGTGATTTACCATAAATCACGAAAACATAGATTACCTGATAATGAAGCACAGGATGTATACATTAATCATCTGTGAGTTGCGGAACTTTAGGTTTAAATATATTTTTCAGTCAAATGTATTAACAAATTTCAGTATGTGAATTCATTACAAGCTTCTTGAAACAGACTACAAGTTTAAAAAACGTAAATAGAAGTTTGATACTTAAAATAAGCTAACAGGCTGAGGAGAAATTCTACAGAAATCAAAGAGAATTGAATTCTGTACAAATTCACAGCCACAGTTTTGGTATATCTGAAAATTCACATACTTGGGCTAGAATGACACAACGAAGCATGTAATACACAAGGCAAACAGTATATCATTATCAAAAACAGATGCTGCCACCAAACATTGCAAATACATCCTTATAAGCAATTCATATATTTTAGATTACTTAATCCAGGAAGAGTACTGTGGCTGAAATGCACAAATGTTTCATCTAAAATGTAGTCTGAGATGCGAGAATTTTTTTTAAGGAATCCTCGTGTATAAGTTTGTGGTACACATGTTAGTACAAACAGCATGAGAATTAAAAATGTGTAACAACAAGCAAGGAGATATGTCTATAAAGTTAATAAGCAATTGTTTAAGTATTTCTGTCTTTGATGACAGCTAATTGTATGGACTATTTTAACCCCACCTCCAGAACAAAGCTTAAATTTTGAATCAATCACTTTATAATATTAATGGTGTTTAATTTTGGCTTACTGTTATTTTATATTAACTTATGGAAATCACATGAAAATTACAAAATAGCTGTAATTTAGGAAAGCTAGTTTTCAGTAATTTAAACTGGAAACTACTTACCTTACATGGTCAGTTATACATGACTCAAATATCTTAAATTTGAAACTTCTAACACAAAACCAACGAATATATCCAATCAACTGCCTAAAATAACTTCCATTTTCCTGAAAATTTAGAACATACTGGTCACAACACTCCCCAAAGTTTTTGTTAATTTTTCACGGATATTGAAATGAAACTCAAACTTTATGAAATATCTGATAAGCTACAATACATTTATGTATAGGTGAGAAAGAAAGCTTTGTTCTACATTAATAATGTTCTTGAAGATCACTGCACATCACCAAAACAATAAACACCAAATTTCTAATCATGAGGCACTTTTGATTTCTGCCATCCTATTCCTGGTAGCATGAGATGATGAGATAGCTAAAAAAAGCGGAAAAACATTGTTTTTTCAATAACAATTAAGTAAAAAGCTTAATGAAACTAATGCCTTTTCGTGTAAAACAACCTTGATACATTATAAAGTGCTACATAATCTAAAGAATATAATTACAAATGAAGGTACAATTCAGGTTAAGTTATAATATTAATGTTCGCTATTTAGCTATATGCTAACTTCTTACTTACCGATAGGTCTTTGTAAAAGTCCATTCAATTCCTTCTTGCTGCTCATATGCCATCGCAGGCCTTACAAGTCTTGAGAATTTTATAAATTGATGACTATTTTTCACGTTTAATTTGGCTTCGCTTAGATACCGTTAACACCGACCTGTGGCACCGACAGATTTTAAAGTTGTGTAAAGAGTGACATCTGTTGACACCGACAGATTTTATAGTTGATGTGCAGCGCTCAATCTGTCGCACGGCCGTTTCGAGAAGCTGAATGTGGAATCAGACTCTCTATCCCAGGCTAGATGCCATGGGCTAGCAACGAGTGGACAACTTTTCAATAGACTAATTTGTATATGTTGTCACTGAATTATCGATTTGCATCGAATCGAATTGCCAGTTTTGTATAATATCAATGTAATAGTGCGTGGTGAACAATATTTCATCGATTTTGTGCATTTTACTGTGTTGTTCAGGCAAACTAGTGTTATTTTGTGCAAATGACTTTAGTTGGCTCAGTGCCATATTTTTAGTGAATCTAAGTGAAACTTTGGGATTGCCTATTATACCGGTCGCCAAACTAGAATGGGATTGACCGTTAGGAAGCCCATGGAACAGCGCTTTAAATAAATGGGAGGGGATCAGCACGTCATAACGGTTGTCATAGTAACGATCAGAGCGACCAATTAGAGTAGAGACGTTTCCATGACAACGTCAGACGCTAAACCTTGGTTGCCGATATTCTCAACACGTGCTTAGCACGTCTTGCGGGAGAGCGAGTTAAGTAAACGCTGCAGTAAACACAATACCTTGGTGTTTATATCTCTACTGATTGTGCTGCATAAAAAGAATTCATTCACGCACTTGCTGCTGCTATTCTTATTTTATACACAACAGTTATTGATCCTGTAGTGGCAAGTTCCTTTGCATTTTATTTGTGGCAATTTGTCTTGGTATACGTGTGTCTGAGTTCGTGTATCTTTGCGTGTGTTGTGATCATTTGCAATTGTGTTTTAATGAATGTTTAATTATGTCTAAAGTAGTGACAAGCGAAAACCTGAACGTGCTCGGGATTCAAATAAAACTATATTTGGTAAAGGTGTTCCGATTAAAGCACAGGCACGGGAAATAGCATGCTCTGTGAAAGAATACTTCGAAGAGGAGAAATTGAAATGGGAGCCTATTATTCCATTCTCTAGAGTGCTTGATAGGACTTCACGTGCTGTAGGTATCAGCAAAAATACTGTGCTTAAGATTGGGAAAGAAAAGTGTTTTAGAGAAAAATGTCAGGCATCGGGGTCTAAATTAGAAACTCCCGGGAAACAACGAAAAGAATGTAAGCGTGTCACCAACTTCGATCCTTTCCAGCAGGATGCAATTCGCAGACATATTTACTCATATTACAGCAGAAAGGAGCATACTACTATTTTCATGCTGCACGTTTCTCTAAGGGAAACCGAGCTGTTTCTAGGTATCAAGACTTCTTTGTGTAGAATAGTGAAAAATTAGGTTTTCACTACAAAAAAGTAAATGGCAGAAAACTGCTAATGGAGAAAACTGACATCTCTGCTTGGCGCTGCAGATACCTTCGGGAAATTCTTACCCATGATTTTGAAAATATTGTTTGGCTCGACGAGACATAGGTAAATGCCAATCATTCCGTCAGCAAAGGCTGGACTGACGGTACGCTGGAAGGAATAATGAATGCGCCCTTAGGCAAAGGAGGCAGAATTACACTGCTACATGCAGGAACTGCATTAGGTTTTGTTCCCAACTGGTCTTCTTTTGAAATCAAAAAAGACGGTAGACTACCATGAAGAAATGAACCATAACTCCTTTCTTAAATGGCTCACAGAACAGCTTCTTCCAAATTTAACCAGACCGTCTGTTATAGTAATGGACAATGCCAGATACCATTCAGTAATTTCTGACAGAGCACCAACAATGGGTACAAGGAAAAATGAAATTATTCAGTGGCTTGCGGCAATATACCAGTGAAGGAGGAACCAAAGAAAAGTGAGTTACTGGAACTTGTGAGGGCTAATAAACAGCGATTTCCAAGCAATGTAGTCGATGCCATTGCTGCAGAACACGGTCATAAAATAGTTCGTCTTCCCTTTTATCATTGTCACTTTAACCCGATTGAGTTGATTTGGGCTGAAGTAAAAAGCTATGTTGGCCGAAACAATACAGACTTCACTGTGTCGTCAATAATTAAATTGACGGAAGACGCTCTAACATCAATAAAAGCCAAAAACTGGAGAAAAGTGCTAATTCTCAGAAAAGGCGTAATAAGTGCCGCTTGGGAAACTGAAGAAGTCTCTTTGGAAGAGACTATAGAACAACTTGTTATTTCCGTGGGGGATTCCAGCAGCTCTTCGGATGATGACGACGATGGCGGCGGCAACATTGTATATGAATGGAGGCGCAGTAACGTATCAAGCGATTACGATATAAGTGGCATTTCCCCACTACAGTAAGCATCAAAATGTCACAGGTATGCCCCTTTTGTTACGATGATCCTTACAGTCATGTGTTCTTGCATGTTCTAGCGTTTGTATGTAGATCCACGAATAATAATAATAATAATAATAATAATAATAATAATAATAATAATAATAATAATAATAATAATAATAATAATAATAATAATAATAATAATAATAATAATAATAATAATAATAATAATAATAATAATAATAATAATAATAATAATAATAATAATAATGATGATGATGATGATGATGATGATGATGACGACGACGACGACGACGACGACGACGAGAGTAATAATAATAATAATAATAATAATAATAATAATAATAATAATAATAATAATAATAATAATAATAATAATAATAATAATAATAATAATAATAATAATAATAATAATAATAATAATAATAATAATAATAATAATAATAATAATAATAATAATAATAATAATAATAATAATAATAATAATAATAATAATAATAATAATAATAATAATAATAATAATAATAATAATAATAATAATAATAATAATAATAATAATAATAATAATAATAATAATAATAATAATAATAATAATAATAATAATAATAATAATAATAATAATAATAATAATAATAATAATAATAATAATAATAATAATAATAATAATAATAATAATAATAATAATAATAATAATAATAATAATAATAATAATAATAATAATAATAATAATAATAATAATAATAATAATAATAATAATAATAATAATAATAATAATAATAATAATAATAATAATAATAATAATAATAATAATAATAATAATAATAATAATAATAATAATAATAATAATAATAATAATAATAATAATAATAATAATAATAATAATAATAATAATAATAATAATAATAATAATAATAATAATAATAATAATAATAATAATAATAATAATAATAATAATAATAATAATAATAATAATAATAATAATAATAATAATAATAATAATAATAATAATAATAATAATAATAATAATAATAATAATAATAATAATAATAATAATAATAATAATAATAATAATAATAATAATAATAATAATAATAATAATAATAATAATAATAATAATAATAATAATAATAATAATAATAATAATAATAATAATAATAATAATAATAATAATAATAATAATAATAATAATAATAATAATAATAATAATAATAATAATAATAATAATAATAATAATAATAATAATAATAATAATAATAATAATAATAATAATAATAATACCCATCGCAGTCATAGCTGAATAACCTTCGCACGCGTAATCCTATCGCGCTCTCCACGTGGCCGCAATAAGCGGCAACGTCGCCTCTTTCTCCGTACGAAATGTCAATCACTTTCCAGATTGGCGACCAGGATAATTAAAACATCGTATGAGGTCTGGTTGGTGCTCCCTTGTGCAAGAAGGGTCAGTGTGCACGCATACATACCTACAGTAGGATATTGTATTCGGCCAAATTATTGGACGGTATTTACTGCCAGTTTTGCGCTCTCTTTCGTACATCATGTCCTCATGTAACATGGACTTCACAACAACCTTCCCTTCAGACGATGTTCGCACGGCAGCTCTGTCCTACTAAATTAACGTGGGAATAGCGGCTGTTTCATTGATCAGGCACTTATACTTGATCCAAAGTTTCCCCTACATCCTGATCATGTAACCATTCTTAAACTGGAGATTGTAGCCCGGCTGTAGTATGTTCAGTTTGCTGAGCAACATATCCCTCAACTCCTTGCAGCGGGCTCTGACGGTAACAACTCCCAAGTTGCATCAGAAGAGCTGCACAAAATGGTTCTGCATTGTGCTCGTATGGAGGTCATCACTTCCTACCTCACTAAGCACGAACATTCAACAAAATCTAAATGGCAACAGGTCCACAAAAAGAGGAGACACCAACCACCTCAATACAATATCACTGAGCACACACCTACGTCAAATAAATTCCCTCCCCTTCCAAATGCAGTCTTCCCCTCAGTCGTAGCAGCCCCTCCTAGCACCGCCCCAGTTAAACGTCCCCGCAGTGGTACAAAGACCTTGCCCACTTCAGTGACAAATTCTGACTCTACTTCATCAGACACCACTATCCCCAGGGTGGCGTAACCCCCTCCCATCTTCCTTCGTCAGCCAGGAGACGGCAGAAAATGGCACACCTTCTCTGGGTATGACAAAACTATTACCCTCCGTAACATGCGCAACACAGTTGCCATCCTACCTGAAGATCCCACAGCACATCATGAAGTCCGTCGCTGGTTAGAGGATAATCAAATCCCGTTTATCGATACTCTCCTGCCTGAAGAAAAGCGGCTTCAGGTTACCATCAAAGATCTCCCTCAGTATATCACTGAGTATGAGGTCAAGGACGAACTCCTTGGTCGAGGACTACCCATAATCAGTGTCAATCGGCTCCGCAGTATCCGCGGACCCACTCCAGGCCCTCTTCCACACTTCAGAGTAGCTTTATAGAAATACAGCGAGGTCGAAAAAATCTACAAGGTGAACAGGATGTTCTGTGCTGCCGTCACCGTCAAGGCATACAAACCACCTTTCCGACCTCAAGCGTGTTTAAACTGCCAGCAGTTTTTCCATGGGACGGAAGCCTCCAGACTACCATCAGTTTGTTCTCACTGTGGGTAAACAGGCCATCGTCGCAATGCTTGTAGCAAGCTCACCATTACTAAACCCAGCTGTGCTAACTGCGAAGCTGAACACTCATGTTGATACGCCAAATGCCCTGTTTGGCAGGAAGCACGATGTGAACTGGAAAGCACCAAGAAGGGAGCCCGAAGGATCCCAGTTCATGCTTCGCACCGTGTACTCAAACCCCATGGGCTACCTAAGGAGGCTTTCTACGGTGCTCGTTACCCAGGTCTCCCAGCCAGATCCCCAGTGCAATTCCCATCCTACGCAGCAGCCGTCAAGAACGTTTCTGTGTCACCCCCTACCCAACCGCAAGAATTTAAGCTCTCTTCTACTCAACACACAACACTTCCACCAATCTCATCTTCTGTTTCTACACCTCCCAGTTCTCCTCAACCACAATTATCAAATACTATTCAACATCACCTCAAACAGGCCATTCCTGAACCACTCCCACCAAGAAGATCGGCATCCTCTAAACCTGCCACTCCACCTCATTTGTTATCTACTAACGATCATTTGAATCGACAGAGGATTGCGGACATTACAGCCTTCAGCGAGGTAACTGATCGCATTCCTCCGCACTTGCAAATTAAATTTGCAGCTGCTCTGATGGAGGCTTGCTCACAAGATTTCCACAAACGTCACCAGAGATGGTACTTATTCAAACAGTCTTCACCTTCTGCATTTCCAATGGCTACTAGACACCAACGATACACAGCATTTCCAGAACTCAAGATCTGCTTCTGGAATGACAATGGTCTCCGCAGACTATTGGCGGAAGTTTCGAACTTTTGTCCATGCAGAAGGTGAATATCTTAATGGTGCAGGAAATCCATTTATCACCTCATATAAAATGTGGCATCCCAGGAATGCGTTCCTATCGCACTGATCGAGCCGACGGCAGAGGAGGTACTACCGCGCCATTCAACACCATCAAATATTTATCCCCGTAACCAGTAATCTGGAGACCACCGGCATCCAAGTCAGCACCAGCAATGGTCCCCTGCATTTATGCTCAGTATACGCGCCATCGTCTCGCCCCCTACTTCCTTCTGAATTGGATCATCTCTTCAGCTTCCCAGTTGCCATGATTGCTGCAGGAGACTTCAATGCCAAGCAACTGGAACTCCTCCATTACCAACCACCATGGGCGCACACTCCACAACTTCGTAGCGTCCAGGGCTCCAAACCAACCTACAATTCACTATGTAGACAGGAGATCAGCTGACTGGCTTCATCTCGCCCTTGTCCGCAATATGCTGCAGCACCATACCCTCTTCAGAGTTCCTGATCTATCTTCAGATCATTACCCCATCCTCCTATCCTTCCCTGGTAAGCCCAACTACCAAGCTCCTCGAGGATTCCCACTGCCACGAAAGACCAATTGGAAGGAGTTTTCGATACGATTGGAACAAATCCAGCCCCCGCAGCAGTCATGTCAAACTGCAGAAGAGATAGACACCATGGTTGATCTTTCCACCTCCCAACTGACTACTGCTATCATGAGCTCTTCCCCAAAATCAAAACCTAGCAGATTGAATATCGATCTTTTACCTCAGGCTATCCGTGAAACGATTAAACAAAAGAACAGGATGCGGAGATGCTTTTTACATAGTCGCTGCCCAGCAGATCGTCGTGAGTTTCGCCTACTTCAGGAGTTGGTCAAACTTCAACTCCAAGAATTTCGCAACGAGTGCTGCGAAGGAAAAAAAAGCCGAGGCCCTGTCCAACGGCAGAGTCCTCGGCTCAACTTTGTTAAACCAGGTTCGAAATTACAATTTATAATATTTCCATTTCAAAGTTATTTTAAATAAATTTTAAATAATTTGTGAGATTATGTTTAATATTATACATTTGATCTATTAATTTAATAATATTTCAATTTAAGCTAAATTCAAATTTTAAAAACACCCTCTAATTAAATTTAGATCATAAATCAATAAACAAAAAAGAGGATCTCCCACAAATAAACAAAATACTAAACTCTATACTGAAGAAAACCGAAACTAAAAAACTAAAAGCCTAACTCCAGGCATAAAAGGAATCTCACATAATATTCTTATTGATTTTTCACAAAGAAAATTCAAGTTTTCTTCTAAGTTAAACTAAATTAAATTTATCTTTAACATATAAACAAAAATAGTATCTCTATTGTGACTTTGTGGGTTCGTGAAATGAAAAGTCCAAGTGCACCACTCAAAAATGTTCTTTATTTCCACCGACTTACAGTTAAACTTTTGCCAATTACACAAAATTACGTAATGCACACAATTACGATTCACCAGTTCGTCCTTTACATTTTCACTTGCACTCGTAATTACGTACAATCCTCCGAAGCACTCACACAGTCTTCTCGTCGCACACTAGCACTGCATTCTTACGCCAAGAACTGACTGGCTCCTCTTGCCCGAGGTGTTGCTTATATAGGGTCAGCTGGCCGATCTGGAAGGTTGTAGATTAGATGAAATATCCCATAAGTTCGAGAACACAGGTGGAACAGACAGAGACGGCGCAGTGATGTTTTTTTCTCCCAGCCACCCCTCGCCACCGCCATAAGACAAACGAGGGTGGCGTGGCGAACGCCGACCGTCCCCTGCTTGCCCGCTCTATAGGGTATTCCGACGTTCGGGTGACACTATTATTCAAACATAAATTATAATTTTTTAGAAAAATTATTTAATACAAGAATAATCTAAACAGTTACCAAATCAAAAATCTATTTCGTGCATAAAACATAAGCCCCATATTATATATTAGAATTATTCACTATCTCTATTTCTTTGTACATATTCCAGTCTTTTTTCATCTGATACTATATTAACAATCCTACCGAATTGGCTTATATTTCTCTTATCTCTAACTATTTAAAAAATTATCCTGTTTTGTAGAAAACTGTGTTCTATTAATATTTTTAAACTCCTATCTGGACACTCATACGGCATGTTCTGGAGTCTCTACTTCTCCACATCTGCAAACTTCAAATTCACGTAATCCCATCCTATATAGATATAATCCATAGGGGCCATGTCCTGAAATATAATGGACCATTCCTCTGTTCGCTTCCAAATGTTTTAATCTAAACCTTTCCTGTACTGACGGAAAAATTTCATAAATTCTTCTACCCTTATCTGAATTAGTCCATCTATCTTGACATATATACAGTATTCTTTCAAATAATTCAGATTCTTCAATAACCTGTCCTTCCATAAGTCTACTTACATTATCAAAATTCCCTTTCTTCAGCCAATATCTCGCAGCTTTTCGGTGTATTTCTAAGTCTATAGGCAAAACTCCTAATAAAACACATAAACCACCTTCTGGTGTAGTTGACAAGGCCCCAGATATCCTAATTAAAATCTTTCTCTTTAATGATTAAAATTCTACTTTTTTGAACTACTAACAACAAACGATGAGCCCAAGCACTTGCCGCATATCCCGTTATAGACGCAAAAATACCATGATTATATATTTTAATTGTATAGCCAGGTAATTTCCCTCCATAAAAATTTAGTCTTAAAGTTTTATTCATAAAAACCAACGACCTATTGTAAATTTCATCCCTGTGTGAAATGAAAAGCAGCTTCTCAACAAATACTACCCCCAAATACCTTTTATCTTTCACTCTCTTAATATTAATATTATTGTATTTCAATATGGGGTCTCTATCTAATTTCCCTGTGATTAACATGTATTCTGTTTTATTCGGTGATATTTCTAATTTCATTTTTAAAAATAACTCTAGTAATTTATTCAAAACATTGTTCTATTTATTTTCTGATTCTATTCTTGATTTGCCTTTTATGCCTATAACTAAGTCATCTGCATATGCAATATACCAATTAATTTCCTGCCAGTTTTCCAATTCATATAAGGCTATATCAAATGCAATATCCCAAAATAACGGGCCATATAAAGATCCTTGTGGACATCCTTTACTAATCCGTTTAGAAATTTGCTGTTCTATATCTAAGTATTTTACATACCTATTTTTGCAATAATCCTTTAAAATAACATATAGCAAACTAGAACATCCTAAGTTTCTTAAACTTTTAAATAACCATGGACACCACAAATTATTAAACGCTCCTTTAATATGTAAAAAATAGCCACTACATATATCTGGTCAGCCCCCCACGCAACCTCGACAAAACGATTAACTGCATCCTCAGCTGAACTGCCACATCTGAAACCAAATTGATTCCTTTTTGGGGTCGTAATTTCTCTCAGATCATTGATTTTATTTACTAACACCTTCTCCTGTCTCTTCGTGTAGAGGATAACTCCTTTTGGAGCATGACCAAATCCTTAATTCAAATCCCTCGCAAAGATCCACCGCTGCACCACGGACAGGCAGTCGCTCAGTCTGCAAGGGAAAAAGCTGAACTACATGCAACCTTCCTGGAAATCACCTTTACTGCCGCTGATACCCCGGATGTAGATCATATCCATGCGGTCACTCAGGAAGTTCAAGCGTACTTTTCCCAACCCCATGATGATCAACCACCTCCCTCCATCCCCGTAGCTGAAGTGGAATGCCACATTACCAGCCTAAGGCCATTCAAGTCGCCCGGCTTTGACAACATAGCGAACGCGGTGTTAAAGGTTCTACCATTTCCTTGGGTGAAAGCATTAAACTTTCTCTTTAATGCAATCCGCATACTTTACTGCTTCCCAAAGGCCTGGAAGCATGCAAAGGTCATCGCTATCTGCAAACCTGGGAAAGACGGAACGTCCCCGGAGAGCTACAGACCCATCAGTTTGCTTCCAACACTGAGTAAACTGATGGAAAAACTTCTTCTAAGTGGTCTAAGGACTATCCTGAATCGACACAATATTGTCAGAGCGGAGCAATTCGGCTTTCGCTCTCAGCATTCCACTCAACACTAACTACTTCGTCTGGTCGATAAAGTTTACACAGCCTTTAAAAGAAGCAGTTCGTTTCAGCACTACTCCTAGATATCACCTGAGCATTCGACAGTGTATGGCACGAAGGCTTAATCTCCCGTCTCATCGCCTACCAAACCCTTTCCTACTTTATACATCTCATTCACTCCAACATCACTGTCAGAACCTTTGCTGTCTCTCAAGACGGAATCTTATCCTCATCCCATCCCATTAGAGCTGGCGTTCCCCAAGGTAGTGTCCTGGCACCCACTCTCTTCCTTCTATACATCAACAACCTGCCACGCTCCTCGCTGTATCTCTTTGCTGACGACACAGCTGGCACCTCCACATCATCAGAGCTCAACCTGTGTACTCACAGGATTCAATAATATGCTGACCTCCTCACCACCTGGCTCGAACGTTGGCACCTACGTGTCCACCCACAGAAGAGCCAGGCCATCACCTTCTCTCGAAGACGAATAGCGGATCTTCCACCAATTCGTCTAGCTGGTGAGGACGTTCATTGGAAAATTTACGTTAAGTATTTTGGTGTTCTACTCGACATCAAATTGACGTGGAGAGACCACCTGGGTAATGTGGGTAATAAACAGGGTAATAAAGTTAGCGAAAGAATGGGTATGCTCTACCCTCTCTATAACCGACGATCGATGATGTCTCTGCCTACAAAACTGCTCCTTTATAAGCAAGTCACATACGCCAGTGAAATATGGGGAGTATCAGCCAAGTCTCACCTACACCGCCTTGAAATTCTACAATCACGATGTCTCCGCATTGCCACAGACTCCCCTTGATACATCCCCAATCTAGTTATCCGACGAGACCTACGTATCCCCACAATAACAGACGACATCCATACCCTTTCACGTTCCTTCTATCAAAACCTCTCCTACGACTTCAACTCCCTCATCCACGGTCTAGGTGAGTACGACATCGATCCTGGAGAGCGCTACAAACGCCCGAGACTGCTTCTAGGCACTTAAAATGACACATAATATGGCTTATATACAACTCCAACCTCATCTTCTGCCGCATATTATCCTTCCTTACAAAACACTCCACTGCCAGTAAAGGGCATAGCCACCGAAGGTTTGCCATTCAGATTTTCAATGTCCAGTCGTGTGTGTGTGTGTGTGTGTGTGTGTGTGTGTGTGTGTGTGTGTGTGTGTGTCTATCCCAGTTAACATCCCCTGTTCACGACTCACGTTATATAACTGCTGACGTCAGTCCCGAGGACAACACGCAGGGATAGTCTGATTCGCAACGCGTAGGTACAACTACTGCTCGCCACACAGGTAAATCTGCCTTCCAGGAAATGTAAGGTGTCTGACATAATTCACAACAATTGTTGGACAATCTCCATTTTATAAATTAAAAGTTATGGGTATTATCAACCACCACTAAACAGCTTGAAGAATGTACTTTCCAGGTGTCTAAAAACTGTAGAGGAGGTGTCTGCAAAAATTAGCAATTTAGAGATTGCACCACCTACCAAGCGAACAAAAAGTTAATTCTCCAGTATTCTACACCAACAATACTGGATGTTCAGTGCTGCGTAATATGAGAAATAAGCTAAGTCTCGGACAAACATACGAAAATGATTTATACTACTAATGTGCACTATTAACGTCATGTGACATTGAACGAACTTTCTACCAAGATTTGTATATTTTTTTCACTGGGAGACACAGAAAATTCACATTCGACAAGTTACGAATGAACATGTTTGTTCACTGTAATTCCCGCATCGAAAGCAATGAGAAGGATGGCATGTTGTATCCGTACCGGACTGTACACACACAGCGCTTAGGTAAACTTGTTGACACGGACGTTTGTTGATGTCGCGAGTCACCTTTTACAGTAGCTCTGCGGATACATTGATTGCTAAGGTGTACGGGATCCAATGTCTGGTAATTACAAAGCTAAGTTTTAATGACTCGCATTTCAAAGATGTGACTATCCCTTCGCCTTATACCTATATCCACATTATAGCTTTAACGAAATATGTAATGAATCAATTTCTGCAAACTTCTCTCGTTTTTATTATGACATCAGAGAAAAGTAAGTCATTTTAAAAATAATGTTTAGAGAAGATATAAAAAATGTACCCATAAGTGGACAGAGAAGCTCATGAAATTGTCATATGACAAATGTTTTCCCTACAGCCTAAAGCTGGATTTCCTGTTTTAAAGTATTTTGCTAAGAAGCAACGACCATTCAGATATTCATTGACACCACGCAACCTACTAATTGTATAAATCAGTAGTTCATTTTTGAAAGTTGGAATTATTGTGTAATAATTATAGACTGAAACGCGCCAATTAGGAAAATCTCAGTGCGGAAGCACAGAAAGAGGCAGGCAACACGATCGCCGTACAGAATCAATGTTTAAATGTGAGCAAATACATATATGTGGGCGGGAGAAACATAAAGAGACGTGAACAACGCCAATATACGCACACTTTCGAAGGATAAAGTGAACCGTATCAAATCAAATTAGTCGTGAACAAACCCCAGTCGATAAGTTTGTCGCCAAACGTAATATTCCACATGAGTAGTGTCCTACGTGATATCCACTTACAGATTTACACGCTATGTTCTAATTATTCTCCTTTTTACGCTCTGCCAGCGCTCACTCTTCCACTGTTTTATTTTATCACTGCGGCTTTTTAACTATTATCTGTAGTAGGTATATAGGGATGTGGTTAGAAAACCCAGAACAATTTTGCTATGTGGAAACGTGCTCTTTTCTCTGTGCTGGTTCCGTATAACACTCGAGCGCGCATGCACACACATACACACGCATTACAGACGCCTAGAGGTATCTTTAGAAGACCAAATTTATGCCACAAGGTAACTTCGCTTATATAAATCAGTTGGGAAACGTTATCACTTACTCATTTTTATTTTACTTCAAATAGGAATAGGAATTTTTAATAATATCAATAATCTCTCAGCCTTCTCCAAAAAAATGTACTTATAAAATACTTTTCAAAATAACTATCCTTTGACATTTTAAGAGATTTAGTTTTTATAAAAATTATGGAAAAGTTGGATATTGTAAATTTGGTATAACCAAAAGCTGTAGATGAGCCTGCGTATGCCACCAACGCTTGTCTCGCTTGTTTTCCCAGTTTGGTTTCTTCTGCCTAAGCTCTAAACTGTCAAGGATGCTACTCGAGAGGGACAGCAGGGGCAGTGATGACGTAAACATATCCTGGTGTCCCCTCCTCCTGCAGCTTGTGTGAAACGCTGTGCAACTCCATATGCGCAAGATGGAAGAAATGAAAAGTGGTGAGAGTGGTGTGAAAGTATACTGGTGCTTTTTTTTCATTTATACCCAGCCTTTAACTGCAATGGTCATTGGCAGCCGTTATTTGGAACATGTCGATGGCGTTAGCTGACATACGTTGGGTACTTTGTATTTTTATCATTAGGTCACGCACACATTCACTCTGTCATTCATACTTCCAGACTCTTGGGAAGAGGGGAATCATCTTGGTTGGAGAAAAATCCCCACTTAGAGCCGGGAATCGAACTGAAGTCCCCTTGAACAGCAGGCAGGTGCTCTACCGACTGAGCTACGGGTCCAGCCAATACTAGCGTCATTAGAACTCGGGGCTATCAAATATGCAGTGCATTTTACATTCCAACTCACAACGTGTGGAACACTGTGACATACTTCTCCTTTTAGGTAAGTAGGATGGTTAGTGCTATTGCACATCTTTGCCTAGGGAGTGTGTGATTATTGCATACGCTTTACACAAGCTGTACATTGGACACTGTTAGAAGCTCCGCCTGGATGAACCGTAATTTCTGCCAGCCAGGCGCACCGTCGTTAAAACGTTGAAGGTTTGCAGAGTACTAGACATTATCTTACGATCTAAAAAGTATGCAACGGCATAGCTTACATATAACAGAAGTACTAGATGTGATAAAAGAACTTGTTGTTGATAATTTTTTAATCCCGGTTGTTACGTCATGCATGGGAGACTGAAATTCCTGCATTCCAGCCGTTTTATACTTTTACTGCAGATGTTAATAAGTTTTATATAATTTTCCTGCTACTGTTATGCGTGTTTACTGTCACATATCAATATCATCATATTTGGTAGCTAAATTGTACCATTTGGGTCCTACAGCATATAACTCCGTTTACTTGTTAACATAGACTCACGATTTAATTCATGCAACATCAGTTATAAACTGTCTTTCAATAAGTGCCCTAGATTTAACATCTGATAGCTGCCGTTGTTATTCAGCTACAACAATCACTTTTTTCATGTATTTACAGTATTTATTGACAATTAGCCATGAAATTTTACAGCATTCAGCTAAGAGTGAAACTTAGGCAAATTTATTATCAAAATGCACCATATGTGCGCACAAACCTACCGTGTTTTGTGTGATACCGCGCTCTTATTAGGGACAATTTTTTATCTCAATTGGATGATAAGGATCTAAGAATCTTCTGGTTCCAGCAAGATGGTGCCACATGTCATACTACTTTCAAACAATCTATCTTTTTATTCTAAATACCACAAATGTTAAAAGTGAGACATAGTTTTAATCTTTGTATGACTAGGTGGTGTTGAAGAGTACTCACTTAATTTCTGTTGTTCTCTAGCTCCGCAAACGTTTTTCAACCATGTTTCATGGTCATCCTGAGCAGCTGTTTCTGCACCTACTGACGGTAGAGTCTCCTTCTTCTTCCAAAGACGATTGTGGCTCCGCCTATCAGAGATCTTCTGGTGTTCCATACCGACTTTAAAAACGGATTTTTTGGGCAGGGATAACTGGAAACAATCTGTGGTGTGGACCGGTAGAGGTTCGTTGGTCTCGTATAAGGAAGACTTAGAGATGTTAGACTTCTGTTAAGGAATGGATAGCTGGAAAATATCTGTGGTGTGGACTGATGGAGGTTCGATGATCTCTTTTAAGGAAGATCTTAAGCTGCTAGACGTATGTTGATGAAAATGTACCTCTTCTTATAACTTCGACAAAAGAATCATATTCTGGTTAGGATTATTTGAATTAGTAACTTGATTTTTGGGGTAGTTAAATAGACTTCATCGTCACTGAAAGCAATAAAGTTTCCACCTTTAGCTTGTTTTTGGACGAAACGTAATATACTATTACTTGCAAGAAAGTCAAACACAATATGTTGTTTTTATCGCTATTTAAAATATGTGTTTTCTCCCAGATATCTTTCACTTGTCAGTTTTGCTGGTTTTAACAATTGTATTTCTTCACCTGTATCATGATTACTTTTCCAAACAAAAAAAAAAAAAGACTTGCCACTGCTCATACATCTATTTGTTTCAATTTTATATTCTTTAGAAGTTCTGCTAGACGAATTTTCAAGTTTCTTTTTGTTGTCACAATATAAAAGGAGTCACAATTATTGAAAGGAATCTTGTAAATACCAGAAAACTTGAGCTTATCCATAGCATTGTTTAAAGATTGCCTTATAGGTTTCTCAAAGTTGTTTTAGGAGCCAGTTTAATATTATACGAGTATTTTTGAAAAATTCTTTGGAATTTGTTGAAAGCCCACGGGTGGTAAGTAAACTCCTTATATATTATATTTTATTCTGGTTGTTGTAAGGTGGTAATTAATTTGTTTGTACTTTATAAATATGTTGTTTAATAAATTTCAATATTGTGACTTTGTGGGTTCATAGACACATAGTCAAATTT
This sequence comes from Mantis religiosa, assembly GCA_030765055.1. Classification (NCBI taxonomy): domain Eukaryota; kingdom Metazoa; phylum Arthropoda; class Insecta; order Mantodea; family Mantidae; genus Mantis; species Mantis religiosa. The sequence goes on from CM060948.1 coordinate 209,830,041, forward strand.
GCAGAAATCCAAATTGTTCTTTATTTGCGTAGAAATACACTCACAGTAGCAGTATTACATCACATACACAATCTACCAAGGTCGATGATACAACAGGGTTCTGATTACACCTGTTTACATCGGCTTTCGTTACAACACTTCACAGCTGTTTACTACTACTGCTCTGTATGCGACTGACTCTGGCGCGTCACAATCTCTTATATATACCGCCATTGATAATTTCTAGACTATCCTAAAACAAACAAAAAACGAATAATCTCTATCAATCCAGAAGTCACTAGACATTTGCATTTACCTCAGTTATCTGTGTCTGTAAGTCTTTCACCTCCGCTATTTTATTTGCCGGCTCTTTGTGTACACAAGCCGCGCTAACGTGGATAACGGGTTCGCGACACTGCTCCCTCCTCAAGGCTGGTCGTCCCCAACAGCACTATCGTAGTGGGCCATACGATCCAGGTGTACCACTAATATCTGCCCTCGGGGCACCTTCTAAATGCGGTAGATCACGTTGTTAATCCTCTTCACCACCCGGTACGGTCGTTATGGCTGTTGACGTTTGTCGATTGTCCGGTTTGCTCCCAGGTGTCCTCCCGAAGTCCCGTCGTGCACTTCCTCCAAGACCACCAGGATCTTACTTCGGGGAAATACCAACTGTTCTCTCTCCATCTACCCATCAGGCGATTTCCATACCCGGAACAGCACGTCCTCTCTTGTCTTCAATGTGTCCCATTGGGCCCAGTACGCTTTGCTGGTGGCGCTCCTCAGTGTGATGTCATCCCATGTTGTTCTAGTTCCTGCCTCCATTTCTCTCAAGAGTGGCCCCAAGTCTGCGTCAGCCAGCAGCTCCCTCCTCAGGCCTGTGCTATCCCAGCCATCCGCAGGCACAACCATGACCACTCTAACAGCTGCGGCTCACTCCTTCTCTTCCACTCTTGTGCACTGGCCGCACTCTTCTGCGCAGGGTCTTCGGGTCATGGCGTCTACCGTGGCTCAACCCTCTACGATGTTCAGAGGTGAAGTCGTGCTCCTGCAGCCTCTGTACCCAACGGGCTCTCTGGCCTTCCAGGTACCTAAAACTAAGTAGCCAGGATAGGGCGGAGTGGTTAGTCCTCTGGTGGAATGGCTGACCATACCGGTATTTATGGAAGTGTACCAAGGCCTTTACTACAGCCAGTAACTCTCGTCGGGTGACGCAGTAGTTCTTCTCTGCCTTGGACTGGGTCTTGCTGTAGTAGGCTTTCACCCGCTCGTGGCCGTCCTGGACTTGCGATAGGACGCCTCCAAATGCAATGGTCGCTGTCGTCAGTGTCCGCAATCAAGGTGCCACCTGGTTGTGGAAATCTCAGAATAGGAGCACCACACACTGTCTTCTTCACCCACTGGAAAGCGCCTTCGGCCTCTTCCGGCCTCACATAGGGTCGGTGATCTTCAGTCAGGCGTGTGAGGGTTTTGGCGATGTTCGAGGATCCCTTTGTAACACGGCGGTAATAACGGCACAGCCCTAGGAAGCTGCGCAACTCTCTCGTATCCTTCGGGCGATGACAATATCTCACGGCCTGTGTTTTCTCTGGGTCTGTTGCCACTCCGGTTGGTGAGAATATGTGGCCCTGGTTGTTGAATTCCTTGCGGAGGAACTGGCACTTCTTTGCGTTTAGCTTCAGGTCGGTCGCCTGCAGTCTCTGTAGAATCCTACTAAGATTCTCGAGATGGTCTTTGAAAGTCTTGCTGACGATGATGATGTCATCCAGGTATAACAGGCACGCGTCATAAGTTAGCCCTCCATTAACTGATTTCATTAGGCGTTGGAAGGTGGCTGGTGTGTTTCAAAGACCAAGCGCCATAACTGTGAACTGCCAAACCCCTTGGCCCTTCGAGAATGCTGTCTTCTCTTTGTCTCTCGGGTCCAGAGCTACCTGCCAGTAACCCGGCTTCAGGCGCAGGGTCGAGAACAATTGTGCACCAGCTAGCGTGTCCGGGGTGTCGTCAATCCGGGTTAAGGGGAAACAGTCCTTCCGGTTGAGAGCGTTCAGCTTACTGTAGTCCACGCAGAAGCGTAGCTCGTCGTTCTTCCTTGTCACCTGAAATAAAGGGGAACACCAAGGGCTGTCAGACTCTTCAATCACTCCCCTAGATTTCATGTCCCATAGCGTATCCCGTACCACCGCTTGCTCTTACAGCGGAACGCGTCTAGGTGGTTGCCGAATAAGCCGGGCGTCTCCGGTGTCGATGCTGTGTAGCACTTTGTCCGTGCGGCCGTATTCACCGTTACCTTGGCTGAGGACGCGCTGGTATCGTCTCAGCTTTTGTCGAACCTTCTCCAGCTGTTCTGCGGTCAGGTGGTCGGTCGCCCTCTCCAGTAAGCCTTCCAGCCGGGGCCCCAGGTGTTACGTCGGCACCGGCTCCTGTGTCTTGTCGATTACGGTTACGCTGACCACGGGCTCGCACGTTTCCAGCTCCGTTCTGGCCTGGACGTCGTGATCAGTGTCTACTAAGTTGAGCAGCCTCACTTGCTCCTCCCGTAGGCATGGAAATAATGCCTTGGCTACACAGAGTCCGTGCACAGGCGTCTTCTGGTCCAGCATCATGTTCCTGGTTCGCTGACCTTCCAGAAGCGCCGTCACCACCACCTCGCTTCTCGCGGGGAAAACCACATCATCCTCCAAAGAGGATCCTTACAGACCCAAAGGCGCTCTTCGGGTGGCCGGAGTATAACCTCTTCTGCACTGAGCCACAGGACCTTCCTGCCGACGTCGACTGTCACCTCGTGGCTCCTGAGGGCATCCAATCCCAGTAACACCTCCTCAGCCACCTTCGCGACGAACACACACAGACGCACGGCACTCCGTCCTTAGGTAAACTTCAGTAGGGCCTCCATCTTCACAGGCAAGGTGTCACCCTATGCCGTCACTAGCTGGTATGGTCGGCTTGGTTTTCTCGACAGCAAACCCTTGGCCACGTCAGGTCTGATGATGGTCATGGCTGCCCCGGTATCTACGAGCACGCTGGACAACATTAACGTTTCTTAAAATTTCTTGAACACGTCGCATAATTGTTTTAGGAGACAAACTTACTTTTTCAAAGTCTTCTACCAATTGTGGATACATTTCTTTAGTGGCTATCACAATCATTTCTTGGAAAAGTCGCCTTCAGTAAACGGTCTTGCTTTATTAGCTATATGAAGAGCAAGTTTGTGGCTCAGACGGATTGTTACTTAGCTACATTTATAGTCCTACATATCAGCATGGTCCTTTAATTGTAATAATACTGCGTAAAGCTTTAATCCTTGATATTTCTCTTATTTATTTGCGTGGCACAAAGAATAATGACGTTGTAAATTACATTTTTATTACTCCGTACTTCTTTGATACACACTAGGCACTTTGCACCTTCTCCGCATTCCACAAAGAGAAAAAGATCTTCGCATACGTATAGAAGCACTGGCTGCTCCGTTAGATTTGAACTGGCCATGTAAATGCCATTGACTGCGCTACACCTCACTGAACCCACAGATTCTGTACTCACAGTGCCATTTATATGGGCAACTTGGTACTGCACAACTCTTGCCTGACGTCACTCGCACTGCAAACCTCGCTCCCGGCTGAAATACGTCACAACGCCCGAAGCTGTCTTCCTCTGTAGCAGATGATGGAAATGTTTTAAAACAGGCAGCATATCCAGTAAAAGCTTTCCAGTTAACTCGCCTGGGCTAGCAGCAGGAATCACTTTTCCAACTGTTGTACGCTACAGGAACTTACTGATAAAACCAAGCAAAAATTCACAGTGAGCTAAGGTGAATGAATGAGAACAATTTTACAGATATGGTGCCTGTGTGTAAGCTGGTCTTTAGTGCGACTCTGACGGGACAGTTTTCCCGGAAATTCTCGGTTCTCTTGACCAGTAGAGAGAGCATGTGAAACGGATTGCCATGTGTTTTAAAGATCCTATACCTACACTAGGTTTAGGATTACTACGGAGGGGATTCGGCACTGCGATGAGGCTTGATCTATTTTACCTATGCCCCCAAGTGTGGCATTCCTTGGAGGAAGGATGACGCAAGAAGAAACAGAGAACGGCCGTCCCAAGGAAGCATGATAATATAGAGGGCAGGATACCTACATTTTACTTATATGGAAACCTCTCTGCTAGGCCAGGACAACGGACATTTCCCTCTGCTGTGGTTCGGAAGCGATCCCAGCAATCCGTTTGGAGACCGGCAACCGACCTACTGGAGGAGGAAGTGGTTCAATCAGAGCATATCATCCTACCATGCACCACCGAGACACCCACCTACATTTCCACCCTGAAAGAGATCACTAGATAAGAGATGATATGAAATGATAATGGAGATGAAATAGACTCGGTAAAACCTCAGAAAAGTCCATCTGTCAGGGAGGTCGGCCACGGGAATCGATCCCGAGCCTCCCGAATGCATGCCACAGACGAAACCACCTGAGCCATGCCTCTTGGTTATACATAAAGATTTCTTTTTTTAATAGAAACATTGGGAACTGAAAATACTCGACTTTGTATCGTATTTGAAAACTTCTTCGTTGTGCAAGGATGCACGTTCTTTTCGCAATGTACAATTAACAATTGAGTTCACCAGCCAACTCTGTGCGTATTGCAGGAGGAGGTGGATCAATTTTATATAAATATCTATTTTGATTCTTTGGTCACCCTGTAGTTTACATTTTAATTTTACCAGGGTGAGTTCAATAGAATGATACAAAGAAAATCTTCCGATACAATAAATAAAATTATTCCTCATCGGGATAGGTCGTCAGTAAGGGATGTGGTTGTGGCATGCTACCCTTGGCACATACATATACACGTCTTAATGTATACGATGTCGGGTATCTGGTCTGCTAATTGCATTTCCATGGTTTTCGTCGTCTTCTTTCTAGACGTTCTTGACTACCTAGCAATGCAACTAAGAGAGAATGGATGAGACAGAAAATAAATAAACTGCGTGTTTGGTATTTAAGCTGGATTTCTTCAATAATGTTTACATCGAAAAAGTAACTGACACTCCGACTTTCAACCGAACCTCTAATCCATTCCCAGAAATTTATACAGAACTTTCTTCCAATTCTCGCCAGTTAATAAAAACTTCGAACGCAAACATATTTTGCCTTACGCCACTTTCCAGTATAGACCATCGTGAAGCCAATCTGTCGATAAACGGTAATTAGAGACGCATCACTGGAAATGGCCCCTCACCCTTTTATGTGTAACAAAATAGACCAGCTACTTTCGCGCCGACGCTTGTTACACACATTGTCAATGGTTATTAACCAAAGTGAATAGTCATTCATTTTGTCGTGCTACAAGGAACTTAATGCATATGGAATTTCAAAGGTATCGCTGTCTCTGTTTCGCACTGTCACCGTAACTTTCGCAAACTGTCAAATTTGCCTATGCTAAGTGCTTCTAGGTAGTATTGGGCTAATTCTGTCATAATACTTTCCTAGACTTCATAAATCCAGGTGCTAATTGTTTCGTCTGGCTATCATTTCTGTACAAACGGTTTCCTGGCAGTGTTCTTTATTAAGATACCTATGTCATATTTGATTCATCTATTATTTTATTAGTTATAATTATTTATATCTTTTCCGGTACTATTTTATATTCCTTACCAAGTACGAATTGAAACAGTTATTCTAGATTTATTTTTGTTTAAAATAATTTGTGATTTTAGTAGATAGGGAACGAGGCTAAAGATAACAATTTAAAGTATAAAAGTAACCAGATAGATATAAGAGAAGGAAACTGAATATTAATCATGATTTCAATAACAAAAGTATTAATGTAAATTTTAATGAAACACTATTTTAGTGTTAAATAGTGTAAAAAAATTAAAAGAAAAATTATGAAACTATTATTTAATATTACAATGGACATTTTTATAATTGAAAGTGAGTGGACCAATAGAAAGGTGTTGAGTTGGCATATCAACACAGGACCAATAACTTGTAATTGGCCGAAGCTAGCGTCCATCTGCATTCAGCCGCCATAGAGACCGGACGTACGTGTTAGTCCGTATGCCTGCAGAAAGGACGGGTTGAAGAAAACACTGTATAAGCAATAGAGTTGCCTTAAAAATACGTAATATTGAAGTTCACAAAAGTAATTATTTGTTCAGTGTTTCAAAGAGTTGTTTTAAATGGTCAAATTAAATTAATGTGTAACTATGGAACAGAAAGCTATAAAAATTATTTTTTCTTCCTAAAAATCCATAATCGCTTCTCATCCACGACCACGCCCTGAAAAATGGATCTTCATGCTGAAACGAAAGCAGCTGCTTTAAGTTCCAGAATCCATTACAACTGAGAACGTCGGGTCCAGAATCCAGTTTCGAGATAACCAACGACAATCGTCTCATCCCTATATATGAAACAATTTCGTTTCAGAATAGTTACAGATGCTATCGCATTCCATCAAAGAACATGATACAGAAATTTCACCCAAATGCAGGTTTTGAAGTCCCAAACGCATTTTAAAAATGATCCGCCCACGTGAGCGTCTCTCTCTCTCTCCGTCTCTGTCTGTGTGCGTGCGTGTGTGTGTGTGTGTGTGTGTGTGTTCCCGTAGGGGAGGGGATCTGTCCCCTTCAGCTGCCATAGTGAGGGCGCTGCGGAATCTTAGCACTCCTGGTACCTCTGATATTACTAGAGGAACCTCGGGCCGAACAGCCGAGCCCCTCCCGTACGAGAGTTGTTCGGATTGGGTTGGACTCGTGGGGGCAGTGTGTTCCCGACACCCGCGGGAAATAGGGTACTTCCGGCCAGGCTTCGGCCGCCCAGAGGGGTAGAGGGTTACCTAAGAAGTTCCGGGTACTAGCCTGCATAGATAGTAGAAGGTGTGCTAGATCACCGGCGGCCCCACCGGCGTTATTCGGTAGTCTTCCCTGCGGGGTTAACGCACGTAAGTCGCGTATCCACTTCCACCCGTGTTGACGTTGTTATCGATTGGAGGGGTTGCTTTATAGACCCTAGGTATTGCCCTAACGGAAAGCACCCCGGAGTCTTCCATCGTCTGCCGGGAATCAGATACCGGCGTCTTCGGACGTTTGGAGTAGAGCTGGGTTTAACATTTAATGTGTGTGTATGTGTGTGTGTGTGTGTGTGTGTGTGTGTGTGTGTGTGTGTGTGTGTGTGTGTGTGTGTGTGTGTGTGTGTGTGTGTGTGTGTGTGTTAGTACGGCTTGTGTCTGAGCACCAGAACTCTATAAAGAAAAGCCGATTTTTTACCAAACTTGTATTTAATTTTGGCATCCTCTGTGGGTTTGACACTAAGATTTTCAGGAAAATCTCCATCCCAGACTACCCTTTACTTGAACAGTTTTCCAAAATGGTTGTAATTATTCTATTTAATAGACAGAGAAAATGTATATCTCTTCAAAATACATCCACTTCCTTGTTTTCTTTTACTTAATTTTATTATTTATGTATTTATTTACTCCTTGTGTAGGTAACCATCTTCTTTTTGGTTTCGTGTTAAAATACATGTAATTTTTCAGATCAGAAACTTATTCGTTTTCTATCCCCTCCTGCTGATTCAAGGCAAATTTACCTTTTAAGTCACCACATAGCGCCCAGATCTTAAAATGTCTATCACTTAAGTCTGCTGTACTCTCCTATGTCTATTATCTTAAAGGAAATACCAGCTAATAAAGACATTTCTACAACCGTTTGTCTCGGTTACGGTAAAATACATAAAATAATAACTTTTTAAAAAACAATTTGTTAACTGATTTTTAGAGAACGTAGTGTGAATGTAACACATGTGTTCACTAATTGTTCCTTACGTATTGATTATGGAGTATGTGTTTCTCTTACGGCTGCCAATCTTACTAATAAAGCTTACCAAAAGTTCATGCGTATAATTGCAATGGACCACAATTTCAAAAACGTTTATTTCCGAACTTTGACAAGCTTCCTGTAAAGCGAAAACTTTGTAAGAGAAAGCTTTAAATATCACCCTAACTTGTAGCTTATTTATACGTGATATGTAAACAGTGTGGTTTTGACGAGAGTGGATTCTGTCTGTGAATCTGTGACGAAGCTACTGCGGTGGTCGTGTTAGCATATTTTCAACACGCCGCTGTCTTGCTTATGAATCAGAGATGTGACATAATTGAAAACCGCGTTATCTTTAGTTAGGATACAAACCGGTCGAGAAAATGCAGCATGAAGTATACTGTGGAGGGGATGCTTTATCGAGTTTTCCTGCAACATCCAGTGTTTGCGCATATTTTAGGTATATTCGTTGCTGGATAATCTCTAACCCAACTTCCAAACTGTACTATCTCCGATACAAAATTTAAAATTTAAATACAATGCCGAAGTTTTGTACAATTCCACTATTTTAAATAGACTAGCTAAAATACCCTTTGGCTTGACAATTTATCCCTACAAACTTTGGCACTTCCCCAATAGCCTTCAGTTTCTTTGGAGATATTTTAATTATTACAAAAGAAAAGTAGCTAAAATACTCAGGCCCTATAAAGCCTGTATGTATTATGTAAAATAAAACGCTGCAAATTATAATCACACACCGACAGGAGAAGTAAACGAGGTGAGCACACCAGTGTCATTGAAGTCGTAGCAAGGTAAAAGGCATATGGCGTAATGATAATGCTACGCATGTATTTATTTTGTTATTTATTTTTTGTGAAAGCCGAATGCTTCAATTTATAGAAAACTATTTTAAACCAGTTAAATTGAGGTAGGCATTCTTAACAAACCTCATTTCCAGCTCCATAAACAACTTAAATCTGAAACCCATTTAATCATTAAGAAAACTGCATGTAGAAAGTAATTTTTGTAACATATCCTAAATTTGAGCCTTTAAAATGTATAATCCAGGAAGGACTTAAAGTATACGTAGCATAACTTTGCAACTACACTTGTTTATACAGATATAAATTATAACTAAAACACAACTGGAATTAAAATACTTCAGGTTTTAGAAAATTCACTTATCAGTCTCCTTATGTCTAGAAAATGAAATGACATAAAAAGCCTATTCGTAATATTCAATACTGTAATATTAATTTAAATATTCATATTCAGATAAGCACCTATATAGAATCAATGGACGAATTTGCTGGTAAAAAATTATATGAAGTTAGGTGTAATTACAGTAAATTCAAGCTACGGAAAATATGTTGAATTTTTCTTATACACTGGCGCTTTGTTATTTATAGACAAGTAAAGTTTAGTTAAAAATTCACCAAATACCAGAATCTCAAACGGAGGTCTTAACATAGGTACTTTATACTTCTGATAACAATTAAATACTATAACTGTCAATTAAATATCTGTCCAGGTAATCAGTGACGTCAGTGTAGCTACACCATAATTTACAAACGCATTCGTAATCTACGTAAACATAATTTCTGTTTGTTTATAATACCTGCATGTCATGTGAAACCTCCATACATTTTCCACAACTACCATATCCCTCATGTGAAGGTCTAATGTCATTCAATCTTTAATTTGCTGGGTTATGGCTAACTCTAAAGTATATGTTGGGAATAAATTCATTTTAAATGTTAACACATAACTACAGCATAACTCAATACATACCTATATGTAGGTTTCTTGAATATATCCATAATATGCAGCTTCAACTCGAAATGGTGCGTTTCCTTTAAATCCACAATATTAAAGATTTTGCTCACCAAACGTTGGTCATTAGCTTTAAAAGTAAATCAGACCATCACGGTTATTGAAAACGAAAAATAACATATTGAGAATTCTGGATAACCCAAAATGTTCCTATAATTGGGGCGACGAAACAAAGAATCACCTCCTACAAATATGCTGAAAGTTCTGCCCCGAACGTAGAACTTTCAAACTGGAATCAAGTTGAGGCAGAAGCCAGTCTACTAATTACGGTTCTATAATTAATAAGTATTTAAAGTTATTTTTGCTTTGTCAATAGTATAAAATATCACTATACCGCTCGGAAGAGTTACAAGGCATGTGAACCCTCGCCAATGCTCAAACGGAGCGCTGTTGCCAAGCGTAGGGCGTATACCTGCCGGCGGAGGTTCTGTACATAGCACGTTTTACACGCCAAGAAAGGTTCCGCCTATTTTGCCTGTAGTTAAACAGCACATTAAATATTCCTAAAACATTAAGATCTTACCTTGACACACGTCACAGCAGTGGAACGGCAAGCACGGTTTCCAATCCAGTAACCTGCTTTCCAACTTCATGGATCTTTCCCGGAGATTGAAACACACGTACGCTCCCTTTTTCTAAGAATGAAGCTGCTTCACTACAAATTCGTGACACTTTTTTGTGCACTACCTACACCACAGGCTTTCAGAGTTAATTGCTGGTTGTTTTTGAAAATTTACTCCTGCCCTATATTCTGGATTAGAGAGCTTTCGTAAAAACTTGCTCATATTAAATATAATTCTTCTGCCCTGAGAATGAATCACTTCACGCTTGTTAATCAATCACTTGTCCTAGTTTCGAGGGACTCATTCACGTATTCGTATCACAAACACTGCACAAAATATATTCATGTATATAATAATAATTTAATGTAGTATTAGCAATATTTCATCTCGAATTCCACTAAGGACTTAACGATGCCGTTCACTTTAACAAAATAACAAACCCTACTCTGAAAATGAACTGAACATTAACTCTGTATTTTTCAAACTGCGTGTGCAGTTGGTGAACTGTTTATTTATGCTTGAGATAAATGCTGTCAGGAAGGAATGGTGTTGTTTTCAGGCGTATCTGTGTTCAATGAATGGATGTTTTGTAACCTCAACCATATGAAAGATAAAACGTGCATCACTATCGTTCAAAGTATTGTAGAGATTGGATTTTTGTATGGTCATATCAGAAAGTGAAATTCTTCCTTTTTATGAAGTCGGCATCTGTCATTTTCAAATATTAATATCTGAGCGTAATTAATGAGATAATGTTCTCAGTTCGGGCGTGTGAGATGGGTGTACCACATTCGGCAGCGCTGGTAGGAGCAGCAAGCTTAGGATTTGCTGGAGTCTACAGTAGGGACCGCCTCCATACGCCTTTAACTTTTGCGAAGATTTTAGTTATAAGATTTCTGTTATATTTAGATAACTAACATGACTATGTTTAGTTACAGTTTACAATTTGGAAACTACCTATAATACGAGTATTTATGAGAAAGAAGTTGAACAGTATGCGCCTTTGTTGGTGTCAAATATATCAGTACTCCATCCTTACTTGAAAACGAAATAAAACTAATCTGAAAATGTATCAAAAATCGTTTCTTAGAGGACTATTAAACGAGCTGCCATTTCGTTGACACCGATTATAACTAACGTTTTGTTTAAAGATTGCTCTTTAATGTGTTTTTCTTTATTTTTGTTTGTTTTAGAGCACAGAAGACAGGAGAAAATCGATTCTGTAACTAAATACACGCATTATATTAATGAGCTTGCAAATGGGATACATCAGGTGCACGTAAACTTTTACAGGCAGTTCACCTTGCTCAGGAACATTGTTACTAATTCACCAAAGTTAGAAAGAGAGAGCATGGCTCTTTTGAAAGGATTGTTTCATATGTTGAGAGACCACAGAAATATGAAGGATTTTCATGAAGAACAAGCCCACCATTAGATAATACATATGCATTGCAGTAAGGGAAAGGCGTGTGTCAAATGGCTTTTTGGAGAACTTTGAAGGAAATTTTCTGTGCCTGGATCAACCTCGGCGGATGCAAGGATTAAATTTGGAGGTCCCTTAACCCAGAACTTTCAGCCATGGCATTTCACACATTTGTGCTATGCTCGTGAATTTCTTAGCATATATGTTTTTCATGCATGAGGCTGGGTTTACCTATTTGTATTGCTGCCTTCAGCTTTTATATCCCTCATGATATGCCACGGGACACGATCAGCTTAGGTTCTGCCTAATTTTACTGGTGAAATTATGCACAATGTCATCATAGATCCCTATTTTATTCCTCCGAGCCTGAATGCAGAGACATATATACAGTTTCTCAGAAATTTATTGCACTATTTACTTGAAAATGTGCTGCGAATTTGGATTTACACGATGGTGCACCATCTCATTTAAGTTGAATAATACATAATTGCTTAATGGTGATTTTTTCTGTACATCGACTGGTTGATGGGACATCACTGCATTGCCTGCTCCGCCCGCCTCGGTAGCGTGGTGGTAGCATGTCTGCCTCACGTTCAAGAAGTCCCGAGTTCGAATCTCGGTCAGGGTGAGTTACTTGGATAAGCTTTTTTCCATAGTTTTCCTTTATCCTGAAAGATGAATGACGGGCAACTCTAAGCTCTATGTACCCTGGGCTCATTTGAGCATCATTTAACCCATTCCATTCATCGTCCGATATGACTTAACGTTGGAGGACGTAAATTACAAAAAAAAAAAAAAAAAAAAAAAAAAAATGCCTGCTCCACCTCCTGATTTGAAGCAATAGGATTTCCTCGCCTGGGGAGTTTTAAAGTCCCTGGTGTATGCGTCTACTGTACCCGGATATTTAACATTCTGAGAGAGCATGTCCACAGTGGATTCGACCAAATAGAAACACTCCAGGAATTTGTAACTGAAATGGCAGCATGCAACGCATACTTAGGCCCAGGCATCGAAGTAAAGGAATGCATTTGGAGAAGTTTTTGTTTTCTTCAATTTTGTCCTGTAACCGGTGTAACGGGAATTTGTTGGACTATTCTTAGTTAATTCTGATTTCTTTCTTGGATCCTCCTGTACAAGGCATCCACGCCAACATCAGCTCCAAAGTTATGTTCGTACGTTCACTTTCATGATTATTTTGAAGTATCAATCGAATTCTAAATAAGTCATGAGACATATGTGTTTCAAGGCGTGGTTCGGAATAAAGAAGTCAAATTCTGTAATTGGTTATATTTATAAGGATTCGAACTACAAGTTAAAACGTTTTTGTTCTTGCAGCGGTATACATCACATTCGTCGTTACAACAAAAATCTCTTTCTCTTTATAACAAGATTATTAACTTATCGTAATGTAACAAAACTGAAGAACATATCTGTCTCTTAAAGATTATTATTGACTTCTCGTACTGTAACAAAACTGAAGAACATATCTATCTGTCTCTTAAAGATTATTATCGACTTCTCGTAACTATCGTTACTTCTACTTAATTTTGTGATTGGCCGATCCAATGGCACGTCACCACATTACGTCATATTACGTCATATAATTATTATTTCAGCCAATCACACAATTACATACACTTTTACATATTTAAATTCATAATTCCTCCGAACATAACCCAAAAATACTGTTACAAATGCCCCTCTTAGAAATATATGGAAAATAACCAAATAAAGGAATTAACAATCTGTTTCCATATATTTCGAAGAACGGCCCCAATTAACAATTTCGTTGACAACAATGAACTGTAACATAAATATAACATACATAAAATATAACAATAAACATACATTGAATGAAATATAATAATAAATAAGCATTTAAAAACCACTTAGCGTTATTATAACACATTTTTGTTTAAATATATAACTTTGATTTCATGTGGGGGTGTGCCCCGCCCCAAATTTGCATTAAAGCATTTTTATATCTAACAATTTTAAATTATTGACTTTAAACAAACGTGCTATAACAATATAAAAATGTTTTAACAACTATTTGAAAACGAACATATATATATGTTAAAATGAAACAACTGAATTGTACCCAATATATACGCAATTTATATGCAAAATAATTCTTTGTTTAGTCATTCATGTTTGGGTGATTTTCCCACAGAATTAGTTTTTCTAGCTGTCCTGTATCAATATTCGTAACTTTTGAACAGTTAGTGTGATACGTTTTTCTCAGTTGGCTAACCTGATCTTTGCAAGCATCCAGAAATTGGTAAATCCATCTTTTGTTTTTATGTACATCATAACGTTGTTTGAAAGTTAGGTTAGTTGTGCGTTCAAACCTTTTAGAAAACATTAACATTATTTTGTGTGGTGTATCATACATGTGACCACTATGACCTTCATTGTGTATTTGTATTTGTGTGAACATTTCGCATACATATACATTTTGACCTAGACTGTGAAGCTGAGTGTGTAAGGACATGTTTTGTGTTTTTCTGTGATAATTAATATCATTATCTGGACTCACAAACGCACTACATTCACTTACTACATCACCAGACTTCCGATGATTGCTTAATTCACCTGGTAAGTCACAGTCATTTATATTTCTAATTCTAGATATTTCTTTCACATTACTTACTTTACTAGCCTGTATTGCAATTACAACTTGTGTCAATTTTCCAAAGTTATCCTTCTCTTTCTCAAAATGTTCTTTTACCTCTTTAATTTGCAAAATTACTTCTTTCGCTTTACTTATCTCATCAATTTGTAACTTTTTTTCATCTTGGTGTGTCTTACTTTTATCATGTTGTAATTGCATTTCAGAACCAATTACATTGATTCTTGGTTCTACTTTACCCCCTAATTCTTCTCTTTGTTTTTGTGTTATTTCTGCCTGTTGCATCCTAAATGTTTGTAACTCTTTGTTCAATTCCATTCTTATTTCTTGTTTCACAATGTCCTGACCTAACCTAGTTTCCTTAATTATTTCTCTTAATTCCATAATTTCCTGTCTATTTTCATTCTTATTCTGTTCAATTGTTTGTAATAACCTTTCCATATTCTCTTTACATTCTTTTATTCCCTCTCTAATTTCTTGTGCAATCTCACCTTTCAATTCCTGTTTTAACTTTTGTGACAAAGTAACCTCTAAATTACTTACACTTTCTGCCAATTCCTGTCTTAAGTTAACATCTAAATTGCACATACTTTGTTTCAAATCTTTAATATTATCTTTATTCTGAGCTAATTCTTGCCTCAATTCATTTATATTTTGTTCATTATCTTGTTTTAATTCTGATTTTGCATCTCCTATTTTAGCATTTACATCTCCTATTTTAGTATCTAAATTACTCAACATTTCTGATTTTACATCACTCAACTCTGATTTCAACTCTGATTTTACATCCAACATTTCTGATTTTACATCCATCAACATTTTCGTTATCCTTTCTAACATTAACTCGTTATCTTTGCTTAATCCTACATCCTCCCTACTCGTTCCTACACTATCAGTAACTTCTCCTTCCACTATTATTTCTTTTCTATTCGCCATCTTTTTAACTATTTTCTGATTTCTTAGCAACATAAATCTACTACTACTATTTTTTTAATTTCACTCACTTAAACCAGTTCTCTTTTTCTTCTTTCTTCTCTCTTCTTTCTCCTTTCCTTTTATATTCCCACGGAGTTGTACGGTGTTTTAATCTCCTCTTCTTTATCCTATTCGACTACACGTTGCGGCGCCATTTGTAACGGGAATTTGTTTGAAGAATCGCCGATTGAGCATTTTCATATATTCATGCAGGATTGTGTGCACAGATCCCACGGAAATACCGATTACATGTGTGCAACTGTATTAATTAGCTGTCTTGAAATTATTTTACTAGTCTATTGCAGGTTACTTCAAACATTCCGATGAATTCTTATTTTGTTATATTTATACAGATTCGAACTACAACTTAAAACGTTTTTGTTCTTGCAGCGGTATACATCACATTCGTCGTTACAACAAAAATCTCTTTCTCTTTATAACAAGATTATTAACTTATCGTAATGTAACAAAACTGAAGAACATATCTGTCTCTTAAAGATTATTATTGACTTCTCGTAATGTAACAAAACTGAACAACATATCTGTCTCTTAAAGATTATTATTGACTTCTCGTAACTATCGTTACTTCTACTTAATTTTGTGATTGGCCGATCCAATGGCACGTCACCACATTACGTCATATTACGTCGTATAATTATTATTTCGGCCAATCACACAATTACATACATTTTTACATATTTAAATTCATAATTCCTCCGAACATAACCCAAAAGTACTGTTACACCGGTTTCATGTAACATTTTGTGTTTTGATGTTGGGAGGATGTACCTTATATATTAATGAAACTACATCCTGTACATAAATCACTTAACAATATAACTGGGCAATATGTTGAAGGGAATAAACAAGAAAACTTTGTGTAAACACAAACCTAAATTTTCAGCATTTATTCACATTAGTTATTCTTTGACTTCTGTAAAAGATGAAGCCTTGTACTGGTAAATAATTACTGCTCCATTCATAAGCTCCCACTAAAAACACGCGAGGTTTCTAGCATGCACTTACGAAGCGTATATCGAGGAAAGTGCTTTCACGTAGGTGGAACATTACACCTTCGCCATCTGGTGGTACAAACTTTGACTACAGGTACAGAATTTCTAATTTGAAGCAAAAAAGAGATGGAATTAATATACATTAATGAGTACTTTCATTATCCCATTACAGGATACTCCAAGAGGTCCACTAAAAGCCCTAGCGAGCCCCGAGCTTAACGCAAATTAATTAAACCCAGTAGTCCTCATAATGTTTGCTCCCTGAAACCCTTGATTACAATGGATGCCTCCAAAATACTTAGAAACCTTCAGTACAGCATGTGCATGTAGTATTGCTCCGATATACCGCAATCAGCTGACTGCTTGATTTAATCTCTTCGTAGTCTGTCTGACCACTTACTTACTACTTAAATTTTCTGCAAAATAAAATGTATCTTCAAGAAACTTCAATCACAGAACTGCCCTTTCCTTTTTCGCTGATTTCATTGTCTTCTTTGCATCACCTTGACTAAGTAAAGAACAAAAATTAATTTGTTGGTCCTTTTTTCTTGATTAAATTTAAGAATACACTGCGGAAGTTGACTGCACAATAATATGTGATACTCCAATTCTTGTCTCAGATTGGAATCCAGTCTATCTTGATCTTGGATTTTTCGAGTAACTTTTGTTATCTGTAAGTGTATCCTGATATGGTTAATCATCTACCAGGATTTGATTTCTTTCATTTCACCTTCATTTCATTTCCTTCTCACTTTTCAGGTGTACTATTAGATTTAATGCCTATGGCGGTGAAGGACAGATGTCCCGAATGCTTACTCAAAGAAAACAGAGTTTTCCGGGACACTAGAGGGTTGAAGGGGTCGTTCGCCTTTTTTGAAAAGCTCCAGTATTCCAAAGAGTCTTTGAGCCAAGGAATATTTGGGACTTACACGCGTTTCTGTGGCTAGTCTGCCCAGAGTTATTAGCTTTCTGTGCTTCCTTCACTTCATCCCTTCCTCGTGGGGGGTAATAGCCGTTACACATTTTCAATTGGTTGCAATGCGCTAAATGTTCCCCTTCATTGTATGCGTTCTATATTGTACATATAAGATGAATATCGTAGGCTTAAGGAATAGTAAACTTGTTAAAAAGTGGGTCTATATAATATTTTTCAGTTCTGTTAACCTGTGTCACCACGGAAAAAAAATTGAAGTCAGTGAGAATTAATATATCGGAAATGTCTAATGCAGAAAACGAAGAAAATAAGAAGAAGAATATGACACAAATTGTAAGCTTTATTGAAAAATTTCCCATGCATCAAGAGTCTGTTATGTCTTTCGGTTTACTAGTTATTCCAAAGCAATTCTGAATTAAGAGAACTTAAACGCAACTCCCAAAAAATGCAATATATACTTACAGCCTACTTGTAATATATCTTCCTCGTATATATGTTTATAGTGAAACAAGTGTTACCTTTAGAGAATTAAAATATCCTTTCCATGTCAAGTATACCTTGGGGTGGGATTGTTCTTGAAAATCTTCATGTTCCAACCTTGGAAATTGTTGAAATGATATTTTTCGAATTAATAGATTTTCAAATATGCTTTTATTTAGGAGAGCCCTAAAGCATATATTTCCGTAAAATATTCATACCGAATTCTTGGATAAAATTCAACACGTTCTCTCCACTCAGTGGTGGTAGAGAAAGTAAAAATTAGTGAAGAAATGCTGAAGGTAGAGAACCAATCCATAGACACGGATAAAAACAGACCAACAACCCCTCAACTGCGAATCGCAAACATTGACGCTTGATGTTATGTTTGAATATGAACCGGAAGGGGAAAAATATGTCGGGAACTTCCTTTGTTCTCTTTTGTTTTCTTCTATCAGTGTATTAGGTTTAAATATTAATGTCGTGTTTAATCACCAAAATGTTATTGCTGTTAGTAATTATTATTATTATTATTATTATTATTATTATTATTATTATTATTATTATTATTATTATTATTATTATTATTATTATTATTATTATTATTATTATTATTATTATTATTATTATTATTATTATTATTATTATTATTATTATTATTATTATTATTATTATTATTATTATTATTATTATTATTATTATTATTATTATTATTATTATTATTATTATTATTATTATTATTATTATTATTATTATTATTATTATTATTATTATTATTATTATTATTATTATTATTATTATTATTATTATTATTATTATTATTATTATTATTATTATTATTATTATTATTATTATTATTATTATTATTATTATTATTATTATTATTATTATTATTATTATTATTATTATTATTATTATTATTATTATTATTATTATTATTATTATTATTATTATTATTATTATTATTATTATTATTATTATTATTATTATTATTATTATTATTATTATTATTATTATTATTATTATTATTATGATGATTATTATTATTATCATCATCGTCATCATCATCATCATCATTATTATTACTATTACTATTATTATTATTATTATTGATACTTAATTCATTAATATTGATTTTTGGGGCAGATTTTCCAGTTTCTTGGTTAACTAATGTCCAAAGGGCCTTTGTTTTATTGTTAGAGTTGAGTATGTATCTTTCATTTTCCCTTCTTTTGGCTTCAGTTATAATGGTTTTATAGATCTTTCGGTACCTATTGATACACTCTTTAGTCTCATTATTTACTTGTCCATGTTTTTCTAGCCTGGACAAAAATCGTAGCCTATCGCTGGATGTAATTATTCCCTTTGTTATCCACCCTTTCTTTTTTTGTGATTTAAAGCATTTCTTTTCTAAAGGAAAAGCTATATCAAACCAATACAGAAATGTGTTTAGGAAGTTCTCACATTTTAAGTTAACATCAATTTCATCAAAGACATTATCCCATGTTGCCTTTTCCAATAAAGTATTAAACAGTACAATATTATATTTACTAAAGTTTCTTTTAGAAATAGTAATGGGTCTATCCATTCTTTTAGATACTCGAGTTTTAATTTGTAGTATTTGTGCCCAGTGATCAGAAAAACCTAGATCTGTGACAGTAACTTGCTGTTCAAATTTTGTTTTGTTAATAATTATTACGTCCAGTAACGAGCTTGATCTAGTGGTCGAGTTTACTGTGTTAATCAAGTTATAACTGGCGATCAAATCTTTAAGCTTAGTTAGTTTAGCAGTTTCACACATGAAATTTATATTCCCAGTCATCACATAATATTACAGTTCTGGTTTTCTGTATTAAAGTATGAAGCATTGTGTCTAACTTAGATGAATACGTTTGAAATGACTATCAGGGGATCTATAAATATAAACAATAACTATATTATGATTACTGATTTATATTATAGACATCTCAAATTGTTTGTCTTCTTTTAAGTTATTAAATTTAGTTATGTTTCTAGTTTTCAAATTCGATTTAACATTTATACATGACCCTCCATGCCCCAGCTTTTCCCTACAATATACATCTGCTAATATGAAGTCATTGAGTTTACTTATTGCTAACTCTGATAATGACATCCAATGTTCAGTAAAGCACAATATATCAACATCTTTAAAATCTCCATCCAATAATACCTCTAACTGTATCAATTTATTATTTAAACTCTGGACGTTTTGATGCAAAAGATAAAAGATATTTTCGTTACTAACCATTTTACTGCAACATTCAAATGGATTTCGCCTCTTAATTAACATACTATTTGACTTTTCTCTATGGTCCAATTGACCCTTGTCCTCTGAGGTACCTACTACAGTCACATCCAACATTTTGCTCCCCAGTTTCCCTTCAATTTTATTAGGCAGGCTTTGTGCATTCTGTTGTATAGTTTTAAAGTACTTACGCCCAGACCTTGCTGGTGAAGAAGTGACTAGTTTTTTGGGTTAAATACAATGGAATTGTTAGAGACTGTTGAATCTGTTAAACATGCATCTACATCATTATTTACTGGACTAGAGAAATCCAAGATGGCCCTACATATACTCATGCACAACACTTTTTTTTCCACGAGAGACATTGACCACAAACAATACTCCTAAACAGTAATCATTCTATTTCATGTTAATCATTGTTTTAATATGAGTCTGCAGGTGATACCACCACCACCACTTCCCTCGGGTTTTGAAACTTACTGAAGCCAAAACCAGATATTTAGAAAAAAGTCCTTTAAATGTGCCTGTAAATGGCATGACTGAAAAAATGCCACTTAAACATGAAAGTTATATAATTTTGAGTCAAACTAGTACTCAGCTAACGTTTACCCAGAGTGCATATTGTTTGCATCTTCCTGACATCCTCAGCTGATGTTGAGTATTGAATATTGATTTAGTCAACTCCTTGGAGGTGATAGGGGCATTTCTGTTGGTATCTTGATGAACTTGAAGCCTGGGTTCTCTTCAAAGGTGGTGTCGAAATTCAATGGTTTTCCTTCATATTTCTTTATGAATACCTTTTCTCATATCGTTATGCAGTTGGGCCCTGAATACCTTTTAATAAGTGGATTTCTTTTTCTATACTGTATCATTCCAAAAATAGTACACTACCATCACTTTGTATATTTCTTTGTTCCTGATGTTTCTAAAACGCTCTTTAATCCTAATGTTCAAATTCCTTTTAGTTTTTCTGATGTAAAGGTTGTCACAGTCTTTGCGTTTTATCTGGTACACACCTCATTTTTTGTCTTGGGTTTCTCGTTTGAATTATATGATTTCAAAATGTGATACACACTAAATTTTTTCTGTGCAGCCAAAGTAATGTTGTGTTCCTTGAGGACTTTTTGTAAAAGGTATGTAGCTCTGAAATGGTATGTAAATTTTCTGTATGAAGTTTTATGTTATTGAAAGTAGCATCATTCAAGGAATATAAAAAGATCTACAAATATTCCATCACCATAATATACCCTTTGGCTGGAACACCTTTTAAAAATTTTGAATTTCCTATACTTTGCTCAAATTATTTTTATTACAGTGGCATATGTATTAGAAATTTTCATGGCAAAAGTTAAATATATGTATTGAATTTTCTGGTAACAGCTATATAAAAGACATTTAATTTATCCTTAATTACGATATATGATTTTAGCATTCTCATCCGTATTAGGCACTAAGATTACATAACTTTTTGCTTAGACTTTATTAGGCATGAGAATCTTTTACATACTGTGAATCATCACCCTACTGATTTTATTTCCTTTACAAAGGAACACATACTAAGGACTTTTACTCCAGAAGAAGTTCATGACCTATCACGGGTTTGAATCTGCAGCCTTGGAATCAGGACGTAGGCATGGTGATTTTGTCGGAAGTCCTCTTTATTCCAAATAACCTTTGCATAAATGGTAAGAGATAGACATCTTACTGCACTACATAGGAAGACTATATCTAACAAAGACACTATATCTACCAAAAGCATTCGACTGTGTTAATAATAAACATCTATCGCAAAATTAGAAACTATGGGATAAGAGGCATACCATTAAAATGGTTAAGCTTGTACCTGCAAAATAGGGTGCAGTGTGTCGAAATAATACACAATACAGGAGGACATTTGAAAAAAATTAAATCAGCATTCAAGCGTGTAATACATGGAGTGCCTCAGGAGTAAAAATTGGAACCATATCTATTTATCCAATATATAAATTATTTATTTAAAATAATACAGGATGCAGGAGGATTGGCCATTAGATATGCAGATGATACAACTGTAGTGGTAACAGGTAAGACAGTGGCAGAAGTTCAGGAAAAAGCAAACTCCTTATTAGAATCAATTAGCACTTATTTAGAAGCACTGGGAATGGTACTAAACACAAACAAAAACGAATGGAAGCAAATTCAACTCAAAATAGAACAAAATCTGACATCACATTAACAGTACAAAATAGACAAATTAGCCAAGTAGCACACAAAAATCGTTTTATTAATAGTTATAGATTGTAGTTTAAAATGGCACAAATATATAGAAAAGATCAACAAGAAAATAAACAAGGGAATAGATGTATTAAAAGAGACAACACAAATTATGGATGAAGTCAGAGCATTAAAGGTTTATTATGCATTTATACATCCACACCTAAGTTACAGGATCATTTTATGAGGTGCAGCAGCTAAGAAAAATATGTTAAAAACATTTAGGCAACAACTAAAGAGCAACAAGAATAATGGAAAAAATCCCTAGGAGACAATCATGTAAAAGTAGTTTTAAAAAACCTAAAATACTCACATTACCTTGATCTTATATATATTTGAATGTCTGAAACATATAATAAGAAACCACTTAGAAGGAAAAGATAGAAATATTCATGAATATAATACAAGAACAAAACAGAACTACTTTAGAAATAGGTTCAGGAGAACATTAGCTGCCAAATATATTGAAAGTACCGCAAAAAGTTTATACAATCATTTACCTCACTCTATCAAGGCAATAAATGAAGAAATGAAGAAAATTTCCGCAATAAAGACTAACCTAGTAAAAAACGATTTTTACTCACTTGACGAATACAAAATGAAAGAGTACCTTAGTTAATTAAAATTTGTTATGAATCTATTTGGTATATATAGAACTGCGAATAATCTGTAAATATATTTATTTGTTTTTATTTTTGAACTGTCAAAATGCGATTTTAGTGTTATTTTTTACGACGCTTTACAAAAAATGTTGCAAATGGCAGAATTAAATCTGAATCTGAACTTTGATACTATTCAAGTCAGCTGACTATATCACACAATAAAGAAGAGCTTATATTTTTTCTCAAATTTCCAAATTGTAGCATTGAAATGGTACAAACCAATCTGAGTGTTTCATGTGATTATTCCTAGTTATTACACTTAATACAAATAATTAATATTTGTAATGGTAACAGAGTTATCCTCTGCTTTGGTTAAAACGTGTATGGAGCACTAACACAGATCAGGAACCTAGTTCGTTCACAAGTTTCCAAAACTTTAGGCTGAAAACAGCAGAAAGCAAAGTCAATGTTATACCTGTGTTTCAAATTAACATACTAAGATTGTTAACGTTTAAATACAAATATAGTTCTCTATAAAATAATACTTTGTCTGTGCATGACAGCACCGGTAAAATACTTACTGCTCACCTCATTGTAATAACAGAAGAGAGGTAAATTAAGGGTGTATGCCTATATTACATAGTTTTAAAGTAGAGTTGTTTAATAAGACAAGTCACCAAATTTCCTTTTTAAAACACCTGTCATATATAAGAATTCTGCCAGAAGCAGTTTCGATATCACAAGATTCTGTCAGCCAGTTCATTTAAACAGACTTGTCCTCCATGGTCTAGGGGGAGCACGTTAGCCCCTAACAAACCCAGATGGTGGACGATAGACCTTTTTGGGCGTAAAAATACTCAGTTTGGCTTCCTTAGGAGAGTAAGTAGAGCCCGTTAATCTGTAATGTCGTAGATCTATGGCACGCAAAAGAAGTTCAATTCTGCTAAAGAGGCCTAAATTAAATTCTAAATTCTGAGCTGAATTAAATCGAACTTCATACGCAACAAAAATGAGATTTTGAGAACCACAGGATTTGAAGAGAGTCCATTAATTAAAACACAATTTCAGTACAGAGACTAACATAAAATGCCCAACATTTCCATAAGATAGCACCTTGTCATTATTTTCACACACACACACACACACACACACACACACACACACACACACACACACACACACACACACACACACACACACACACACACACACACACACAAATCTAAAATGAATTAAAAGTGGATAGTATAGGATCCTGTCATATTGACAAACTTAACATACCTAACAAGCGCTAAATTTCTGTAACAAAGGACCCTGTCATCTCTTTCATATGCACACTAACCTAATCAGTTATCAGTATCATACCTGGTTCGTATTTGAGTTACTGATATTCCAGTAGAAAAATACAAATATATTGTTTCTTGTGTTTGGTTTAAAACGTTAAGTCACGACTTCGACCTTCGTAAGTTATATTCACGTTTTATGTGAATTACTAATATTTTAAAGCAAATAGTGCCCTATTTTGTGCTTTGCTTGAAACATTACATGAAAAACCTGAAAATACATGACTGACTTTGATTGTTCACAACTTTCTAAAGATTTAAGCAGGAACAACAACAAAATCAGCGTTATGCTTGTTTCATACGTATATCCTTAACAGTGAAATGCAAATATAGTGTTGTGCTTTCTCCTTGTATTAAAATATACTTTATACTTGAATTACAACATTGTTTCATTTCCGATCGCTCGATTAATTCTCTCTCATCGTCTGCTGGTAAATGAACGACAAACTGTTTAGTGTTGTTACTTTTATTTCTGTTTAAGTATATACATACAAATCAAAATTACACAACAGATATTAAGATCTCTTATTCCACGCAATCCTTCATGAAGCTTCTTTATCTCGCTGTTCTTGTGGTTTAATTGTGACTGTTGCTTCAACCGAGATTCAAACTTTTAGTTAACTGAAGAATCCAACAGATCCATTACTCTTGGCTACCTTTTTGTAGTACCGGAGAAAGGCATTGCTGGTGATGAATCGTTACTGAAGCTGTCGATTCTTGTAGATTCTGTTTCACACGCCTGATGTTCACTAGCGGCTTCTTTAGTAAATATCTGTGTATGCGGCAGTTATGAAGCAACAATTTGCAAAGCAAACTTCGTGTATAAATATGCGTATCATTACTGAAGCTGTACATTTTCTTCTCAGTCGCAACTAATTGTGTTTTCAACACACAATGAAACAGTTTATAGACCTTAAATAATTTATTTGCCGCTGACGTAATCTTCCATGTAAAATCCCAATATTTTCCCTTGAAAAAGAGATTGACGATGTTCAGTGCTTCTGCTGGTATTGCTTCCATGCTGTTTTATGCAGTAAATTTAGTATCTGAAGAAAAACTGTCCATCCTTTTATTCTCTTGTATGTTCCACGCGATCTCATGATGGTTTAGACAATTAATCCAGATACCTAACACATTTTCGCACGAAGGAAGACTAATGAGCTGCTAAGCAAACCTGTTTAGGCATTACTGGTAAAAAATATTATATTGAAAGCATATAAATCATTTGAATATCCATATCAAAACTTTCTGTGTAAAACTTTCTGATTGCTCCACGCAATAGATAATCTCAAACAATGAAATAACGAAGAAAAAAAAAAGAGAAAACATACAAACAAAACAAAATTACAACATGGATACCGGCACAGAAGATAAACGTATTCATCTGTGAGATAAAGCATGCACGCCACGGGGCTGAAGCTCGGGTTCGGAAAATACCAAGGTGACGTCTAGTGTGTCTACCGTGTCTACCGATTCCGGAGAGCGCCAGTATACTGGATTACTTAGTTGACTCAAGTTTGAAAATTGTAGCCACTGATTAATACCAAATTGTCAATTCTATTATAGGAGTTGATGTCACCTGGGGCGCTTTTCTGATGCTTCAGGTGAGACTTGTTGGAACTACTAGCGGTTCTGTGCCTCTGACCTACTCTCGTTGCGCTGTAAGGAGAGTCTGTACCCAAACGTCACTTGAATCTTCTGCTGGTGCTGGATGATGTGTGACAATACAGCAGGGCCGTATTTCGCACACTCGGCTGTAGTAAATCGCATACCTTAAGATATATGAACACTTGCTCATCTTACCTTCTAAGAAACAACAACAACAACAAATATTCTATAATACTTCATGTTCTTTACGTTTTTACTCGTACTACTTTGATATCACAAATGCTTTAATTTATGGGAAAATAAAAATCTGAGGTGATGCCATTGGGGCTTGTAGCACCTGAAAGCGAGTTAACCGGTTCTCGTGGCCATGGTCCTTAGTGTTTGGTACTGGTGGTCTGTCACGTAGAGGACCGCAGTTCGACTCTCGCCTCCGCAGGGTACGGGTTTAGGGGAGATTGCTGTACCAAGGGACATTTTAACTTACAGAAACATCTGTGAAGTCAGAGAGCAAAGAGCTACACATTACGTTGGCTGCTCTGAAACCTTCCCTCCAAATGTATTTGCATTGGTAATGGCTGTTTGTTGAGCAGTGAATTGACCAACATCTGTTTTTCAGTGGTAGTTGTAAATTTTCATACTGTTGGAGAAGTTAGGTATATCTCAGGTAAGATTGCAAGAAATGTTGGTGAATGTATTTATTGAATATGTTTTAACATGGGTCATGGTATTTGGCTCAATATTCGTACTTAACCTGCAAATACGAGCATTTTTTCAATGAAGGTGCATAAAATGTACCAGGGGACACATGTATGTGCTGTACCAAGGGACGTCCCATAGTACATTAATGTGTTCCTTCGTACTTAGATTCTAATTTTTTATTTACTGAGCTGCTTTTCTTAGGTGAAGAAAATTCCACGAAGCAAAAATGGTATCAAGAGACTACTACCAGATAAAGATGTAATGGAGGCAGCTGTGAGGAATGTTATTGAAAGGAAGATGTCCCTTCGAGAAGCCGCTGACAAGCACAAGATTTCAAAATCTGCCATAGCACGTTCAGTTTGTAAAGCAAAGACTGTTTACTCCAACACAAAGTTTACTTATTATCCTAATTTTGATGTAAATAGGGTATTTTCCATTAAAGAAGAAACTGATCTGGTTCATTATTTGAAACAGGCTGCTTATCTGCATTATGGTTTGACGATCTATCAGGTTAGGAAATTTGCTTATGAATATGCTAAAAGCAATCAGAAGGCTGTACTACAATGGGAGGAAAATAAACTTGCTGGAGAGAGTTGGGCACGATTGTTCCGCCAACGTCACCAAGATTTATCATTAAGAAAACCGGCAGCTACAAATTTAGCCCATTCAGCAGCATTTAATAAGAATACTGTGGAGGAGTCTTTCAAAAACTACAAGAACATTTTGAGCCGAAGGAACTTCCAGCCACAGCATGTGTGGAATTGTGATGAAAGTGGATGTCCTACTGTGCATGTTCCTCCCAAAATTCTTGCAGCAAGAGATGCAAAACAGATTGGAAGTACGACCTCAGGTGAGCGAGGAGAGAATGTGACCATAATTTCTGCAGTAAATGCTCTAGGAAATAGTGTCCTCCTTTATTTGTGTTTCCTAGAGTTTATTTAGAACAACACATGCTCAAAAATGCACCTCCTGGTTCAATAGGAGCGGCTAATCCAAGTGGTTGGTCGAATGAAGACATTTTCTTTCAATACTTAGAACATTTTATCAAGCATGCAAAACCTAGCCAAGATGAACCACAAATTCTGATTTATGACAACCATGAGACCCACATCTCATTACAAGTGATAAAAAAGCCAAGGAAAATGGTCTTGTGCTCCTGACTTTACCTCCACATTGCAGCCATAAGATGCAACCCCTTGATAGATCTGTTTTTGGACCATTCAAGAAGTATTATCACAAGGAAATGTATGACAGGATGAATACCTCAGGCAACTTTGGCAAACGTGTGACAATATATGACGTCTGTGAAATTGCAGGGAAAGCCTATGAGTCTGCATTTACACCAAAGAACATAAAAAGAGGATTTGAAGTCACAGGAATTGTTCCTCTGAATTAGGGCGTTTTCAGTGAAATAGATTTCCCTCCTTCATATGTGACTGACCAGCAACCATCTGAAGTAAATGAATGCACTGAGTCTTTGGACATCAGAGAAGTTGAAAAACCAGGTCCTTCTAACAAACTAGACACTCCTTCAGCTCCCAAAATGTCACCAGATATGGTCCGCCCTTTTCCTAAAACTGCACAGCACAGGCCCAGCAGCAAGCAAATTGGAAGTAATAGAAGGAAATCAACTATATTAACTGATACGCCCAATAAGGAAGAAATAGAAAATAGAAATAATAAGAAGGTAAAGTCAAAGGAAATCAACGAAAACAAACAAAAGCAAGCAGTGAGAAACCTTTTAGAAGAGAAAAGTAGTAGTGATGAAGATGACTTCATACTAATTGATGATGACTCCGATGATGTAATTATTTCTTCCTTCATACAAGCTGTGCATAGGACAGGAAAGGCAGAATCGCTGAAAAATTAATACCATAGCCGGGATTTGAACCATAGATTATTTGGTTTCCATCTGTTTGCTCTAAGTAGGTGAGCTATTATGGGAACATGCCACCATGACAACCTCTGCAGCTGTCAAATATTTTTACCAGTAACCATAGAAGATATTTTAGATATGTTATTAAAACTATATCTGCTGCTTGCAATAGTAGTGCTATCTCTGTTAGATAAAACATGACAAACTCAATTAGCAGTATTTAGTAATTCATTATATGATCTCTATTTGGTGTCTCAGGTAAATTAGTTGTCTCTAAAATTCTGTAATTATGCAACCTGGAGATTATAGTTTTATATGAATATGGCTGCTAACAGAGGGATGGGGCGGAGGGATATTATGGTGCAAGTTTTATACTTGCAATACTTTTATTTGGGGGAGAGGTAATTTAACATTTGGAAGAATGAAACAATAATGAGGTGAATTAATGCTGGTACTGAAAATTAATTGTTCTTTCACTTACAGCACAGTAAATTGAAGAATTTAATGTCATGCTGTCATGTTGGCCATGGTAGCTCAATGGTTATGAGTAACTGGTTGGAGACCAGAAGATCTGTGGTTCATATCCCTGCTCTGGTATTGAATTTTTCAGTCTGACTCTACCTTTCCATAATGCGGGTACTATTTGTAATTGTAATTTCAGTTTGTAATTTAATACCATTTGTTAAAAAAATTAATGTAATGAAACAACATTTGAAGTAAAATTCACAATTATGGTTTAACATGACATTTCAAATGGCATATGACATTCTAGCTAGACATATCTCTCTCTCTCTCTCTCTCTCTCTCTCTCTCTCTCTCTCTCTCTCTCTCTCTCTCTCTCTCTCTCTCTCTCTCTCTCTCTCTCTCTCTCTCTCTCTCTCTCTCTCTCTCTCTCTCTCTCTCTCTCTCTCTCTCTCTCTATATATATATATATATATATATATATATATATATATATTATATATATACTCTCTCTCTATATATATATATATCTTCAGAATGTATAGGATTATTACATTTGTCCTATTGGTCTATTTAGAAAGATACAAGAAGATTCACTCACAATAACATCTGCCAAATATATTATTTCTTCATTTTGGCTGTAAACTTTACAAATCATTTTATTGATTTTAACCCTATAATTGTTTAAATATGGCATTTATAATTGAGATGTACTATTTTTGGTCAACAAAAATAGACAGTAGGATGTAGGTTCTAACACAGAACCTCTACTATTAGAAGTGAACCTCCGATGTTCATCATTGGCAACACGAAGTGATCGCAGTGCCCCTATTTTCAGATGGCAAACTAAATTAAGGAAAATCAAGCATCCAAATGTCTCTGTTAAAGAAGATACTACAGCTGTATTTTTCATACCTGCTTAGCTGCCACATTATCATATGTTCCAATAGCGCATTGCTACAGATGATGCACAAAGATAATTACATGAGCTTTGAGAGTTGTGACTGCAGTTTCAAAGCTATTACATTTTATAAGAGCTCACATAATTATTTTCTATCATCCGTAGCAATACAGAATTAAAACATATCATCAGCTGAATCTTGAAATGATTTTTCTGCATGGCACATGTTCATTATTTCCTGCTTTAATGAATGATCTAAAAATGTTGTATGAACCTTCAAGGAATTAACAATGGGATGTGGTATACGACAGAAAATTTTGATTAACAACACTGATTTGACAGTTACTACTTCCTTCTATTATTCTGCCTCATTAGCATAACATATTAATTTGACATCTACTTCAATGAGTGAGTAATTTAACTGAATTAATTACAAAGAATTTATAGCACAGCACTAGTTACAACACTGTAGCTATAACTCAAAACACTTAAAAGTGACATAACATTAATAACTCAGTTAATTACAAAGAAACTTTACCAAAACATTCTGTGGTATATTATATATATTTCTAAATCATTTAAATAATATGAATAGCACGAGTAACCTTTTTCTAAAGGAACATTTACAAGAAATTCAAGACATATAGATACAGATACATACAGATTCGACCTTGGAACCTCTTGAACGTGAGGCAGACAGGCTAACATCTACGCTACCGAGGCGGGCAGAGAGAACAAGGTTTGGATAGGTAGAGTCACACAAAAAAGTTAATGCCGTAGCCAGAACTTGAACCACAGATCAATGCTATGGTGTCTCAGTTGTTAGAACAACCAGATGGAGCCCAGGAGATCTGTGATTTAACCCCGCATATAGCTTTGAATTTTTCAGTCTGACTCTACCTATACAAAACTGATTAGAGTAATTTTTAAAGAGATCTAAATTATCAAATTTGTTTCCAGGTAGATTGAGGGGATTATCCTAAAAAGCTCCATGTTGTAACCTTGGAAAATCCTGATCATAAACATCAAGTTTTCTATTTAACAGTTTACAATTTTTGCATTATACATGTATGCAACTGTATGCACGCAGACATACTATGAAAATCTTAAGTAAGAAAATGTATCTTTAACTGTGATATATTTACTCTAAATATATAATGTAGCATCACATGATATAAAGGTTGAACTTAAGGTTACTTCTTATTTTTAAAAATATATTTACTAACATATTATTAGCTTATATATAATGATAAATTAAGGTAGCAGGTGATAATAATAATAATAATAATAATAATAATAATAATAATAATAATAATAATAATAATAATAATAATAATAATAATAATAATAATAATAATAATAATAATAATAATAATAATAATAATAATAATAATAATAATAATAATAATAATAATAATAATAATAATAATAATCATAATCATAATAATAATAATAATAATAATAATAATAATAATAATAATAATAATAATAATAATAATAATAATAATAATAATAATAATAATAATAATGATAATGATAATGATAATGATAATGATAATGATAATGATAATGATAATGATAATGATAATGATAATGATAATGATAATGATAATGATAATGATAATGATAATGATAATGATAATGATAATGATAATGATAATGATAATGATAATGGTAATGGTAATAATAATAATAATAATAATAATAATAATAATAATAATAATAATAATAATAATAATAATAATAATAATAATAATAATAATAATATTAATAATAATAATAATAATAATAATAATAATAATAATAATAATAATAATAATAATAATAATAATAATAATAATAATAATAATAATAATAATAATAATAATAATAATAATAATAATAATAATAATAATAAAATAATAATAATAATAATAATAATAATAATAATAATAATAATAATAATAATAATAATAATAATAATAATAATAATAATAATAATAATAATAATAATAATAATAATAATAATAATAATAATAATAATAATAATAATAATAATAATAATAATAATAATAATAATAATAATAATAATAATAATAATAATAATGGTAATGATAATGATGATCGTGATGGTGATGGTATTGGTGATGGTGATGATGATGATGATGATGATGGTGATGATGATGATGATGATGATGATGATGATGATGATGATGATGATGATGATGATGATGATGATGATGATGATGATGATGATGATGATGATGATGATGATGATGATGATGATGATGATGATGATGATGATGATGATGATGATGATGATGATGATGATGATGATGATGATGATGATGATGATGATGATGATGATGATGATGATGATGATGATGATGATGATGATGATGATGATGATGATGATGATGATGATGATGATGATGATGATGATGATGATGAAAGTTATATAATTTTGAGTCAAACTAGTCCTCAGCTAAAGTTTACCCAGAGTGCATATTGTTTGCATCTTCCTGACATCCTCAGCTAATGTTGAGTATTGAATATTGATTTGGTCAACTCCTTGGAGGTGATAGGGGCACCTCTGTTGGTATCTTGATGAACTTGAAGCCTGGGTTCTCTTCAAAGGTGGTGTCGAAATTCAATGGTTTTCCTTCATATTTCTTTATGAATACCTCTTCCCACATTGTTAAGCAGTTGGGCCCTGAATACCTTTTAATAAGTGGATTTCTTTTTCTATATTGTATCATTCCAAAAATAGTACACTACCATCACTTTGTATATTTCTTTGTTCCTGATGTTTCTAAACGGCTCTTTAAGCCTAATGTTTAAATTCCTTTTAGTTTTTCTGATGCAAAAGTTGTCACAGTCTTTGCGTTTTATCTGGTACATACCTCAGTTTTTGTCTTTGGTTTCTCGTTTGCATTATTTGATTTCAAAACCTGTTACACACTGAATTTTTTCTATGGAGCCAAAGTAATGTTATGTTCCTCGAAGACTTTTTGTGAAAGGTATGTAGCTCTGGAATGGTATGTAAATTTTCTGTATGAAGTTTTATGTTATTGAAAGTAGCATCATTGAAGGAATATAAAAAGATCTACAAATATTCCATCACCATAATATACCCTTTGGCTGCAACACCTTTTAAAAATGATGAATTTCCTATATTTGGCTCAAATTATTTTAATTACAGTGTCATATGTATTAGAAATTTTCATGGCAAATGTTAAATGTATGTATTCAATTTTCTGGTAACAGCTATATAAAAGACATTTAATTTATTTTTAATTACAATATATGTTTTTAGCATTCTCTTCCGTATTAGCCATTAAGATTACATAATTTTTTGCTTAGACTTTATTAGGCATGAGAATCTTTTACATACTGTAAATAATCACCCCACTGATTTTATTTCCTTTAAAAAGGAACACATACTAAGGACTTTTACTCCAGAAGAAGTTTATGACTGTTCATGGGTTTGAATCTGTAACCCTGGAAACAGGAGGTAGGCATGGTGAGTCTGTCGGAAGTCCTCTTTATTCCAAATAACCTTTGCATAAATGGTATAAGATAGACATCTTACTGCACTATATAGGAAGACCATATCTATTAAAGACACTATATCAACCAAAAGCATTCGACTGTGTTAATAATAAACATCTATTGCAAAATTAGAAAACTATGGAATAAGAGGCATACCATTAAAATGGTTAAGCTTGTACCTGCAAAATAGGGCGCAGTGTGTCTAAATAATACACAATACAGGAGGGCATTTGAAAAAAAAATTAAATCAGTATTTAAGAGTGTAATACATGGAGTGCCTCAGGAATAAAAATTGGGACCATATCTATTTATCCTATATATAAATTATTTATTTAAAATAATACAGGATGCAGGAGGATTGGCCATTAGATATGCAGATGATACAACTGTAGTGGTAACAGGTAAGACAGTGGCAGAAGTTCAGGAAAAAGCAAACTCCTTATTAGAATCAATTAGCACTTATTTAGAAGCACTGGGAATGGTACTAAACACAAACAAAAACGAATGGAAGCAAATTCAACTCAAAATAGAACAAAATCTGACATCACATTAACAGCACAAAATAAGCAAATTAGCCAAGTAGCACACAAAATCTTTTTATTATTAGTTATAGTTTGTACTTTAAAATGGCAGAAATGTATAGAAACGATCAACAAGAAAGTAAACAAGGGAATAGATGTATTAAAAGAGAAAACAAAAATTATGGATGAAGTCTGTGCACTAAAGGTTTATTATGCATTTATACATGCACACCTAAGTTACAGGATCATTTAATGGTGTGCAGCAGGTAAGAAAAATATGTTAAAAACATTTAAGCAGCAACTAAAGCGCAACAAGAATAATGGAAAAAATCCCTAGTGAGGCAATCATGTAAAAGTAGTTTTAAAAAACTTAAAATACTCACATTACCCTGATGTTATATATATTTGAATATCTGAAACATGTAATTAGAAACCACTTAGAAGGAAAAAATAGAAATATTCATGAATATAATACAAGAATAAAACAGAGCTACTTTAGAAATAGGTTCAGGGGAACATTAGCTGCCAAATGTATTGAAAGTACCGCAAAAAATTTATACAATCATTTACCTCACTCTATCAAGGCAATAAATGAAGAAGTGAAGCAAATTTCCATAATAAAGACTCACCTAGTGAAAAACGCTTTTTACTCACTTGACGAAAACAAAATGAAAGAGTGGATTAGTTTATTAAAATTTGTTATGTATCTATTTTGTATATCTAGAATTGCTAAAAATCTGTAAATATATTTATTTGTTTTTATTTTTGAACTTTAAAAAGGCAATTTTAGTGTTATTTTTGACGACGCTTTACAAAAAATATTGCAAATGGCAGAATAAATCTGAATCTGAACTTTGATACTATTCAAGTCAGCTGACTATATCACACAATAAAGAAGAGCTATATTTTTTCTTAAATTTCAAAATTGTTGCATTGAAATGGCACAAACCAATCGGAGTGTTTCATGTGATTATTCTTAGTTATTACACTTAATACAAATAATTAATATTTGTAATGGTAACAGAGTTATTCTCTGCTTTGGTTAAAACGTGTATGGAGCACTAACACAGATCAGGAACCTATTTCGTTCACAAGTTTATAAAACTTTAGGCTGAAAACAGCAGAAAGCAAAGTCAATGTTATACCTGTGTTTCAAATTAACATACTAAGATTGTTAACGTTTAAATACAAATATAGTGCTCTATAAAATAATATTTTGTCTGTGCATGACAGCACCGGAAAATACTTACTGCTCACCTCATTGTAATAACGGAAGAGAGGTAAATTAAGGTGTATGCCTATATTACATAGTTTTAAAGCAGAGTTGTTTAATAAGACAAGTAAGTCACCAAATTTCCTTTTTAAAACACTTGTCATATATAAAAATTCTGCCAGAAGCAGTTTCAATATCACAAGATTCTGTCATCCAGTTCATTTAGACAGACTTGTCCTCCATGGTCTAGGGGGAACACGTTAGCCCCTAACAAACCCAGGTGGTGGGCGATAGACCGTTTTTGGGCGTAAAAATACGCAGCTTGGCTTCCTTAGGAGGGTAAGTAGAGCCCGTTAATCTGTAATGTCGTAGATCTATGGCACGCAAAAGAAGCTCAATTCTGATAAAGAGGCTTAAATTAAATTCTAAATTCTGAGCTGAATTAAATCGACTTTCATACACAACACAGAATGAGATTTTGAGAACCACAGGATTTGAAGACGGTCCATTAATTAAACCACAATTTCAGTACAGAGACTAACATACATAAAATGCCCTAAATTTCCATAAGATACCACCACCTTGTCATTATTTTTACACACACACACACACACACACACACACACACACACACACACACACACACACACACACACACACACACACACACAAATCTAAAATGAATTAAAAGTGGATAGTATAGGATCCTGTCATATTGACAAACTTAACATCCCTAACAAGCGCTAAATTTCTGTAACAAAGGACCCTCTCATCTCTTTCAGATGCACACTAACCTAATCAGTTATCAGTATCATACCTGGTTCATATTTGAGTTACTGATATTCAAGTAGAAAAATACAAATATATTGTGTCTTGTGTTTGGTTTAAAACGTTAAATCACGACTTCGACCCTCGTAAGTTATATTCAGGTGTTATGTGAATTACTAATATTTTAAAGCAAATAGTGCCCTATTTTGTGCTTTGCTTGAAACATTACATGAAAAACCTGAAAATACATGACTGACTTTGATTGTTCACAACTTTCTAAAGATTTAAGCAGAAACAACAACAATATCAGTGTTATGCTTGTTTCATACGTATATCCTTAACAGTGAAATGCAAATATAGTGTTGTGCTTTCTCCTTGTATTAAAATATACTTTATACTTGAATTACAACATTGTTTCATTTCCGATCGCTCGATTAATTCTCTCTCATCGTCTGCTGGTAAATGAACGACAAACTGTTTAGTTATGTTACTTTTATTTCTGTTTAAGTATATACATACAAATCAAAATTACACAACAGATATTAAGATCTCTTATTCCACGCAATCCTTCATGAAGCTTCTTTATCTCGCTGTTCTTGTGGTTTAATTGTGACTGTTGCTTCAACCGAGATTCAAACTTTTAGTTAACTGAAGATTCCAACAGATCCATTACTCTTGGCTACCTTTTTGTAGTACCGGAGAAAGGCATTGCTGGTGATGAATCGTTACTGAAGCTGTCGATTCTTGTAGATTCTGTTTCACACGTCTGATGTTCACTAGCGGCTTCTTCAGTAAATATCTGTGTATGCGGCAGTTATGAAGCAACAATTTGCAAAGCAAACTTCGTGTATAAATATGCGTATCATTACTGAAGCTGTACATTTTCTTCTCAGTCGCAACTAATTGTGTTTTCAACACACAATGAAACAGTTTATAGACCTTAAATAATTTCTTTGCCGCTGACGTAATCTTCCATGTAAAATCCCAATATTTTCCCTTGAAAAAGAGATTGACGATGTTCAGTGCTTCTGCTGGTATTGCTTCCATGCTGTTTAATGCAGTAAATTTAGTATCTGAAGAAAAACTGTCCATCCTTTTATTCTCTTGTATGTTCCACGCGATCTCATGATGGTTTAGACAATTAATCCAGATACCTAACACATTTTCGCACGAAGGAAGACTAATGAGCTGCTAAGCAAACCAGTTTAGGCATTACTGGTAAAAATAATATACTAAAAGCATATAAATCTTCTGAATATCCATATCAAAACTTTCTGTGTAAAACTTTCTGATTGCTCCACGCAATAGCTAATCTCAAACAATGAAATAACGAAGAAAAAAAAAGAGAAAACATACAAACAAAACAAAATTACAACATGGATACCGGCACAGAAGATAAACGTTTTCATCTGTGAGATAAACCATGCACGCCACGGGGCTGAAGCCGAGGTTCGGAAAATACCAACGGGACGTCTAGTGTGTCTACCGTGTCTACCGATTCCGGAGAGCGCCAGTATACTGGATTACTTAGTTGACTCAAGTTTGAAAATTGTAGCCACAGATTAATACCAATTTGTCAATTCTATGGTAGGAGTTGATGTCACGTGGGGCGCTTTTCTGATGCTTCAGGTGAGACTTGGAACTACTAGCGGTTCTGTGCCTCTTACCTACTCTCTCTGTGCTCTGAGGAGGGTCTGTACCCAAACGTCACTTGCATCTTCTGCTGGCGCTGGAAGATGTGTGACAATACAGCAGGGCCGTATTTCGCACACTCGGCTGTAGTAAATCGCATACCTTAAGATATATGAACACTTGCTCATCTTACCTTCTAAGGAGCAACAACAACAACAACAACAAATATTCTATAATACTTCATGTTCTTTACGTTTTTACTCGTACTACTTTGATATCACAAATGTTTTAATTTATGGGAAAATAAAATTCTGAGGTGATGCCATTGGGGCTTGTAGCACCTGAAAGCGATTTAGCCGGATCTCAGCCGGATCTCGTGGCCATGGTCCTTAGTGTTTGGTACTGGTGGTCTGTCACGTAGAGGACTGCAGTTCGACTCTCGCCTCCGCAAGGTATGGGTTTAGGGGAGATTGCTGTACCTAGGGACATTTGTACCAAGGGACATTTTAACTTACAGAAACATCTGTGAAGTCAGAGAGCAAAGAGCTACACATTATGTTGACTGCTCTGAAAACTTCCCTCCAAATGTATTTGTATTGGTATGGCTGTTTGTTGAGCAGTGAATTGACCAACATTTGTTTTTCAGTGGTAGTTGTAAATTTTCATACTGTTGGAGAAGTTAGGTATATCTCAGGTAAGATTGCAAGAAATGTTGGTGAATGTATTTATTAAATATGTTTTAACATGGGTCATGGTATTTGGCTCAATATTCGTACTTAACCTGCAAATACGAGCATTTTTCAATGAAGGTGCATAAAATGTACCAGGGGACACATGTATGTGCTGTACCAAGGGACGTCCCATAGTACATTAATGTGTTCCTTCGTACTTAGATTCTAATTTTTTATTTACTGAGCTGCTTTTCTTAGGTGAAGAAAATGCCACGAAGCAAAAATGGTGTCAAGAGACCACTATCAGATAAAGATGTAATGGAGGCAGCTGTGAGGAATGTTATTGAAAGGAAGATGTCCCTTCGAGAAGCCGCTGACAAGCACAAGATTTCAAAATCTGCCATAGCACGTTCAGTTTGTAAAGCAAAGACTGTTTACTCCAACACAAAGTTTACTTATTATCCTAATTTTGATGTAAATAGGGTATTTTCCATTAAAGAAGAAACAAATCTGTTTAATTATTTGAAACAGGCTGCTTATCTGCATTATGGTTTGACGATCTATCATGTTAGGAAATTTGCTTATGAATATGCTAAAAGCAATCAGAAGGCTGTACTACAATGGGAGGAAAATAAACTTGCTGGAGAGAGTTGGGCACGATTGTTCCGCCAACGTCACCAAGATTTATCATTAAGAAAACCGGAAGCTACAAATTTAGCCCATTCAGCAGCATTTAATAAGAATACTTTGGAGGAGTTTTTCAAAAACTACAAGAACATTTTGAGCCGAAGGAACTTTCACCCACAGCATGTGTGGAATTGTGATGAAAGTGGATGTCCTACTGTGCATGTTCCTCCCAAAATTCTTGCAGCAAGAGGTGCAAAACAGATTGGAAGTACGACCTCAGGTGAGCGAGGAGAGAATGTGACCATAATTTCTGCAGTAAATGCTCTAGGAAATAGTGTCCCTCCTTTATTTGAGTTCCCTAGAGTTTATTTAAAACAACACATGCTCAAAAATGCACCTCCTGGTTCAATAGGAGCGGCTAATCCAAGTGGTTGGTCGAATGAAGACATTTTCTTTCAATACTTGGAACATTTTATCAAGCTTGCAAAGCCTAGCCAAGATGAACCACAAATTCTGATTTATGACAACCATGAGACCCACATCTCATTACAAGTGATAAAAAAGCCAAGGAAAATGGTCTTGTGCTCCTGACTTTACCTCCACATTGCAGCCATAAGATGCAACCCCTTGATAGATCTGTTTTTGGACCATTCAAGAAGTATTATCACAAGGAAATGTATGACTGGATGAATACCCCAGGCAACTTTGGCAAACGTGTGACAATATAAGACGTCTGTGAAATTGCAGGGAAAGCCTATGAGTCTGCATTTACACCAAAGAACATAAAAAGAGGATTTGACGTCACAGGAATTGTTCCACTGAATGAGGGCGTTTTCAGTGAAATAGATTTCCCTCCTTCATATGTGACTGACCAGCAACCATCTGAAGTAAATGAATGCACTGAGTCTTTGGACATCAGAGAAGTTGAAAAACCAGGTCCTTCTAACAAACTAGACACTCCTTCAGCTCCCAAAATGTCACCAGATATGGTCCGCCCTTTTCCTAAAACTGCACAGCACAGGCCCAGCAGCAAGCAAATTGGAAGCAAGCGAAGGAAATCAACTATATTAACTGATATGCCCAATAAGGAAGAAATAGAAAATAGAAATAATAAGAAGGTAAAGTCAAAGGAAAACAACGAAAACAAACAAAAGCAAGCAGTGAGAAACCTTTTAGAAGAGAAAAGTAGTAGTGATGAAGATGACTTCATACTGTCACCCGGGCGTTAGAACACCCTGTGGAAGCAGCTGAGAGCGGAAGACAGGGAGGTCCGTGTTAGCCACGCCTCCCCCTCGTCCGTCTTATAGTGGTGACAGGGACGGCTGGGGGAAAAAAGCATGATTGTGCGGTCTGTTTCTCTTCTACCTGTGTTCTGGAAATTACGGGATCCTTCATGTACTAGAACCTTCCTGTGAAAGCCAGAAGGCTGCGATATTCCTATAAAAAGGGGCTGCCGGAGCGAAGTGAAGTCAGTTAGTCAGATTAGTGTGTGAGTGAGTGACAGTTCTTGGTGTAAGAAGGCAGTGTTAGTCAGTGACGTGTTAATGAACGAAAAGATTGTGCAAACGGAAGACTGGACGTAACTGTGTATGAGTATCGGAGTTGATGTAATCGCGAGTACAAGTGAAATTGTAACGGACGAACTGGTGAATTGTAATTGTGTGCAGTACGCAATTCTGCGTAATTGGCAAGTGTTTAACTGTAAGTCGGTGGAAATAAAGAACATTTTTGAGTGGTGAAATTGGACTTTTCATTTCACGAACCCACAAAGGTCACACAGGTGTCAGGAAGCGGGAAGATAACATCACCGAACATTACAGCCATGGAATCCGCATTGGAAATGCTTTTGGCGAAGATGAACGAGTTAACAGAGAAGACGGAAGCGGCAAATAACAGCCTGGCCGCGAAGCTGGAGACTACAAATAACAACCTGGCCGCAGAACTGAAACTAATGAAGACGGCTAACGACAACATCACCAAGAAGATGGAAGAAATGAAGGCCGAATTAACAGCGATGATGGAAACGGCAAGCAACAACTTGGCCACGACAATGACCGCAAAGATGGCCGAACTGACAACGGAGATGAGGGAGGCGAACGAGGTCCTCGCCGCCAAGATTGAGGAACGGTTGGCCGGCGTGAGGGATGACGTCACGAATCTGGGCAAGCGGATGGGTCAAGTAGACGACAGCCTTAATGATTTAGAGGAAAAGGCCGACAACATCGCAAAAGCCCTCACCCGCCT
Source organism: Mantis religiosa (assembly GCA_030765055.1). Taxonomy (NCBI): domain Eukaryota; kingdom Metazoa; phylum Arthropoda; class Insecta; order Mantodea; family Mantidae; genus Mantis; species Mantis religiosa. The sequence continues at coordinate 209,870,906 of CM060948.1, forward strand.
GACGGAGAAACACCGGCCTTATGTGTGGACGGAGGACGCCGAAGACGCTTTCCAGCACCCGAAGGAGACCCTGTGCAGTGCTCCAATTTTGGGTTTCCACAACCGGGTGGCGCCTTCATTGTGGACACCGACGCTAGCGACCATTACATTGGAGGTGTCCTATCGCAGATCCAGGACGGCCATGAGCGCACAAGAGTGGAAGAGAAGGAGCGTGCCGCAAGCAGTCCGAGTAGTTGTGGCAGTGCCTGCTGAAGGCTGGGATAGCGCAGGCCTGAGGAGGGAGCAGCTGGCGGACGCAGACTTGGGGCCACTCTTGAGGGAAGTGGAGGCAGGGATGAGACCAACCTGGGAGGACATCGCACCGAGGAGCGCCACCTACAAGTCGTACTGGGCCCGATGGGACTCGTTGAAGACCAGAGAGGGCGTGCTGCTCCGGGTATGGGAGCCACCCGATGGGAAGGCGCAGAGAGAACAGTTGGTACTCCCCGGAGTATGGTCCCAGAAGTCTTGGAGGAAGAGCACGCCGGTACTTCAGGAGGACACCTGGGAGCGAACCGTATGACTCACAAACTACGGCAGCGCTACTTCTGGCTCAGACTCCGGGCAGATGCTGGTGGTACACCTGGACCGCCTGGCACGCTACGACGGTGCTGTTCAGGGCGAACAGCTCTGAGGAGGGAGCAGTGTCACCCGGGCGTTGGAACACCCTGTGGAAAGCAGCTGAGAGCGGAAGACAGGGGAGGTCCGTGTTAGCCACGCCTCCCCCTCGTCCGTCTTATAGTGGTGACAGGGACGGCTGGGGGGAAAAAAGCATGATTGTGCGGTCTGTTTCTCTTCTACCTGTGTTCTGGAAATTACGGGATCCTTCATGTACTGGAACCTTCCTGTGAAAGCCAGAAGGCTGCGATATTCCTATAAAAAGGGGCTGCCGGAGCGAAGGTGAAGTCAGTTAGTCAGTTTAGTGTGTGAGTGAGTGACAGTTCTTGGTGTAAGAAGGCAGTTTTAGTCAGTGACGTGTCAATGAACGAAAAGATTGTGCAACGGAAGACTGTACGTAACTGTGTATGAGTATCGGAGTTGATGTAATCGCGGAGTACAAGTGAAATTGTAACGGACGAACTGGTGAATTGTAATTGTGTGCAGTACGCAATTCTGCGTAATTGGCAAGTGTTTAACTGTAAGTCGGTGGAAATAAAGAACATTTTTGAGTGGTGAAATTGGACATTTCATTTCACGAACCCACAAAGTCACAATACTAATTGATGATGACTCCGATGATGTAATTATTTCTTCTTTCATACAAGCTGTGCATAGGGACAGGAAAGGCAGAATCACTGAAAAATTAATACCATAGCCAGGATTTGAACCATGGATTATTTGGTTTCCATCTGTTTGCTCTAAGTAGGTGAGCTATTATGGGAACATGCCAACATGACAACCTCTGCAGCTGTCAAATATTTTTACCAGTAACCATAGAAGATATTTTAGATATGTTATTAAAACTATATCTGCTGCTTGCAATAGTAGTGCTATCTTTGTTAGATAAAACATGACAAACTCAATTAGCAGTATTTAGTAATTCATTATATGATCTCTATTTGGTGTCTCAGGTAAATTAGTTGTCTCTAAAATTCTGTAATTATTCAAATGACATATGACATTCTAGCTAGACATCTCCCTCTCTCTCTCTCTCTCTCTCTCTCTCTCTCTCTCTCTCTCTCTCTCTCTCTCTCTCTCTCTCTCTCTCTCTCTCTCTCTCTCTCTCTCTCTCTCTCTCTCTCTCTCTCTCTCTCTCTCTCTCTCTCTCTCTCTCTCTCTTCTCTCTCTCTCTCTCTCTCTCTCTCTCTCTCTCTCTCTCTCTCTCTCTCTCTCTCTCTCTCTCTCTCTCTCTCTCTCTCTCTCTCTCTCTCTCTCTATATATATATATATATATATATATATATCTTCAGAATGTATAGGATTATTACATTTGTCCTATTGGTCTATTTAGAAAGATACAAGAAGATTCACTCACAATAACATCTGCCAAATATATTATTTCTTCATTTTGGCTGTAAACTTTACAATTCATTTTATTGATTTTAACCCTATAATTGTTTAAATATGGCATTTATAATTGAGATGTACTATTTTTGGTCAACAAAAATAGACAGTAGGATGTAGATTCTAACACAGAACCTCAACTATTAGAAGTGAACCTCCGATGTTAATCATTGGCAACACGAAGTGATCGCAGTGCCCCTATTTTCAGATGGCAAACTAAATTAAGGAAAATCAAGCATCCAAATGTCTCTGCTAAAAGAAGATACTACAGCTGTATTTTTCATACCTGCCTAGCTGCCAGATTATCATATGTTCCAATAGCGCATTGCTACAGATGATGCACAAAGATAATTACATGAGCATTGAGAGTTGTGACTGCAGTTTCAAAGCTATTACATTTTATAAGAGCTCACATAATTATTTTCTATCGTCCGTAGCAATACAGAATTAAAATATATCATCAGCTGAATCTTGCAATGATTTTTCTGCATGGCACATGTTCATTATTTCCTGCTTTAATGAATTATCTAAAAATGTTGTATTAACTTTCAAGGAATTAACAATAGGATGTGGTATACAACAGAAAAATTTGATTAACAACACTGTTTTGACAGTTACTACTTCCTTTTATTATTCTGCCTCATTAGCATAACATATTAATTTGACATCTACTTCAATGATGTGAGGAATTTAACTGAATTAATTACAAAGAATTTATAGCACAACACTAGTTACAACACTGTAGCTATAACTCAAAACACTTAAAAGTGACATAACATGAATAACTCAGTTAATTACAAAGAAACTTTACCAAAACATTCTGTGGTATGTTATATATATTTCTAAATCATTTAAATAATATGAATAACACGAGTAACCTTTTTCTAAAGGAACATTTGCAAGAAATTCAAGACGTATAGATACAGATACATACAGATTTGACCTCGGGACCTCTTGAACGTGAGGCAGACAGGCTACCATCTACGCTACCGAGGCGGGCAGAGAGAACAAGGTTTGGATAGGTAGAGTCACACAAAAAAGTTAATGCCGTAGCCAGAATTTGAACCACAGATCAATGCTATGATGTCTCAGTTGTTAGAACAACCAGATGGAGCCCAGGAGATCTGTGATTCAACCCCGCATATAGCTTTGAATTTTTCAGTCTGACTCTACCTATACAAAACTGATTAGAGTAATTTTTAAAGAAATCTAAATTTTCAAATTTGTTTCCAGGTAGAGGGAGGGGATTATCCTAAAAAGCTCCATGTTGTAACCTTGGAAAATCCTGATCTTAAACATCAAGTTTTCTATTTAACAGTTTACAATTTTTGCATTATACATGTATGCAACTGTACGCACGCAGGCATACTATGAAAATCTTAAGTAAGAAAATGTATCTTTAACTGTGATATATTTACTCTAAATATATAATGTAGCATCACATGATATAAAGGTTGAAATTATGGTTACTTCTTATATCTAAAAATATATTTCCTAACATATTATTAGCATATATATAATGATAAATTAATGTAGCAGGCTATAATAATAATAATAATAATAATAATAATAATAATAATAATAATAATAATAATAATAATAATAATAATAATAATAATAATAATAATAATAATAATAATGATAATGATAATGATAATGATAATGATAATGATAATGATAATGATAATGATAATGATAATGATAATGATAATGATAATGATAATGATAATGATAATGATAATGATAATGATAATGATAATGATAATGATAATGATAATGATAATGATAATGATAATGATAATGATAATGATAATAATAATAATAATAATAATAATAATAATAATAATAATAATAATAATAATAATAATAATAATAATAATAATAATAATAATAATAATAATAATCATAATAATAATAATAATAATCATAATAATAATAATAATAATAATCATAATCATAATCATAATCATAAACATAATAATAATGATAATAATGATAATGGTAATAATAATAATAATAATAATAATAATAATAATAATAATAATAATAATAATAATAATAATAATAATAATAATAATAATAATAATAATAATAATAATAATAATAATAATAATAATAATAATAATAATAATAATAATAATAATAATAATAATAATAATAATAATAATAATAATAATAATAATAATAATAATAATAATAATAATAATAATAATAATAATAATAATAATAATAATAACAATAATGATAATGATGATCGTGATGGTGATGATATTGGTGATGGTGATGATGATGATGGTGATGATGATGATGATGATGATGATGATGATGATGATGATGATGATGATGATGATGATGATGATGATGATGATGATGATGATGATGATGATGATGATGATGATGATGATGATGATGATGATGATGATGATGATGATGATGATGATGATGATGATGATGATGATGATGATGATGATGATGATGATGATGATGATGATGATGATGATGATGATGATGATGATGATGATGATGATGATGATGATGATGATGATGATGATGATGATGATGATGATGATGATGATGATGATGATGATGATGATGATGATGATGAAAGTTTTATAATTTTGAGTCAAACTAGTACTCAGCTAACGTTTACCCAGAGTGCATATTGTTTGCATCTTCCTGACATCCTCAGCTAATGTTGAGTATTGAATATTGATTTGGTCAACTCCTTGGAGGTGATAGGGGCACCTCTGTTGGTATCTTGATGAACTTGAAGCCTGGGTTCTCTTCAACGGTAGTGTCGAAATTCAATGGTTTTCCTTCATATTTCTTTATGAATGCCTTTTCCCACATCGTTATGCAGTTGGGCCCTGAATACCTTTTAATAAGTGGATTTCTTTTTCTATATTGTGTCATTCCAAAAATAGTACACTACCATCACTTTGTATATTTCTTTGTTCCTGATGTTTCTAAAACGCTCTTTAAGCCTAATGTTTAAATTCCTTTTAGTTTTTCTGATGTAAAAGTTGTCACAGTCTTTGCGTTTCATCTGGTACAAACCTCATTTTTGTCTTTGGTTTCACGTTTGCATTATATGATTTCAAAATGTGTTACACACTGAATTTTTTCTGTGGAGCCAAAGTAATGTTATGTTCCTCAAAGACTTTTTGTAAAAGGTATGTAGCTCTGGAATGGTATGTAAATTTTCTGTATGAAGTTTTATGTTATTGAAAGTAGCATCATTCAAGGAATATAAAACATTTACAAATATTCCATCACCATAATATACCCTTTGGCTGGAACAGCTTTTAAAAATGTTGAATTTCCTATATTTGGCTCAAATTATTTTAATTACAGTGTCATATGTATTAGAAATTTTCATGGCAAATGTTAAATGTATGTATTGAATTTTCTGGTAACAGCTATATAAAAGACATTTAATTTATCTTTAATTACAATATATGTTTTTAGCATTCTCATCCGTATTAGGCATTAAGATTCCATAATTTTTTGCTTAGACTTTATTAGGCATGAGAATTTTTACATACTGTAAATCATCACCCCACTGACTTTATTTCCTTTAAAAAGGAACACATACTAAGGACTTTTACTCCAGAAGAAGTTCATGACTGTTCACAGGTTTGAATCTGTAACCTTGGAAAGAGGAGGTAGGCATGTTGATTTTGTCGGAAGTCCTCTTTATTCCAAATAACCTTTGCATAAATGGTAAGAGATAGACATCTTACTGCACTATGTGGGAAGACTATATCTACCAAAGACACTATATCAACCAAAAGCATTCGACTGTGTTAATAATAAACATCTATTGCAAAATTAGAAAACTATGGGATAAGAGGTGTGTCGAAATAATACACAATACAGGAGGACATTTGAAAAAAATTAAATCAGCATTCAAGCGTGTAATACATGGAGTGCCTCAGGAGTAAAAATTAGGACCATATCTATTTATCCTATATATAAATTATTTATTTAAAATAATACAGGATGCAGGAGGATTGGCCATTAGATATGCAGATGATACAACTGTAGTGGTAACAGGTAAGACAGTGGCAGAAGTTCAGGAAAAAGCAAACTCCTTATTAGAATCAATTAGCACTTATTTAGAAGCACTGGGAATGGTACTAAACACAAACAAAAACGAATGGAAGCAAATTCAACTCAAAATAGAACAAAATCTGACATCACATTAACAGCACAAAATAAGCAAATTAGCCAAGTAGCACACAAAATCTTTTTATTATTAGTTATAGTTTGTACTTTAAAATGGCAGAAATATATAGAAACGATCAACAAGAAAGTAAACAAGGGAATATATGTATTAAAAGAGAAAACAAAAATTATGGATGAAGTCTGTGCACTAAAGGTTTATTATGCATTTATACATGCACACCTAAGTTACAGGATCATTTAATGGTGTGCAGCAGGTAAGAAAAATATGTTAAAAACATTTAAGCAGCAACTAAAGCGCAACAAGAATAATGGAAAAAATCCCTAGTGAGGCAATCATGTAAAAGTAGTTTTAAAAAACTTAAAATACTCACATTACCCTGATCTTATATATATTTGAAGGTCTGAAACATGTAATAAGAAACCACTTAGAAGGAAAAAATAGAAATATTCATGAATATAATACAAGAACAAAACAGAACTACTTTAGAAATAGGTTCAGGAGAACATTAGCTGCCAAATATATTGAAAGTACCGCAAAAAATTTATACAATCATTTACCTCACTCTATCAAGGCAAAATGAAGAAGTGAAGCCAATTTCCACAATCAAGACTTACCTAGTTAAAAACGCTTTTTACTCACTTGACGAATACAAAATGAAAGAGTGACTTGGTTTATTAAAATTTGTTATGAATCTATTTTGTATATCTAGAACTGCTAATAATCTGTAAATATATTTATTTGTTTTTATTTTTGAACTGTAAAAATGTAATTTTAGAGTTATTTTTTGACGACGCTTTACAGAAAATATTGCAAATAGCAGAATAAATCTGAATCTGAACTTTGATACTATTCAAGTCAGCTGACTATATCACACAATAAAGAGGAGCTATATTTTTTCTCAAATTTCCAAATTGTTGCAGTGAAGTGACACAAACCAATCTGAGTGTTTCATGTGATTATTCTTAGTTATTACACTTAATACAACTAATTAATATTTGTAATAGTAGCAGTGTTGTCCTCTGCTTTGGTTAAAACGTGTATGGAGCACTAACACAGATCAGGAACCTAGTTCGTTCACAAGTTTCCAAAACTTTAGGCTGAAAACAGCAGAAAGCAAAGTTACTGTTATACCTGTGTTTCAAATTAACATACTAAGTTTGTTAACTTTTAAATACAAATATAGTGCATGACAGCACCGTTAAAATACTTACAGCTCACCTCATTGTAATAATGGAAGAGAGGTATATTAAAGGATTATGCCTATATTACATAGTTTTAAAGTAGAGTTGTTTAATAAGACAAGTCACCAAATTTCCTTTTTAAAACACTTGTCATATATATCAATTCTGCCAGAGGCAGTTTCCAGTTTCCAGTTCATTTACACAGACTTGTCCTCCATGGTCTAGGGGGAGCACGTTAGCCCCTAACAAACCCAGGTGTTGGGCGATATACCTTTTTTGGGCGTAAAAATACGTAGCTTGGCTTCCTTAGGAGGGTAAGTAGAGCCCGTTAATCTGTAATGTCGTAGATCTATGGCACGCAAAATAAGCTCAATTCTGATAAAGAGGCCTAAATTAAATTCTAAATCCTGAGCTGAATTAAATCGACTTTCATACACAACACAGAATGAGATTTTGAGAACCACAGGATTTAAAGAGGGTCCATTAATTAAACCACAATTTCAGTACAGAGACTAAAATACATAAAATGCCCCAAATTTCCATAAGATACCACCACCTTGTCATTATTTTCATACACACACACACACACACACACACACACACACACACACACACACACACACACACACACACACAAATCTGAAATGAATTAAAAGTGGATAGTATAGGATCCTGTCATATTGACAAACTTAACATACCTAACAAGCGCTAAATTTCTGTAATAAACGACGCTCTCATCTCTTTCATATGCACACTAACCTAATCAGTTATCAGTATCATACCTGGTTCATATTTGAGTTACCGATATTCCAGTAGAAAAATACAAATATATCGTGTCTTGTATAAGTCACGACTTCGAACCTCGTAAGTTATATTCACGTTTTATGTGAATTACTAATATTTTAAAACAAATAGTGCCTTATTTTGTGCTTTGCTTGAAACATTACATGAAAAATCTGAAGATACAAGACTGACTTTGATTGTTCACAACTTTCTAAAGATTTAAGCAGAAACAACAAAATCAGTGTTATGCTTGTTTCATACATATATCCTTAACAGTGAAATACAAATATAATGTTGTGCTTTCTGCTTGTATTAAAATATATTTTATACTTGAATTACAACATTGTTTCATTTCCGATCGCTCGATTAATTCTCTCTCATCGTCTGCTGGTAAATGAACGACAAACTGTTTAGTTATGTTACTTTTATTTCTGTTTAAGTATATACATACAAATCAAAATTACACAACAGATATTAAGATCTCTTATTCCACGCAATCCTTCATGAAGCTTCTTTATCTCGCTGTTCTTCTGGTTTAATTGTGACTGTTGCTTCAACCGAGATTCAAACTTTTAGTTAACTGAAGAATCCAACAGATCCATTACTCTTGGCTACCTTTTTGTAGTACCGGAGAAAGGCATTGCTGGTGATGAATCGTTACTGAAGCTGTCGATTCTTGTAGATTCTGTTTCACACGTCTGATGTTCACTAGCGGCTTCTTCAGTAAATATCTGTGTATGCGGCAGTTATGAAGCAACAATTTGCAAAGCAAACTTCGTGTATAAATATGCGTATCATTACTGAAGCTGTACATTTTCTTCTCAGTCGCAACTAATTGTGTTTTCAACACACAATGAAACAGTTTATAGACCTTAAATAATTTCTTTGCCGCTGACGTACACTTTAATGTAAATTCCCAATATTTTCCCTTGAAAAAGAGATTGACGATGTTCAGTGCTTCTGCTGGTATTGCTTCCATGCTGTTTAATGCAGTAAATTTAGTATCTGAAGAAAAACTGTCCATCCTTTTATTCTCTTGTATGTTCCACGCGATCTCATGATGGTTTAGACAATTAATCCAGATAACTAACACATTTTCGCACGAAGGAAGACTAATGAGCTGCTAAGCAAACCAGTTTAGGCATTACTGGTAAAAAAATAATATATTAAAAGCATATAAATCATTTGAATATCCATATCAAAACTTTCTGTGTAAAACTTTCTCATTGCTCCACGCAACAGCTAATCTCAAACAATGAAATAACGGAGGAAAAAAAAAAAGAGAAAACATACAAACAAAACAAAATTACAACATGGATACCGGCACAGAAGATAAACGTATTCATCTGTGAAATAAACCATGCACGCCACGGGGCTGAAGCCCAATTTCGGAAAATACCAACGTGACGTCTAGTGTGTCTACCGTGTCTACCGATTCCGGAGAGCGCCAGTATACTGGATTACTTAGTTGACTCAAGTTTGGAAATTGTAGCCACAGATTAATACCAAATTGTCAATTCTATGGTAGGAGTTGATGTCACGTGGGGCGCTTTTCTGATGCTTCAGGTGAGACTTGGAACTACTAACGGTTCTGTGCCTCTGACCTACTCTCTTTGTGCTCTGAGGAGAGTCTGTACCCAAACGTCACTGGCGCTGGAAGATGCGGGACAATACAGCAGGGCCGTATTTCGCACACTCGGCTGTAGTAAATCGCATACCTTAAGATATATGAACACTTGCTCATCTTACCTTCTAAGAAACAACAACAACAAATAGTCTTTTATACTTCATGCTCTTTACGTTTTTACTCGTACTACTTGGATATCACAAATGTTTTAATTTATGGGAAAATAAAAATCTGAGGTGATGCCTTTGGGGCTTGTAACACCTGAAAGCGAGTTAGCCGGTTCTCGTGGCCATGGTCCTTAGTGTTTGGTACTGGTGGTCTGTCACGTAGAGCACCGCAGTTCGACTCCCGCCTCGGCAGGGTATGTGTCTCATGTAAATTAGTTGTCTCTAAAATTCTGTAAGTATGCAACCTGGAGATTATAGTTTTATATGAATATGGCTGCTAACAGAGGGATGGGGCGGAGGGATATTATGGTGCAAGTTTTATACTTGCAATACTTTTATTTGGGGGAGAGTTAATTTTACATTTGGAAGAATGCAACAATAATGAGATGAATTAATGCTGGTACTGAAAATTAATTGTTCTTTCACTTACAGCACAGTAAATTGAAGAATTTAATGTCATGCTGTCATGTTGGCCATGGTAGCTCTATGGTTAAGAGTAACTGGTTGGAGACCAGAAGATCTGTGGTTCATATCCCTGCTCTGGTATTGAATTTTTCTGTCTGACTCTACCTTTCCATAATGCGGGTACTATTTGTAATTGTAATTTCAGTCTGTAATTTAATACCATTTGTTAAAAAAATTAATGTAATGAAACAACATTTGAAGTAAAATTCACAATTATGGTTTAACATGACATTTCAAATGACATATGACATTCTAGCTGGACATCTATCTATCTCTATGTGTATATATGTGTGTATATATATATATATATATATATATATATATATATATATATATATCTTCAGAATGTATAGGATTTATTAATAATAACTAAACACTAGTAACACAACTTCACTTATCTTATTTAAACCCTGGGGACCGGTTTCAAAGCAAACATCTGCTTTATCCTCAGCCACTCAGCTTGACATAGTGGGTGTATGTCAAGCTGAGTGGCTGAGGATAAAGCAGATGTTTGCTTTGAAACCGGTCCCCAGGTTTTAAATAAGATAAGTGAAGTTGTGCTACTAGTGTTTAGTTATTATTAATAACCTAGTTTACTTCACTGTCAGCAGCTTCAGTTTTTTACATAACTAATGTATAGGATTATTACATTTGTCCTATTGGTCTATTTAGACAGATACAAGAAGATTCACTCACAATAACATCTGCCAAATATATTATTTCTTCATTTTGGCTGTAAACTTTACAATATAATGATAAATTGAGGTAGCAGGCTTTTATAATAATAATAGTAATAGTAATGATAATAATAATAATAATAATAATAATAATAATAATAATAATAATAATAATAATAATAATAATAATAATAATAATAATAATAATAATAATAATAATAATAATAATAATAATAATAATAATAATAATAATAATAATAATAATAATAATAATAATAATAATAATAATAATAATAATAATAATAATAATAATAATAATAATAATGATAATAATAATACTGATGGTGATGATGATGATGATGATGCTGGTGGTGGTGATGATGATGATGATGATGTTGATGATGATGATGATGATGATGATGATGATGATGATGATGATGATGATGATGATGATGATGATGATGATGATGATGATGATGATGATGATGATGATGATGATGATGATGATGATGATGATGATGATGATGATGATGATGATGATGATGATGATGATGATGATGATGATGATGATGATGATGATGATAATTAAGAGTTAATAAATGTCACTAACTAAAAGGAAGTACTTGAACAGTTTTGAGGACTAATGACTTGATCACATCATCAGAATATGTATAAATGTTTCTTGAAGCTGTCGACAGTCATAGCTGGGGAATCTGAAATGAAGGCTTCTGTTGGTGTAAGAATAAAATTCCTAAGGTTGTTTGTAGGTAACAAATCAGAATTCATGAGATGATCTTAGTGCTTTAATGTGTATGTTCAGCTGAGAAACTGACAGGTCTCAATAATTATACGTTTTGGCTAATTTTTTGATTAGTAGAACAAAAATGATAAGCTACTTCAGATTTCTTAATTTGTTTGTATTTTATGGCACTCATCTGTACTTTCAGTCCGGTGATTAGCTCTCTTTTTGTTTGCCCAATATATATTTTGTTGCAATTGGGACAATTAATCTTATAAATACTTGATGTCATATTGTTATGTGAATTATTCTTGTTTATGGAAGGAAAGTTGTGAAGTATAACTATTTTTTGGAACCTAAATTAATTTGCATTTCCTGAAATTCTTGCTGAATTTGTGGTTTTCAACTGGATAGTATGTATATTTTCTTTTCCGCTGTTGCTGCATTTCTTGGATCAGTTTTGTGTTGCTTATTATTTGATTCTCTCCTTCATAATTGGCAATTTTTTATCTAATGAATCTTTATTGTAACCATTATTAGTTGCAGCTTTGAGGATGTCTTTATATTCTTCTCAGTGTTCCTGAGCCTCATGGTGATGTTTGTTATACTATAAATAAAATATTGAAAGCTTCATTTTTATGACTTAACACTAGAAGATCTGCACCCGTCATTTTGATGGATGCGCTGCTTTAGATGACTTATTTCTTGCTTATGTTTTCTTCTACACTTCCCATGTTCTACGACTTTTAATAAATACTTAGAACAAACATGTCCACAAAGAATTAAGCATTTTGGTCCTTTCTAAAAACTGGTAAAAGCAACTCCTACTAGAAGGATCGCCATCTGTCATTTTGACAGGTTCAGAAGTGTGAATAATAGCCTTCGGATTGTCCACATCTGTTGTTGTATTCCTTCCTGATTGGTTTATGGCACTCTGCAGAACTTTTGTTGACAAGTAAGAAAGCTTTGTTGACGAAGTGGCTTAATTCTGCTACCACTTATGTATTTACAAGGTGTTGTAGCAAAAAACGTTCCGTTTAAGTTGTTATGGTTGAATACCTGGGGACCACCATTTTTCAGGAACACAATGAGCAGAAACAAATTTGCTGAAATTTTGTGGTTTATGCGATTTGATGACAAGGACACACGCTCTCAAAGACAACGTACAGATCGCTTTGCAGCAGTTACTCCTGTCTGGAATCCTTTTATTGCCAATTCCTTACAGTGTTACATTCCGAGTGAAAATATCACTGCGGATGAGCAACTGTTTCCTTGCAAGGCTAGATGCTCTTTCATTCAATATATGAGCAATAAACTGTACGAATTTGGAATAAAGTTTTGGCTTGCAGTTGATGCAAATTCAGAGTATCTGATGAATGGTTTTCCTCACCTGGACAAAGACAATCAGTGTCCCACAGGTGCACCTCTTGCAGAGCATGTTGTAATGCGTCTTACACAGCCCTTTGTTTTTGCAGGAAGGAATATTACATGTGAGAATTTTTCCACAACCAAATGCCTTGCAGAAAGTTTGAAGCATAAAAGTACAAGCATTGTGGGCACAGTAAAGAAATGTAGAAGGGAAATCCCTTAATCAGCAAAATCTGCTTCAGCACCTTTCCACATAACTGTACTTTATGTCAGGTGACATAACTGACATGCTATCAGGGGAAAAAGAACAAAAACGTGCTTCTTTTGAGTTCAGTGCATGACAGTTACTATAAATAAACTACATCCTAAAAAGCTACCAGAATCAGTGGTATACTACAATAACACCAAGTATGGCGTTGACGTCATCGATCAAATGACTCGACTGTACACAGTAAAATATGGATGCAGAAGGTACCTATGCATATCTTTTTTCAAAGTGTTGGCCTTGGCAGCTATTAATGCATGGCTAACTCTATAAGGAAGTAGCAGGTGAAAACGTAAGCAGACGTCAGTTCATATACAACTTAGCAGCAAGTATGTTTGTGGACCATGTTTAGGCAATGCTGAATACACGTGTGTTAGGTGCTATGATGCTGCAATTGGCTTTGAATGAGCGAAATCAGGTTTATAAGTGTTTTTTCTACTATATACTGTGGGATTCAAAATTTTATGTTGAAACACATGTGTTTGCTGAAGGAAGTTGTCTATTTTACATTTGGTTATCGCATATATTTGGATTAATTTTTAGGCTTAAAATTTTCATTTTACCATGTAATTCTTCAGACAAGAGTAAAATTATATACTGATAAACTGTATAAATAGTATTAAATAAACTGGTATGCATTCAAATTTGTTTACCATTTTAAAAAGGGCAATTAAAGCTGCACCCATCAAAATGATGGGTTGGTGCTTCTCGGTACACCACACTCACCGGTCCTTCTAGTATTAAAGGATCGAAGCTATTGCTCTTTATGAAGCTGCCCATGTTGATTTTCTGTAGATGCCAAAACTTAGGTATTGGTCTTCATGAAAAATGTTTAAGTCAATTTTTTTATATCAGTTTCTATTGTGAACTTTGTGGATTGGTGTTGTGGGTTCAAGAGCCTCAAGGAATCTAGTAAAACAGTTTTTGGAATAATGAGAAATATATCATCCCCATAACTGTATCATGTCATGAAGATTTGTGGGAACCTCTGGTGACTTGCAAGTCTAGTTGGCTCATGAAAATTTCAGCCAAGAGGAACAGAAGGGGACAACCATACTTAATCCAGAAGTTTGTTGAAGGAAAAAAATGTTCAATGTGAAGAAGCTTTATATAGCCTTCTATTTCTATTATTGGGATGTTAGTTTGCCTGAACCACTGTTTGAAGCTGTCATTTCATAGTCTAGGTACATAATATGGCAAACTTTGTGTATGGTAAAATGAAAACACAAACATGTAATATTAAATTATAAGAGATCATGTTAATTAATTAATTAATTAATTAATTAATTAATAAGCTCACACACCATATCCCAAAAATAATTCTTTGGTTTGAAGGAGTCTTAAAATATCTATGTTCTGCAAAATCTTGGCATCAAATTTTTGAGTTACATATAATACTTTCCATTGTTACTGCACATAGTATAAAAGGTAAACAAGACGGTATAGCTTGCATATTTCTTTCATAGAATATTATATACTGATGTCCAAACTTGTTTCAAAAGCAGTAGAAGAAGGATGTGAGAAGAAATAAATAAATGGGCTAATTCACTAGGGAAGCATACCTGCACCCCCACTTTGCTATTTAGTACCTTTTTATGTGCTGACTATTAAATACGTCTTAATTAGTTTCATGCTAGGCAAACACATTGCCCATACTTTTGTTGATACATTAATAGCTTATTAGGATAACTTTAAGCAAGCTTTAGACTTTTTAACTTTAATAATCAAAATAAGTCAACTATTCCATAAAGGACAACTAATTCATTGGACATAATTAATGCTAGAATTGAAATATTAATTTAGGAGAATGTACATTTTTTGTGAGCTGCATTACCACTACCACTTCAGCATTAGTAACCAATTAGGTCATGCTCATCATATACCAGCTCCAGCACCAAAGATAAAATATAATGTTCCAATGTCTTTATGATTTGTTGAGTATAATCATCATTGCAACAAAGAAGAACTCTGTCTGCATCTCTTGCTCATTTCAACTGATGTTAAATCTAGATTTTATGGTAGTTGGACATTTTACTCCCATCTTAATTCTTGTTGAAAACTAGCACAATATCAAAACACATTAATTGTTTTTCTTATTTCCCTGTGTCAGTTTTTAAATTGTATTAAGTTCTCTTGCTGAGTTTACTAATTTTAAAAGTTTAACTTTTTCTTACATTTATGACTTTCTGTCTAAAAATGGGCTGCAAGTATCAATTTTTCAATATTTTCATAATAGAAATGTCTGAGTTACTGTTATTGTCTCACATTAAGCCTAGTTTTGTTTTTCTTATATGTAACTCTTTCCATGTATTTTCATTTTAACCTGATTTTCTTCTTGCTTAACCTGTTTATGGTGATGCTTTTAAGAATTGCTTATGGCTGTAGGTATTTGTGTCTCTTATTAGGATTATAATGGCTGGAAAGACGAAACTTTTTGTTAGTAGAAGATACATTTTTAGGATGTAGCATTTCCGTAATATTTTATGAAAACATTATGAGATATTTTAGTTCCTTCTTTTGTTTACAGATTTTCATTTAATTTTTTTGTGTGTTCTTTTGCAACTCTTGCACCCGCCATTTGATATGTGTATAAGTTATTAGTAATTTAGAGATGAGCTGTAACCAATTAGCATGCCAAGCTGTTGATAGTATCAATTTAATGTTTAGTTTAAGATTTAATGCATTTGTTTCCTGTGAAAGGCCAAGTATTTATAAAGAAAATTAGAATAGTATCTCTAGTTTTCACACTATAGCTTTACAGATGTTGCTGCTATAAGTTCTATCTAACTTTAATTGTTTATTAGTTATTATATAGATGGAATATAAGGTTCATCAAAGTTTTGTCATGATTTATTTGTTATCATTCTTATTTCCAAGACATACATTTTTAAACCAAATGGTCAGTAAAATTTTTACTTGCTCTACTACCTACATAAAGTAAGGAAGCCTTGGGTTCCTTCCAACAATTTTATACTAAGAATTCAAAGAAATTATTTTCTGAAAGGAAGCTTTGTTTTTGTGGGGAATACTGTCTTGTCTACAATTGAGGGATACTTTATAGGGAAAATGTTTTAATACTTCTGATGTTTTCAGAAATGCCTCTTTTGATTTTGATTGAAATGCTCTACTTGTATACTGAAGATATTTGCATGACAAAATGCATTTTTGGACTCTTTCTGAATAGCCGAGATCTCTTCACTCAGAATGATTTTTGTGTAAGAGGCAAACTATAAGACATATACAAACTATTACAGCAAAAATGTGTACTCGTTGAAGCATCAGTTTATCTCAAATAAAATATTAATGGCTTTCACCATTTCTGAGGTTTTTCTTGTTATAGGATTGAATTTCCAAGACTTTAAGTGGTAACTTACTACTAATAAATACGACTCATCTAAAAATTAATAACTTACTACTTATTTTCCTAATGGCTATGCAAAGAGCTTACAATTTCATAGTGTGCACCTTTTACATATCTGAGTCCCTTTAGCCTATAATATTCTTGTAACTACCTACAAAAAAATGTATAATGAAGTTTATTAAAAAGGAGAGAAAAAATTAACCTTACATGACAATTCATTATAATCATTAAAGAAAGACATATAAATGGAAGATTTCAGATTTCTTTAGGAAATTATAGATGAACTATTTTTTTTTAATGTAGATGTTTGCTTCTTTTGCCTTGTACCTTTAAAGGGCTTCAGACATAATTCTAAACTGAGGCATCCAGCTTTTCAATCTTGAGTTATCCTCTTTTCTCTCCCTTCTTTGTTTTCACATGTGAACAATTTTTGGGCTTTCAGCATTTGAAACAACCAAGTTTGAACAACATAGTTGTCAAATAACTGAAGTTTGTTTAAAATTGATTCTATGTATTAGTGGACAATAGTTTTATAGAAGAGCAAGAATAGAAGCAAAGTCGGTATATCACTAACTCAGTGGAATTTCCCTATCATTCAGGTTGGCAGCCCCATTGCAGATACTTAATAATAGGGTGATGGCCATTTCACCCTTACATCATCATTTCCCTATAAAAGAAAGCCTCCTATGGATGGTAGGTGGGTAGAGTTCTGAGTTATTTTTGTATTTGTATTTGTATTTATTTCATCCTTTGGAACATAATACATATGTTATAGGACACGTCAGTTCAAGATCCAAAGATAGATATAAAAAGTTACATAAGACTAAAAACTGTAACAGATACAGGATCCAACAAAAGTCTAAAATAGAAAAAGCAAATAAATATAAACTATATAAAAACCATAGAGAAATGCTATATAAAAGTAATTGTTCACAAATGTGGAGTTTACTCTAATTCATGATTTAATTCAATTTAATTCAATTTATTTTGTACTTTTGATTGATATCAGACACATCATAGTATAAAAATTACATTAATGTCCACCATCATTGTTTACAATCACTTAAAACTAATTAATATTTAAAAACTCTTTTACAGAATAAAATGAATGTTGCAGGTAGAGGAAATTTAGAGATGATGAAGGTGGTTAGGGACGGAAGTGATTGATCATCCCCTCTACAGCCCAAACCGAATGCTAAGCGACTTCCATCCTTTCCCGAAGATAAGAAAATGGTTGGCGGTGCAGAACTACACTCCAATGAGCTTAAGATTACCTTGCGGATCTAGCTGAGAAGACAAGCGTTAATACTATTGAAAAGCTGGTACACGCATAGGTACGACAGATGTTTGAATAACCTTCTTAGTAATTACCCTTAAATGTGGTGTATATATGCAGTTAACTTTTACCAATAAAACAACTTTGCTACTGACTTGGTTTTAACATCAATTGCTATCGGAGATAGAAGACAAAATAGCTATTGTAAAAGTACATTTGTTTACATACCCAAGTTCTCGGAAAGCAAGCCAGGTGAGAAGGCGATTAGAAATCGACGTTTCGGGAGTTTGCATCTATCCCATCATCAGGAGATTTATAAAATGCTATAAACACAAATGAATCACTGGATATAACACAAATATAAACAAAGACAAATGTAGATGATAACGTCTCTGCCTCACTTTCAAGAGGTACCGAGTTCAAATCTCGGTCGGGTTTTTCCCGGGATAAGGTTTTTCAGGGATTTTCCCTTATCCTGATAGACGAATGTTGGGTAACTCTAAGCTCCATGGACTCCGCACTCATTTGAGCATCATTTAACCCATTTCATACATCGTCCGATATGACTAAACGTTGGAGGGCGTAAATTGCAAAAAAAGAAAAGAAAAAAAGAAAGAAAGAAAGAAAGAAAGAAAGAAAGAAAGAAAGAAAGAAAGAAAGAAAGAAAGAAAGAAAGAAAGAAAGAAAGAAAGAAAGAAAGAAAGAAAAAGAGAGAGAGCGAAAACACCATCAAAATTCGTATTACTGAACAAAAAATGTTTTTAATAAATTATATGTCAGGTCAGGAGATGGTGTGAGTATAGAAAATTAATTGGTTCAAAGAAACGTAACTTCTTAACTTGATTATTAAACTGTATTGATATAAGCTTTTTAAATCGACGAGATTCCATTTTTAAAGCCGGTTTCCAATAGAAGCTGAACTGAAATCCAGTATCACGATTAAGCGTGCTACTTTGAGAGGAAATGACCAAATCTCCTTAATTCTCCGCTCCCAGTAACTGTTGCATATTGCCAAGATGGTCTTCTCCCGAAAGTTGGCTCTATGGTCGTTATCAAAACAATGTTCTGCCAGCCCAGACTTCTCAGGTTGCATTAAACGAATGCTTAGTTCATGTTCGTTTATTCTGGTAGCGATGGTCCTTCCGGTTTGTCCTATATACGGTATCCCACATTCACAGGAAATCCGTACACTCCCGGAACTTGGAAGTCCAGTTTGTCTTTCACTGGCCCCAACAGATGTTTAATCTTCGAAGGTGGCTTGTGGATGGTCCTGTTATTATATTTGGCAAGAATTCTGCTGATTCTGCCGGATAGGTTGCCTTTGTTTATATTTGTGTTATATCCAATGATTCATTTGTTCATATAACATTTAATAAATATCCTGATGATGGGAGACCTGGCTTGCTTCCCGAGAAGAACTTGAGCATATTCGTGGTCAGGTAGGCTTCAGGTGTTATTTTAGTTTCCATACCGTATAAATAAATTATTGTTCAACTTAGCTGACGACCCATTAATCACAATGAATGTTCCCTGCTTTATTAAATGAACTGTTTAATTTATATTTTGTGCAAAATGGTCTAAAAGCATGTAATAATTCCCCTGATTCCAATTAGCAAGCAAATGACCAGATGTAAAATCTCTATTGAATATGTTGCTCATTTTCGTTCAAGTTCATAAGCGATATTTTAATTCTTTCTTTCGTATGATAAGAAGTACGAAATATTTTGTTTCAAATCCTTTTTGAATGAATAATCTGATTGTGTTTTATCACTGAATGTACATTTAACATATGACTAAAGAGGTGCTTCTAGTCTTGCAGAACTAAGAATTGCATTACGCCACTGCTCCAGTTGAAGGGTAGCTGCGTTACGTCAGTCTCCCTTCCCCATGAATGTGACATGGAGCTCTCTAATACCTGTTCTAGACTGAGGAATGTTCGGAATGATGCTAGTTGAACATTTCCTGCCCTGGTAATCGAAACTGTGACCTCAGGTTGAGAAGATCGAACGCCAAAGAGGCAATCACCATCATAGATTTAGCAATATTGCTAGAATCAAATCTTGCCAACCATCGAGGTGAAACGTTGAGTAGTATTGTTCAGTGCCTTACCCAAAGTGCCACAAACACGAAAGTATTAGGTAAAAGTTTTCAGCGATACTTATTTTTTAAATATTGTAAGCTTTGAAACAAAATCGGCTATTTCAGAAATAAACAAAAATGCTGAAGTATATTACAGGATAAATACAAGGCTTAGCATTACACTATAGTGTGTTTTTTGCTGTTACCCTTATTTTACTGTGTTGCGTAAACTATGTGGAGGAATAAAGAATTTCCCAGAAGAAACACAAGAAAAGGGTCGACAAAACGAACGTACGAGTAGCTAATCCCATTTAAGGATATCTATTCATATATTTTAGGCAGCAAGTAATACAATAAACTATTAAAACAGTTACATTGCAACAAGTGCTGTAGATAGATCAAAACGTTTAATCGATTAACCATGTTACTTTAATCGATTAATCTATCGATTTATCGACATATTATCTGTTCGAAAATTAGGTGTAAGGATTATATTATATAGTACTTATTTATTTAATTATTTATGAAATTTGTGTTTGTATCAATTGCACATGCTTTATATATGTATTAAATTAGATCCACAATATTTTTGTAATTAATTACTTATTATATCAGAATCTACTAAGATTTGTGAGACTGACATGCAAATAATAGTTTACATTAAGACTCGGCTAGTCTCTCTTGTTTCATCCATTATTTTAAATACATAAAGGTATTCACATACTTTGAATTATGTGCTGCTCTTCATTTGGTGATAATACTTCCTGGAGCAACAAACAGACGTTAGCAGTGAACCGATGTAGCTGGTACACAAAGTAATTTCTTCGCTATGGATGAAAGAATTGGCAACTGAATAGAATGTGTCTTCCACCACTGAAGAGGATTTGCAAAGTCATCATCCAGTGCATCCAAAAACTTTTAGACTCCTAAGTAACTTTGATTCGTTACTGAAGTCCAGAAATCTCCTGTTAAGCTAAATATTCCGCATATTTTAATGTGTCCAATAGCTGAGATTTTTCAATATCGTATAACTTGTCAATTCGTCTCCTTACAAATCCTTTGATGGAAGATTATACGAACTGTTTCCAACGGTTTCTCTTAAAACCTCTTTGGCCCCTCATTCAAACAATACTTATTGATAGATCGGCTATCCTTTACTGTCCATTTTACGATTTTACTTGTTAACTCAGCTTCCTTGACTTAAGAAATCAGTTTGCCTATGAAATTATTTAGATTGGACGGCGATGCCTGCGGAACAGTTGTAGATGACTCTTCAGCACTTTGAAATACACTTTCAAACGGTAATTCAAATTACTAGCACTACCAATAAAACTAAATGATTTTCCACAAATTTTACAAAATACTTTTTCTTCTGTCCTACACTTTACCAGATTAATTTAGCATAAAACCAAAAGGTATACCCAATTTCCCTCGCAAATTCTCGTATGCCATAATATTAATTCCACTCAGCACAAAATGTTTGTTTCCTTATTTTAACTTTTTAACAGAAAACTTTCTCTCGCTGTCACGACCTCAGAAACGTTACTGGCTTACTACAGTTTACAGCAAAGTTACACCACCACCAGCCCTGAGAAGACGGATCAGCTATTATTTCCATAGCTGCGTAAATGAAGTGTTTGATTCAAGGTTGTACAGCTCAGTTTATGCTAGCAAGCGATAAATAATCAGTTGTATACGATATATTGTCACACACAAGTTGTAAGGAAATAAACCTCTCTGTCAGCATCTGTATGTAGTTATGTACCTCTTAGAATAGATATTTCACAACAGATATTTCACTTTTTGCTATAGGAAGTTATATTATCTCAGAGTTCAAAGAGCATTACGTGTCTAGTGAAAGCTTGTTGCATTGGAAAGGCTGTTTAGGTTGGAAGCAATACATCTAAACAAAGAGGGCCAAATTTGGCTAAAAGATTTTTGATTAATATTTATTGTAATCGATTGATTTTAATCGACTGGATTATTCTATTAAAATTGCTTAATCTTTAATCTAATATAAAAAATTAATCGTTTAATCATTTCCGTTAATCGATTAAATCACGCAGCACTAATTACAACTTTTTCTTAATGTACCTTGCCGCACAGTTTAATTGTCCTCATTCTCTAGCAAGAGTGTTACACACGTAACACCCAGACTGAGTAATAGGATAACCTAGTACAAAATGGTTTCTCGTCATATGCATATCTCTCCGTGTATTACCACACATGTGGTACTGTGAAAACATCCATGAAAGAGAAATAGCGCTCCTTAAAGAATTCAATTTCCCTTTGTACAAAACAGAGAATAAAACTAAAGGCTAGATAACCTCGGTGCGTGTTAAAGACTCCACAAGGCAAACGAAACAAATGAAGACTAGGTGCCCCTCAAATGTCATACACAACATTCATTTTGTGATAGCGCGAAACAGTGCTATGCAGCATTCAATATTGTGTAATGAATACTCCAGCAATTGAAAAGGAGCAGTTGATATCTAAACGTAATAGTTCTGTTTCGTCATGTAATATCGGACAATTTAAGTATACAGTGTAACAACTTGTTTTGACGATCCTTTTCCTTTTAAATTCATTTCCCGTTAATGCTGTCACGGGGGAACGTGCATTCAGTACTATTATGTGTTTCAAATGGGATGATGTTTGTCCTTGAGCGCTACTAGATGCGCAACCAATCGGAGTACTGCGGTGTTGTCGTATTGCATTCCGCCTATGTGGTGTGTGACGAGCGGCAAACTAATCAATCTCTAATAAAGGTTCTAATTGCAGCTATGAGTTCTCTTATCCTCAGGTGTATGGTTGTAGGAAATGGATTTTCGTGATTTTTGGCTACTCAGTTGTATTGATAACACTTAGGTTCGTTGCAAAATTATTTAGTTTAATTCTTACTAAGTTTGTTTGAACCTGTTTGACTTGAATTGTGGACCACCTGTTAGTAAATTTCCTAACATAAATTCAATTTACTGGAAACCCTGGATTACTTGTTTAAAGTTACTTCCGCACGGTTTCTATTTCTTCTTTATAAGGTGACTACTTTGCTATAATAAACTTCAAATGCTGCTTCCACTTAGGCTGTTTGCGCTATTCTTAACTTCCCTATATTTTGGACTAATAAATATTCGCTTCTTCTTCTTCTTCTTCTTCTTCTTCTTCTTCTTCTTCTTCTTCTTCTTCTTCTTCTTCTTCTTCTTAACGCGCATTAGCACATCCTTCCTCTCGTAGTACAACCTTTTAAGTTTTTTTTCGCGATTCAGTTCGAACCTTATTCTAATCCCCTCTCTAACTTTATCACATGACCAAAATAGCTCATCCTTCTCCCCACCTCTCAAATCTTACATTATTATTGGTTTCTCATTTATTTCGAATTTTCGTATTGGTTTGCAAAACTCATTTAACTCATTGACGTTCAGCCCACTCTGAGTTGGGGAACGCCTATCCTGGGCCCTCTGTAACGGTTTACATCGTTATTAAATGAGCGCAGTAAATCCCTTTTGCCTTCATGCTCCACCGCATTTTGAAAACCGTTTTGTCCCAACAAATTCCTGGCTGGTGAGTATTCTATAGTTCTCAGACATTGAACCTTTCCTTGCACAAAGAGAGTAATGGTCCTCCCTTCCTGTCTCTCCGAAGTGTGCAGATTTTTACAGGAATATTTTCTCTTCCTTGCCTGGATGCTAGTATATATGCTATATTAAATTATATTCTTCCCTTCTTATTCTTTAAGTCAACCGCTATTTTAATGATTACTCTATCCATTCTAACTTCATATTAATATAACAAAGTTCTTATATTAGTTTTAGCCAAGCATTTTCATTAATTTATCTTATTTTTAATTATCTGGTATAAATCCATTCGCCGCCTCCTAATCCCTGTCTGATACTGCGGTTACAATCTATACAATACTCCATTTCCATTGTTACTTTATTTACATATTTTTAATATCTTGTTAAAATATTTCCCCTGTTACTCACTAGTATATCTTTAGTTATCAGGGCCCACCTCGATAGCGTGGTGGTAGCATGTCTGCCTGACGTTCAAGAGGTCCCGAGTTTGAATCTCGGTCAGGGTGAGTTATCTGGATAAGTTTTTTCCGGGGTTTCCCCTTATCCTGAAAGACTAATGTCGGGTAACTCTAAGCTCTATGGAGCCTGGGCTCATTTGAGCATCATTTCACCCGATCCATTCATCGTCCGATATGACTTAACGTTGCAGGACGTAAATTACAAACAACAAAAAATTATCAGGGAAATAATTTAGATGTGAATAAAGAAAACGTATTTTGACGGTTATGTTGCAACCAATATTTTGTAACATTACCTTCACTGTTAACATAATGTATTTATAAGAAAATGGAAAACATTTCTGAAACCCTTCCAGGCATTTTTCATCTCTCTACTCATAGTACTCTCGAATTCCCTGCCCATTATCAGTTTTCAAATTTTTGGACCAACCAGCTTTAATTTTGTCATAGGATATGACGGAAATGTAACACAAAGGTATTTAAAGCACTCAGTGGCTTTATCTATCTTTTTATTCTTTATCTAGAATTTTCCCATATTGTTTCATTACACCTAATTTTAAACCAAGACGTGGCAATAATACTTTGTAGGATAAATATGGGGTTCACATTTTATATTTTTTCGCCCGCTGTTAAGTTAGTTATACATTGCCACTGTTTCCTTTCCCGGTGTTCTGATCTAGCTCTGCTATCTCATTCACATAAGAAACTAGGATACTTTGTGAAACCAGCCTGTTGACCAAGAAATAGCCCAATAATCTTGGGTTATTACTTGGGTAATAGTTTGTAACACAGTTTTGTAACATAAACTTAACATTTTCATGTGTCTCCTTTAAAACTAAAGATTGGCTTACAGGAATGAAGGGTTGAACATTTTCATTATGAAGCAAATCCTCTTTAATACCTTTTGAGAAGAATCCATAATGAATCCTTTGGAATTATTAATTTTAAGGAGAAGGCACATTTTAGTATATCTAAGAGGATGGATATAGTTAGTACATTTTTATACATATTTAAATATAAAAATATATGAATATTAAATATTAACATAATAATACTAATATTATTGCACATTTTAAATAATAAAGTTGTCATTATAAGCTGTTGAGCCTTTCTAACCAACGATATGGACACGGTAATATTACTGCGGTATGTACATCACGAAAACATTTTTAAAACATACAATTTTTAATTGCAAACAATTTTTATGTTATACGCGAAAACAGAATTCAATTTTGCAATCAGTGTGAAAATTTGAATCGGAAACGTCCATTCCTTTCAAAAAGACAAATTACATGCAGAACGGTGTTATCCATAACTTAACAAATGTGTCTAATTTCATTGTATATTAATTTATAACAGGGTCATCATACTAATTTATTATCCTTTATTTTGTCAGTTTTAACTGTCATTAACAATCTATTTCCTTCCTACATCCAAGTTGATTGGTATTTTAGGTAACTCCTCACTATCAACTTTGTGAATTATTTTGGATTATTGTTGGTGTCTCTTTAGTTTCGGAGCCTCAGGGTTGTTTCCAACCATATAAAAGGGTCTAAACATTTTGTAATTTTATAAAAATATTGTATATCTAATATTTAATTATTTTTTATGAATTCTCGAAGCTCTCGAGTTTCAAATTTCTCATTGCTTTCGTAGATCTAAATGTGTTGTATTAAGTATAAATAAAGTTCTTGATGCTCTCGAAGACCCAAGTTGCTCGCATAAGTGATATGGGGAAGCTACGATAAACCCTAATCAGAACACGGGGTGAGCGGGGACCGAAACGGCGACCTCCAGAATGTGAATCCCACAAGTCGCAGGCCCACCTCTCTCGGGGTTTCGGTACGAGGAAGTTCAAAACTCGTATATCCAGCTCTTTCAGCTCTTTCTTTAATACCTATACTTTTTGCATGATCCAGTCAGAACATTTCATTATCAAAAGTCAGCTTCTTTTTCCATAAGTGGTTGTCCCTTTTAATCCCAGGTCTCTGAGAATTGCCTTAACTTTTCCCCCTAATTATGCCTTTGAATTATTTCTTAAGCGTGATTTCATGGCTGCTCACATTAAGACGATCCGGAACAAAAATAAACTTTGATGTCCTACACTGAATAATTGAGGATGACGTTTACAAGAAATGATAGTGGAACTTTGGAGTTTGGGTTGGCCATCAATAAATCTCTTTGTGTAAGCAACTTGTAGCACGACACGTCAAGAAATTATTCAGATTTTCCCCATGACGTGCAAACAAACTACAAAGTAATATTATGGAACATCTGGAAATTTCCGTTTTATAATATTGTTTATTTATAGCTCAAGTAGAGTCGTTGTGTCAAGGGAATGCGATGTGGGCATTCCTTCCGTTACATTTAATCTTAGGAATTGTAGCTTTTATTCAAATATTGTGTAACCCCAAATCCTTAAAAAAAACAGTATATCTTAGTTTTCAATTTTCACCGCCTGTGACACATTTTAATATGAATGAGTAGAGTCAGACTGAAAACTTCAATGTCATAGCCGGGATTTCAACCACGGATCTCCCGCTCTTCGTGCGGTTTCTTCAACCAACTGAGCTACTATGGCCAACATGCCGAGATGACATTAAATTCTCCAATTGACTCACATGTTTCCCGGTAGACCACTAGGGTTCTCATATGCTATGAAAACGCACCTTTTGTGGCGACTTACTATGATCTGATTACTTATCCAGTCATTCCCTTAATTATATGTATGAATGAAATTTCATGAACATTTTCATAAAATCACCTTTTCCTATTTTTAGTCCATAAAATAGTGTAAGCCTTCCTGAATCCAAAAAAATGCTTAGATAACAACCGCAAGCCATTTTTAAATGCTCTAGTCTAGTTTGAAAGTTACGTGATTGCTAGTATTAGATATGAAATCGAATTCTTTATCCTTGTTTTCTCGCTATTGAAAATTTCAGCATTTTTCATCATAAGATGTTCCTTGCGTCGCAGTTTTAGTGTTAGACTAATGAAAGCTGCTACACATGTTCATAGAGACACGGTGAATATAAATTGCCATGCGTTCAATTCTGACATTCATTTAAGTACACTTTCTTTGCTTTAAAACACAAACATTTCAAATTTTGGGCAAAAAAGCCATATTCATAGCTCTAAACATTTATAGAGCCTAAAGTTATTTAGACATAGAGAAACCTAGGGAAAATTAAAAAAATGGATGTATTGGGAACCTGTTATTAAATTATTAGACCAAAATTTAGGTTATTTTGTCGCAAGGGACTTTTTAGTGGACGTAGCCAAAAATAAATAAATTTGACCATATTTTCCAAACTATCAAATTGAAATTGATAAAGTTTGCGCTGTAGCACATATATCTATGTTTGTAATTTACGTCCTACAACGTTTAGTCATATCGGACGATGGATGAAATGGGTGAAACAATGTTCCTATGAGCCCGGTGTCCATGGAGCTTAGAGTTACCCACATTCGTCTTTCAGAATAAGGGAAAACCCTGGAAAAATGTTATCCAGGTATAGTCGCCCTGCTGGAACGGTTACCACGTATTTATCTTTGGTAATAAATACCTCTCAGATAACGCACTAATTACTCCACGTGGAGTAAACATATATCTGTCATTTGCATTCCTGTGAAGTCCATTCGCTGAAGTGATGCGTTTATTGGTGCTTAGCACAGGGCCGGGAGGCACGTCAGTGCCCCTCTTACAAGAATAATCAGTGCGTTATCTGAGAGGTATCTATTACCAAAGATAAATCCATGGTAACCATTCGAACAGCGCGACTTTGACTCACCCTGACCGAGATTCGAACTCGGGACCTCTGGAACGTAAGGCAGACACGCTACCACCTACGCTACCAAGGCGGGTGCTGGAGCATATATGCACTAAATTACATCTATGGTATAAATCTTAAAAAAACTGGCGTTAATATTTCAGGATTGTAAATTTTCAGTCATAGGTATCCTTAAGTACTCGTTCAAACCTGATCCTAAACACGGCTAGTGTGGAAGAAATTATTATTTCCATCAATTTACCTAAAATAATAACATAGTGGTTTAACTATGAATCCTGGGACTTAAGTACTTACAACATAATAAGTCACCACAAAAGATGCGTGTCTCATAGCATATGAGAACCCCTAGTGGTCTACTGGGAAACATATGAGTCAGTTGGACAATTTAATGTCATGTCGGCATGTTGGCTATAGTAGCTCAGCATAGTAGCATAGTAGTAGAGCAACCGCACGGAGAGCGGGAGATTCGTGTTTCAAATCCAGGCTATGACATTGAATTTTTCTGTCTGGCCCTAGTCATTCAAACCTTAACCTACACACGGCTAGTGTGGAAGAAATGATTATTTTCAACACTTTCATATGTTTTAAAAATGCAATAGCAAAGTGTCTAAAACACGATACGGAAGCGAAATCTACGATTTGTTCAAATGAAATTCATCCATTGTTTCTTTCCTTCCCCTTCCCACTCTCTTGCTTCGGGCAGAATTTTCCACCCTTGATGTATATGACTCACGTTCCAGAAAAAGGAATGTTTATGTTCATTCTATGAAATTTCATCATTCGATGAAAATAAGATAATAAACTTCACATACTTTACGGTGATATTTAAATAATTTTACTTAGTTTAAGACCTTATTTAATTTTCAAGTATACGGAAAAAATCACCATGCCAATAACGATGTAATCATTTACAAATAACTATTTTTGACCTCTAAATTTATTTATTATTCAACACACTGTGTACATTAGACAGAATACATGAATCATTGGAAGTTATTATTATCTGTGTAAAATTCAAGCGACTTTGTTCTTGGTATATAGTCAATAAATGGTACTGATCACATGTTTGGCCACATAAAGTGGAAAGGCATTGATTCGATGAGAGATGAAACCCTTTCCGAATGCATATTCTGTACTGAAATCCGTGTGCAGCAGTCCTCGTAAACAGTGTCGCAAGGAAAGGTTTGGGTCCTTCCAGTTCAGAATTCAGCGCTGGGGCCAAGAAGAGTATTTGATCTGCATTTTCAATTGGTTTCAGATCTCTCTTTTATGTACGCTTCGTAGGCCGGAGTTTTCGGCAGATTGTATATCGCAATTTCCCTTATGAAGAAGTCAGTGTTGGCAAAATTATAAACTATTCTGTATCTCGCTAATCTAGGTATCTAGAGTAACTATAGAATCAGACTAAATTTATGCTTTAGATCTCATCCACAGTAAACTGATTACTGCAGGCTCTCTCTCTACCCTAATGCACATAAGGTGAGGGATGTTTGTATTTTTTGTATTTATTTCCCATCTTTCTTCTACATGCAATTTCATTGATACATTGACATTTGTAACATTTCTTTCACACAATACCAAAATGACTTATTCAGATCTAACATACCCTTACTACCTGTTTGCCTCGCCTTAATGGTCCAGCCCTTAATTGTTATTTATTCTTCGTCAATCTTAACCATTTCTCTCTAATTTTCCCCAGATATTCACCTATACTTCTTACATTCTTTTTCCCTTTTACCAATAACGTTTTCTTTATTATTAATACCTCCCCCATCCCTAAAATGGTCCCACTTTTGTTGCCAAATTTGTTCTCTCCATATCTTTGTTTGCAATAAGGTATACTATGTCAATCCATATCCTCTTCTCCACACATTGGACATTTCCCTGTATCCTTTTCATATCTAATACCTTTCAAATTTCTAACTCCTGTCCTTGCCCAGGCAAACCCTTCTCGCCCTAACTTATTACACACATCTATGTACTTCTCCCTCCCCCACACGGTCTTTATTTCTCTATGATCTTTCAATGATCTTTTCTCCCTTACACTGGTAAATATAACTTGGCTATCTAAATCTTCCAGCCTTAATTCTACCTCTTTTCAAAAGCCCCTATAATAATATTCCTCGTTTCTCCAAATATGTCCCATACCTATCTGTTCCATCAGTTCCCTTACTTTTTGCACCTAAGACTCTCCCCATTTGCTTCTCATCTGCAAAAGAAAACATTCCTTGATAATTTTGTTTTCCTCCAAATTGGCAACTCTGTATAGATATTACAATGCCCTCTAGACAGTTTTAACCCTGTGAGGTATGTTAACATAGGAAGGTTGCTAGAAGAAGATTACCCATATTTGTTTCGTTCATATCTTCCTTTACAAATAAAAATATAAAATACTAACTGATTAAACATGTATTTATTGTATAGTATGGTTACCTGCAAAAAACAGTTAGCAATCACTTGCAGGAAAATTCTGAAGGGTTTGTTAAGAATTGTTATCTTGACACTGTTGGCCGAGCATGAGCATTTCATTTGAAATATTTATATGAATCTAAAAGATAGATGGCATTTTTAAGCTACTAAAATGTATCGATTTCTTGAGAGACATAAATATTTATAATCCAGATGTTACGATGCATACAGATTCCCATTAACGGAAATATTCAGAAGGTGCCCAAGCTGTTTCGTATAAATGTTGAAATATATTTCACCAATAACAACTAAAGGTGATAGCATAAAGTACATAACAAAAGTTAAGGTATGCTCTGCGATTTTGTTCAACAGTGTTTGTGTGTGGTGTATAGGATTTTATAGCAGAACTTCACTTTGTTTCTTATATTACTGTTATTTATTTACCATTTTTAGTTCTGTATCAGTATAAATTTCAGATCCCCTGATTAAAATAATTTAGGTATGCATGCATCACACAGGTGGAGAAAATGTGTGTGAGAGAAAGGGAGAGAGACAAAGAAGGAAGGAAGGAAGGAAGGAAGAAAGAAAGAAAGAAAGGAAGGAGGGAAGGAAGGAAGGAAGGAGTGCTTAAATTGGATAAATAATAAATGCACTATTATATTTTTCAAATGGGAAGAGTTCTCCCCTGTAGTGAATCAGATGCGTTAGAGCCTTCAGCGTTGGCACCTTGTTACCCCACTCTTTTTATATTTTCCTCTCTCTCGCACACTTGTGAGTGTTCTTAGCGCTAGACGTAAGGGAACGCAAACTGAATTTTGCAAAGTTTTATAATAATGCAGTTGTTGAATCACAATTGCAACATGAATAATCGTATATTACGCAACTGGTTTAAATATTTAATTTAAAATTAATTATAATTTATAAATTACCTATTTTTATAATCCAACGAAAATACCAGCGGTGCATCCGTATAGCTGTGAATGTTACTTACGTTAAGAGATAATTCATCATTGTCATTGTCTTCTCGTGTGAGTACTGCAAGTTTATTATGATAGGTTCCAAAATCTCGTTACGTGCTATTTCTTTCCTAAAGTCGTCTTCTTGTAGTTTATCTGATGTCTCACGGAGTTTATCCAGTCTTGTTTTGTTCCTTGTCAATTTCTTCGTGAATAAGTCGTTCAACGTCAGTTTTTAAAAATATTAATTCTGTTTGCAACATAATTTGAGCCCACATTAACTCTATTGGAGTGTTGTGGCATTAGTAAGGGTGAAGGTAGATCTTGTCACATTGATCCAGCTGATACACTTTTTCACAATAAGATTAACTGAATAACACTTCTTTGAACACTCTAGAATAAATATAGATTACGAACCACTCATAAACAAAGATATAATGTGAACATACACGTTCTGCCAGACCAGCAGGAGGTGTATTGTTTCCTCTCTTCGAATTTAATAAATACCTTGGGTTATTCAAAGTACATATTTCTTTTATCACTTCATGTCAAATGTTTATGTTTTAGTTCTGAGTAATTTCAAATATACGTTTACGCATACATGCCAACCAATGATGATATTCATTACAGTGCTTACGTCGCAATGTATTGTTATAATATAACGGTGCCTATTTTATTTGTATTAGGAAAACTAGTTGAGCTAAAAATATGGGGTTTTTACAGTTATGTTAAATACATTACTCTCTCCTTCCTCATGGATCAGTGTTTGCAATACATGAATTTTTGTCTTCACGCGGATAGTATTTATTAGAGATTGATTAGCTTGGTGCTCGTCACACACCACATAGGGGGAATGTATTACAATACAGCAGGACTACGATTGGTTGCTCACCTAGTAGCGCTCAAGGACGAACATCGCATTTGAAACACAATAATTACGCTCAGTTATCACCTTCCAGTCAATTCACACAAGGATTCCTAAGAAAATCTCTCCCTCCCAAACATGAACAAAGTATTTTTTTTTTTTTTTTTTTTTTTTTACTTTATAAAAATATGACTCTGATGTTCTCTATATTTGCATGGAATTTTTCACAGTGCTGTATAACTGGCAAACCATAAGAAATTTATGAAAACATTGTGCCACTAAAACTGTCGATCTAGTTAAAAGACAGAGTTTTTATTTTTGTGGAATTAGCTTCATTAACATATATGTTCCCATTGGTTTGAATTTTACAATGCTTTGTATAACAAAAATGTGAACACTGTGTGAAACGTTACAGCTTTTCCGGAAACAATCATAAACAGTAATAAATATATTAAATTCTTAAGAACCTAAATCCACATCCGTCCTTTAATATGAAGAAACAACTTCTTAAATCTTCTCATATAGCTCAAACATTAGAGCTAAAGTTGGAAAAGAATTGAGAACAACTACAGAATATGGAACTTTTAAAAACGGCAAAACGGCAAAACGGTTATAAATAGGAATATATTAAAATTAGCTATACACGCTATTTGCTCAACACCTCGGTTCATGAATTTTAACGTGGCACTTGGACATTTAAATTGGCCAAAACACAAAACACATATGCATCTAGATTGTAAAATCAATTTCTAATTTTCCTGTAAATTCACTATCAAGTGTAATTAACATTTTCAATACAAGAAACGTGTGAAAATGTATTATTTGACGCATGCTCATATGGCACGACACCGCAATTATTAGGGAAGGTTCAGATATAGGATCATAGCGATATTTACAAATGCATATCAGCTTTGCATCTTAGTTCTTGTGCTTCTGTATCACAAAGCCTACACATGATTGGTTCTATTTTATTGTAGTTAGGATTTGTTTCATGGTACCTTAGATACGAATTTTTCTTATTGTTTATAGTGTTTACTATTTATCTATTGTAGGATTGGGATTACTACAGAGAGGATTCGGCACTGCGACCAGACTTGATCTCTTGTATCTATGCCCCCACGTGGGGCATCCCCGAGAGGAAGAATGAGGCGAAGGAGACAGAGGACGACCGTCCCAAGAAGCCACGACAGTACAGACAGTACAGTTTACTTTGATAGCGACTTCCCCCGATATGCCAGGACAAAGAACTCACTCTCCCACAGAAGGACGGCAACGAGCCCAGCAGCCAAACCCTAATAGTCTCAGGCAGGCGACCCCTGCCCCAGGGAACCCTGGCTGGTGGTCCCGAAATAGTCCCAGCAGCGGAACGGAGACCGGCAACCGACCTACCGGAGGAGGAAGTAGTTTTCCTCAGAGCATATCATCCTGCCATGCACAGCAGATACACCCGTCGACTCTTCTACCCTGAAAGAGGCCACCAGATGAGAGATGATATGAAATAATCATGGAGATAAAATGGAGGCACAGGAAATTCGGGGGATGTAATTAACCTACCCAGCATTCGCCTAGCGACCCGCGAAAACCCACGAAAAAATCTATGGGTCAGGTAGGTCGGCCACTGGAATCGAACCCGGGTCTCCCGAACACGCGCCACAGACGAAACCGACTGTGCCATCCCGCTCGGCGCTATTGTGATGAACTCTCAGTTGTAAAGAAAACTGCTGTTCATTTTGTAGTTACAAAAACAACGTATTTGGAAAAATGTTACAAGTGAAGGTTATAATGAAATAGTAGGGTATTATTGATTAGGTGCTTTAAAATATTGCAGAAGTAATTTTATTTCATAAAACATTAAGCATGATTGGTTTAAAGTAGATAAAACATTTATAAATAAATGTTTATAGTTATGGACCATAGAACAAGTCTAGAATAACCGAATAAATAGCTTTTGTTTGAGTTTCAATGAATTTAATTTTTTTTAAATTATACTTTGTATTTAAATTAGGCTGTATTTATATTTATATAGCCAATAATAATTGTTTAGCTGCAAATATTATACTGAAACTCTTTTTAACTTTGTGTATATTCAGGATATTTTGTACGGTTATTTGGAACATTATACTTCTATGTCGGGTATTAAGAAATATCTGGTATTCCATAATACCTGACACAGCATCTTGCAAAATGAATCTTCAAAGTAATGGACAAAATATTGCCAGCTAAGAAACGACCGTAATGTAACAAACTACAATTCTTTTAGTGTGCCTTACCTTAACATCAATGTTCAAGTCACTTGCTATAAAATGCTTGGGAATTTGCCCGCAAAAACTTCGTGCTGCAGCAAGTGAAAGGACAACAAGCTTCAGCTCTCACCGCAGTGCATGGTGTTCTTCATGGCACTTCCACATAATAGCATCAGCAAATGGAGAAGAAATCTTGATATTCCATATTTCCCGACCATTCCACAATACGCTCCTCTCCTCTATATACAAATTACGTCTTTAAATGCTTTAAACGAAGCATTTTGACATTACATCTTCTATGTATTAATTTACCTATAACTAATAATGACTTGTAAACGTAAACTAGTAACTTTACATTTCATTGAATTAATGAAATTTAATATACAATCGTATATTATTCTTGGAATTGTTCCTCCTTTCTTTGACGTTCTACTTTCTCTGCTATGAACACGGAAGGTAGAGAAGATACTGCAATATACTCCAAATTTGATACCCAACTTTCACCTGGAGTATACGTTTTATGTAACACTTGAAGTTTTTGTGTTCCCCCACACCGACTATACTGTCGCGAGGCATGGCAGACGAGTACCGAGAGAGAGAGAGAGAGAGAGAGAGAGAGAGAGAGAGAGAGAGAGAGAGAGAGAGAGAGAGAGAGAGAGAGAGAGAGAGAGAGAAGTTGGTAGTGAGACAGATAGCATCCAAGCCACGCCCAGAGAGAGAGAAAGTAACAGAGGGAGAACGAGACAGGGACAGTCCATGGTGATCTCGCTACATCACGAAAGATCGTGTTAGTTCGGTAGCTTTCGAGAAACTTCGCCAACCTTCAAGAACCAGCTGTTCGTGTATAAATGCTGCTGATCTGGAGCTGAACAGAGTCAGTCAGTGAATGGAGTTGAAGCTGTGTAGTGACGAGAGGCTAGAGAGTGTAGAACCGATAATTGTGCGCGTGAAGCTATTTGAAGTGTGCCGCGGGTGAATTCTTTCGTTTGCTTATCTGTGGAGAAGCAACCGGAAACCATTATGTTGTTGACACGTCATTTTTAGAGCCTATAAGGGTTGCCCAAAGGG
The DNA here is from genome assembly GCA_030765055.1 of Mantis religiosa. Taxonomy (NCBI): domain Eukaryota; kingdom Metazoa; phylum Arthropoda; class Insecta; order Mantodea; family Mantidae; genus Mantis; species Mantis religiosa. Next base: position 209,906,491 of record CM060948.1, read on the forward strand.
TGAAATGAAGAATATTTTGAACTTTTGCAAAACTTAACTTAATTTTAGGAACCCTCAGTCATAATACTTTAAATATATTTTACAGACTGTCTCTCTAGAGTAGCTTGTAGCGTGTGAGCCTCACGATCAAGAGGTCTTGTTTTCGAACCTCGATAAGGTTGAGTTACCTGAATAAGGCTTTTTCCAGGATTTTCCCTTATCCTGAAACATTAATATTGGATAACTCCAAATTCTATGGCCCCTGGTCTCATTTAAACACCATTTCACTCGTTCGATATGATAATCAATTAAAGTACGTTATTCTTATTTAGAAAAAAAAACTTTCCAAACACTTTATTTTAAAAATGGCTCAAGTCGGACTGACTAAAATACCATATTAAAGATACACTTTTCATGCATAAAAATAAAACTGAAGTTTTGAATTTTCTGTGAATATATTGCAAAACCCCCTGCAGTTGTTAGAAGTTTCTGTAAACTTGCTATAACTGTAAACTTTAAGTGAAAAATGAGAATTGGATATACAAAGATTTAGAACTTCTCAAAATACACAATTTATTGCTAATAACTTCATTGTCCGTAAGATGTTTACAAAATACCTGTTCTTAATAGTTATAATTGCTGAATTCTTGCTCATTCTTTCGATATTCAGTTGTTTCTTCCGATTGGATGTACTTATTCACTCAGTATATACAGAGTGTTTCGAAACGACACCGAACGAATATGTACGTAGAAGTACTTGCTCAGCTTCTATGTGACACATATAGATGGTTTTACTACCAAAAGAGCCCCATAAAAATGCTCCAGAATGAGTGTGGATTAGGCAGTGGCAGGAACAACAACGTGTGCCTCACGCCGCCGGAGTTCGCAGGTATAGGTCACACGCCGTGCCGCGTGCTGTAGCTCTTTGTAAACATACCGACATACTCCACGGTAACTTGCTACTATTAAAAATTTCTTGTGTAACCGCAATAAAGAGGCTATTCTTTAGTTATTTTTTATGGGTGTTTAACGCGTTCCAGCATTCCGCTATAACAATCGATGGCGGCAAATAAGCTGATAGACATATACAACTTAAGCATTTTAGAGGGAAGTTAATGTTAGTGAGATTGAGGATGGAAACATCAAATGATAAAAAGAGCAGAGAACAATATCAAAGAATTGTAGATAAAGTTAACCAAAACTGCATGCCTTATGCAATGATACAAGCATTTTATTTCACTGTGTTTAATAATACTAAATAAAGAATTTGTAACTTAAAAAGGAAACTGTTCATTTTATAGTAACTGTTTGAAAGCACTGTGCCGTCAAGAAAAGCAAAATGAACAATCTTGGAACTGTCCGAGTCATTATCAACCTTTTCATAAATGACTGCCCTTTGCCCATTACATGAAAGGTAGGCTAGGGTCACTGATAAATAGCTAGGAGCAATTCTTTAGTTTTCGTGAATGATGCGTCCCAATAACAACTTTTGAGGTTCGCGCTCTAGTTACTCCTGCGCTGCCTAATCACAAAATCGTGTAATTTTTATGCTGCATAAAATTATACCTAAGAGCAATTCGAAACTGCGACAGCGAAATTCGGACTAGTTAAGTTATAAGCTACGAAACGGCTATAATTGTTCGGTGTCGTCTTGAAAGAACCTGTATGTAGCGTCAAGTTCTTAAACACTTGACTATATATCACAATTTCCATTGTATCTGTAATAAAACGTGGAATAAAGCTGTTTCGCAGAAGTTTGTCTCAGTTAAAATGAAGTATATGGAAAAACTCTTAACTTTCGTGCAATAGTTTGTACACACACCAATATGCGATGAATGCTACGAAAATCACGTGAACCTATCACGTAGGGTTCCTTTACACACAACTCAGCATTGTTCAGTAATAGCGTTGTTGAATTTTTTCATCACACTCTACGTGTGCTTGTATGTATGCGTCTATACGTGCGTGTTTGTTAACAGATTTAAAAGATTTCCAGACGCCACATGTATTTATCGCCAAGTTTCTTGCGATTCGAGTCAGTGTTAATCTCGCGTTTATTTCTCCAATTATAATCACATATATGAAAAAGAGCAAAACAGGTATTTTCTACAGAGTTAGCAAGATTTTTCGTCTCCAAGATCAGATAAGCCACGTTTTCACACTTCCTCTTGTGCGAACAATTTGCATGTTTTTGCACCCTGGAGTTTACCGCGCAGTCTAAGAACCTAATTACGAAGTGGCTCTTTAAACTTGTATCTTTATGTAGTCTTCTTGTAATGAGCCTTAATGTCTCCCCATAACCTTCTGGGAGTCTACAGACGGCAATGTTGTCTTAGAACGATGTCGTTTTCTCACTTCATTTCAGCGATGTGCGGTTCCTGTCATTACTTACTTCAAGTACCTCCTCTCATCGCTAGGTGCGGTGCGAAATATTAATAACGACAAAATGAAGATATCACTATTGATTTTTCACAGTGACCAGGATCATCACCTACTACAAGGGGATAGGCTAAAGCCTATTCTGTTCATTATTGGTCAGTGCATCCCTTTGTTGATTCACTGCTATCTTTAGTTCGTATTTTAAACTAGATTTAGCTAAATTCTCATTTAAGTGTTACCTTAATTACTCTTTTCATGTGTACGAATAAAATAAAATAATATTAATTAACTGTCCTTTGACACTAGCTGTTGATAGGACGAGATTGAAAAGATAAAAATAGACAAATAAATGCAATGTCATAGCCGGGATTTAAACTACGGATGTTACAACTGATTGCTCTAAAGCAGGCATGCCAATTTGTTATCGTCGGAGTCATTCTCCTAATTTGCCACTCCGCCACAGAGTTTTACTGGTGGTCGAAGCTGCTAGGAGGATACGCAAACCGACGAAAAAAACAAGGACATAGGCTTGTCCCCTCCATTAGCACCCGTGCTCTAACCAAATGGGCCAACATGGCAACATAAAGAGTGAGGTGACAAAGGCGGTAGTGGTTGTCCTTACTTTCTGGAGGTCGTAGGAAAGATCCACGCAGCCGAACGTCCTTACCCGTGAGCTATTTCTTGATTTTCCTGGATCGCTAGGTTAATTTTGGGAAAGTTTATCACATCTTCCAAATTACCTGCCCCTCTGTTTCACTTCCCCTTCATCCTGCTTGACTACTTCAAATTTGTCAGTGTGGGCTAAAGTTTCGGCGTTGTATGCCAGCAAAAATAAATTATATTGTTATAAAACTCCGTCTGCGGGATCGGAAGTGACTGCCGAACCTCAGTCCCCCACCATTGGTATGTGTAAGTTAGTAAAGGGGAAGCAAGTCAGCTATAGGGATTCTTGCCTCTGCTGTCATGTCTCGTAGTTAAGGCCGCTCTATCTCACTCATTCTCTCCTCTCAGCTCATCGTGTCGTGGACGGTGGCTCTTAGGAGCTTAGGTACAAAAAATGTTATAGAATTACTATTACCTTGGAGAGGAATCGGAATTGCGACCAGTCTTAAACTATTGTACCTATTCTCCCAAGTGGGCATTCCCCGGGGGGGAAGATGAGACGCAAAAATGTCACTCCCTTTCTAAGGAACTTTACGCCGTCATTCATCTCTCTATACCTGAAACGTAATTGTTTCAAAACTCTTAAGGTGGAAGAAGCAAAACATTTGTAATATTTCCTTCTCCCATAAAGAGGTAGTTATCCTTTTGGCAGCACAAAATTCTTCACGGTTACATAATTCCAAATTTCTTCTACAAACTTCTGCTTTTCAAAATCGTCTAAGGGCGTTGTTCATTTTGGGATTTAAATGAGTTTTATATGTGAGACAAGAACTCAAGCAGATCCTATTGCATTTTACCTCTGAATGATGCGAACAACAGCTGACTTCTTTTCTGGTAATTTTTACGTCGTCCAACATTAAGTTATATCGGACGGTGAATGAAATGGGTGAAATGATGCTCAAATGAGTCCAGGGTCCATGGAGCTTAGAGCTACCCAAAATTAGTATTTAAGGATAAGGGAATACCCCGGAAAAAGCCTTATACAGGTAGCTCATCCTCACCGAGATTCGAACTCGGGACCTCTTGAACGTGAGGAAGACACGCTACCGAGGCGGGTGAAAAAAACAGTTGACTGATTGAATGCTCACGCCTGACCATTTAACTCCTGACACTTCTTGAAATCAGGTTGGCAGCTTGTCATTTCAGATTCTTTTAAAAAACTGATGCATTGTATAAACGATCTGTCGTACATGACCCCGTAAAACACTACACACTGATTCTCTTCTCTCGTTAATACAATATTTACCTAGCGACATATTGCAAACTTCCACAATTTCTTTGTAATGCATATTAACTGCATGTTTTGCCCCAGGTTGTTACTAAGGCAAAAGAGAGCATGACAGAACAGTCATAAAGGTTATGATCACCACTCCCTTAACAGCTAAAGGCTGCTTCATTTCTGAACAAATCCATGTAAACTATTATTGCCTGCAATACCGAAATACGGAAGCTAAATGTACGCACTGTTTTTCGTTTTAGCTTGGTCGACAATCTCTATTTCTGATATACTTTTTAAGTATTTTATGAAATATTAATATCTGAGCATTGACTTTTGCTGAAGTGAACCGTATGTTCTGCAGCACAGGCGCAGAAATCGGGTCAAGCCGAAATAGCTCAGCTGGGAGAGCTTGAAGGTCCCTGGTTCGATTCCGGGTTTCGGTATTGTGTTTTGTTCAGTAAACTGTAGTCTGAATTGTGCTATGTTTCCATACTAATTCAGCAAATATTTTCACACAGCACGTCTTCATACCAAAACAACTGAAATGGCAGCATGGAGCTGATAGTTTCAATTTTCACGATCTCTTAAAGAGCTTCAGTGTTACCTTCTTCCAGAATCATCATACCCTGTATTATTGGTTATTATCAGGGCAAGAACTTTAGACACCGAACCTAATAACTTTTCTACGCTGAGACCATAAAATTAGGTTTGTTTACAAAGAACTGAGGGTGAGAGAATGACGTTTGTAGAGCACGCTGCACCTGATTCCGACCCTGGGTACGCAGGCAGTCGACAACAACACGTATATATGAATAACATGAGAAAGTTCCTAAGCTCATTCATTCTCTCTTTTCTGAACAGATACACAGTCCTTCATAGAATGTTCAAATTTTAATGATAGTCATTAATTGTATTGCAATGTACAACTACGTACATTCGTAAATTCTCAAACTTGAAACTTGTTCTATTGTCTCACAAAATATTTTTGTATTGAGAGAATGTTCTCTCTACATCGCATGATGTTACTGGAGCATACTTGAAACAGTTTATATTTGAATCTGTGTTGCTATTTAAACAAATTCGCACTTCACACAGTTTCGAATATGATGGATTGTTTTTAAGAACACGTTGAAGTTTTTGTTTAACACAGTTACTGTTAGTATCATCAGGGACTTCGTTTAATTTTTTCACAAACCTTTTTCACCGCCCCTAAAGCAGCACACATTTCAATATTCTAAGTCTTAGCTCAGACCCTTCCTCTGAACATGACGGTACATCAGTACAGCAGTGCATCGCAAGGTTCCATAGGTCAAGTCTCGCAACCAGCGCCCGTCTCGTTTCAGTGGTTGGTGTCCAAAGTTCCTGCCCTGGTTATTATACCATTATGTGGTTCAGTTTCCGGAAAACATATGACATACTTTGATTTGGATCATGACATATTTTAAACTAGAATGAAAGTATTCGCAAACAATGGAAACTAAGATTGCGTGCGCCTAAACGAGATTAGGTCATTATGGAATACATTTAGGAAGTACATAATATTAAAACTTAAATTGTAGCAGAATTGTTATGGGAGAGCAGATAAGGTAGGTCAGTGATTGGTGGGTCAGAATGTCACTTTTGAATAACATTCTTCCGGAAGCTTAAACGTTATTTATATGGAGTATATAGGTATAGGCATCCTCCTAGAGATCACATCCCAGAGAAACGAGCACCTAGTAGAGCACTTAGTGCTAAGAAGGTTCCGGCTAACGTTTTCTGGTAACAAAAGTTGAACATTGGGATTTAATTCTAATACATTTGTGTATATATACATAGTTGAAGCGCAAATTCACAGTGACCATGTGGCCTAATAGATAAGGCCTTGGACTTCGGATCCCAAGGTTGCAGGTTTAAATCCTCTCCCGATCGATAGTAGATTGTTCCTCCCGAATTTCCCTACAGGATATTAATAGGAGAATTCGGGAGGAACAAAGAGTTTCTTTCGAAGCATTTGTCGTTTAGTGAATTGATTTTTCTTTTTTGGCTAAAACTAAGGGTTTTAGTATGTTTGTTCTTAGAAACACAGCACCTGCTGTATGTAGTCGCACTAAATGCTACGTTCTTATATGAACAAGGGTAAAAATGTGTTACTTCTTAACTTCATGTAGAGTGAATTTGTGTTCTGTCCCTTATTAAAGCACTTGTACAAATTCAGCGATTCCTCTAATCCATTACCAGGTTTTCGGTTCGTTTCAAATCACCAACATTCTAGGTGTAAACACTACAGAGACTTCCTCACAGCTCACGTTCTGCAGATCAATATGAGCGAATGCAGACAAATGTTCCTATGAATAAGGACAGGGCAAGATCAAGTATATTATCTGGTGTGATGTAAATGTTGATTGGTGGCTATGATGCACTTGAATGCACCTCCGAAGTATGTGATTTATGCTCTTCCAGAATGTGATCTCTCCCAAAAATCTCCTTTATTTTATTACCCAGATATACCATAACAGGCAAATTTAAACGAATAAGCTCTGGGAAACACACACCTATAAATATTTTTTAGATCAGATGTGCTTTCCTTGGAAATACGATTTCACTAATAAATTATTTAACTAAGAAATAAAAGATTCTTAAGGAACACACTCAGCTTCTTTGTAGGTATTCAGTTGTGAGACTGCTAGAAAACAACTACTCACCAAAATTGTTGAAATTGTTAAATGTTTCTTCCAAAGACGTTGGCAAAAGGCAGCCTAAGATTTAATTACATAGATGAAAGACACCTACTGTGCATAAGTATCGGTGGTTCAGTGGTAAAATGCTGGCCAGCCAGGCGGGCGACACGGTTCTATTCTCGGCCGATGCAAGTAGTTCTATAGTTTTTTTGCGTGAGGCATGTGGTGTTGTAAGTTTCCTTAAAAGTTTTAGTACCAGTGATAGCTAGTATCGACAATATGACCATTACCCGCATCAAACCTCTTGCTTATCGCAATGGCAAATAGTAGAGCGCTGCAACGCAATCACTCATGCGCCTGTGTGTAAGAGAGACACTGATGGAAACAAGCAGTGGAGCGTAGGAAGAGCATGTACGCGTTATCGAGAGCCAATAGGCGTATCTGCTTAAAATGCAAATACACTGCTAATATTTAATAAAACAAAATATACTGCAAGAGAAATAAGCCTATCTAATTATTCTGGCTAACGTCGTCACCATCGACATCCACTCTTGCGCGCTTCATTCGTCCAGAAACTGTCATTTGTGCACTGCGCTAAGGAATTTAAACGTTGACGCAGAAGTGTCATTCCTTTTCATAAGGGACCTAATATTCTTTCTATATCTGAAACATAATTGTTTCAGAATTCTTAAGAAGGAATAAGCAAACCATTTGTAATATATGTATCCTTCTACAGAAAAGAAGCCGCTATTCTTTTGGCAGTACAATTTTCTCCGCGGTCACAGAACTACAAACTTCCTCTCCGTGCCTCTATTTTTCAAAATCGTCTAAATACCTTGCAATTTTGTAATTTTATTGTGTTTTCTGTGCGACAAAATAACCAGCAGAACCTATCGCAATTTACCTATGAACTGTTACGAAAAAACATTAGATTGAATCACTCCACACGCCTGAACATTTAACTCCTGATCCTCCTTAAAATCAGGTACGCACCTTCTCCGTCATTACAGATTCTTTTAGAAACTGATAAACTGTATAAACAATTTGTTGTACTTATCCAAGTAAAACACAGCTGTATGTTTACCTTCACTCACTAACACTATGTTTAATTAGGGACATATTGCAAACCTTCAGACTTACTTAGGCCTAAATAATAACTGCCTGTTTTATCCCAGGTGGTTACCAAGGCAAAGGAGTGCATAACAGATCAGTGATAAAGATAATGATCCCTCCGTTAACAGCTAAGTGTTGCTGCATTTCTGAACAAACGCTTTAAAAGTATTATTGCCTGCAATTTTGAACTACTTACACTCCGTGTTCCAAGTTTTTCAAGTTTTTCTTTATTATTTTCCGAGCGTTGATCTTTGCTGAAGCGAACAGCACAGGCCGAGCAGCTGCACGAAGCCGAAATAGCTCAGCTGTGAGAGCTTTAGACTGCTACTAAGGCAAAGGAGAACTAGGGTGGCCCGGGTTCTATTCCCGTTGGCTGACCTATCTCACCTATGTTCATTTAAGGAGTCTTCTCAGGTCGCTAGGCGAATACTGGGTATTTTTATTGCATCCTTCGAATTTCTGGTCCCTCGATTTCATCTCCAGTATTATTTCATCTCATCTCCCATCAGGTGGTCTCTTTCAGTGTAGAAGTGTCGGCAGGAGTTTCGGAGATGAATGGCGGGTAAATATGCTCAGAATGAACCACTTCCCCCTCCCGTATATTGGTTGCTGGTGTTCGAGCCGAAAGCTGGGACCGTCTTCGGACCACAGTATGGGGTAGAGTCCGTTGTCCTTCCCTGCCGAGGGAGGTTTCCATATAAGTAAAATGTAGGGACCCCGCCATTTGCAATGTAGTGGTTTTTTGGAAGGAAGCTCTCTGTCTCCTCTCGCCACATCCTTTCTTCCGGTAATGCCCCACTTGAGGGCAAAAGGCACAATTGACCGAGACTGGTCACGGTGACGAATCCTCTCCGAAACCAAAGGCAAAGGAAACCATAAAAGGTCAGTCGTAATGTTATGATCACCTCTCCCTAAACAGCTGAAGGTTGCTATATTGTTGACAAAATGCATGTAAAATATTATTGCCTACATTAACAAAATACGGATGATAAAACTACCTTCAATTTTTCGTATGTGCTTGGCCAATTGTTCTCTATATATCTGAAATAGGTTTTAAGTTTCTTATGTAGTGTTAACATCCGAGCGTTTTCTCTGCTCAAGTAAAGGTCATGTTCAGCACCATCAGATAGCCGCAATAGCTCAGCTGGGAGAGCGTTAGAGGTCCCTGGTTCGATCCCGGTTTCGGTAATGTATTTTATTCAGAAATATCTAATCTGGATGTGGTTATTATTCTATACTAATTTCGCAGAGATTTCCACACAATACTTCTTCATACCAAAATAACCTTAATGGCACCAAGCAGCCGATTATTTCAGGCTCTCAAATTATGCAATATGATGGTTCGGATTCGAGGAAACATGTGACATACTCGGATTTGAAAGAAGGCCTTTCAAACTAAAATGAATGCATTCAACAGAATCGCGAACAGAGTATACGTGCGCCCAAATGAGGTTATGTCATGGAATTTATTTAGGAAGTGCATATTATTAAAAGCTAAAATGTAACAGAACTGTCAACGTGAGAGCGGACTAGGTGGGTCAGTAATCGAAGTCACTTCTTAATAACATTCTTCCTTTAGCTTAAATTTACTTAATGGTGTATGTTGGTAGAGACAGGCTGCTAGAGATGACATCCCGAAGAAACGGACAACTAGTGGAACACCTAGCGTTAAGAAAGTTCCGGGTAAATCTTTCTGGCTACAAAAGTTAAATGAGGTATAATAACATTATATTTGATAACATATCGGCGTTATAAAGCACAATGACAGTGTGGCCTAATGAATAAGCCGTCGGACTTCGGATCCGAAGATTGCAGGTTAAAATCCTCTCACGGTCAAAAATGCATTTTTCTCCCAAATTTCCCTTTCTTTGGTAGGAGAATTCGGCAGGAACATTGAGTATCCTTCAGAGTACTCCTCGTTTAGTGAAATTCCTTTCTTATCCGGCTAAATTATGGGAGTTAGTAAGCTTATTATTAGGAGAAGAGCATCTGCTGTATGTAGTCGCACTATATGTTACGTTTATATATAATGGTATTTGTTATTTATTATGTACAATGAATTTTTATTCTGTATTTTATTGTAGGGTTATTAAGGTAAACTGATATCTTCTGCGAATTCTCTAATTCTTTACTATTTTCCGGTTCGTTTCATATCACCAACATTCTAAGTGTGTTCACTAGAGGAACCTTTTCAAAGCTCACGTTCTGCAGATGAATATCAGCGAATGCAGACAAATGAATAAGGACGGGGATATGGAGTACACTATCTGGTGTTGTGTAAATGCTGATCGGTATCTACGATGCACTTGAATGCACCTCCAAACTATGTGACTTATACCCTTCCAAAAAGAGGTCTCTCCCAAAATCTCATAAACCGTTTTACATAAATATACCATAAAAGGCAAAATTAAACGAATAAGCTCTGAGAAACAAACACCTATGAAAACGCGTTTGATGAGATGTGTTTCTCTAGGAAATACGGTTTTCCCAATAAATTCCTTTAACAAAGAAATAAACTATTCCTATGGACGCACTGAGCTTCTTTGAGGTATTGAGTTGTCGGTTTCTAGAAAATCAATGCTCTCAAAGGTTGTTGAAGTTGTTAAATGTTTCTTGCAGCGAGGTGGGCAAAAGGAAATGAAAGAAGTTATTACACAGATAAAGAAAGTTTACTGAACACGAGCATCGGTGGTTCAGTGGTAGAATACTCACCTGCCACGCGGACGGAGCGGGTTCGATTCCCGGCCGATGCAAGTAAGTTGTGGGTTCGTAGAACTAAAAGTCCGAGTTGCAGATATCCCAAATGTTCTTTATGTCCGTAAAAATGCACTGTTCAATTATCACTAACGACATTATGTCGCATACACACAGTCGATGACAATAACAATCAGCTCTCGTTACAACAACACTCTACCACTGCTTAGTGCTTACGACTCACTCTTGTTTTACAACTGTCCGCTGGCGTGTCACATTCTCTTATATATCTCATTCATTAATTCGGTAGATTTCTGGGACAAACAAGAAGCCGACTGTTCCGTAAAATCACTAGATATTTCTGAAAAAAACAAGACTTTGAATGACGAAATCCGAAACGTCCAGAAGCATAAAGGTTCGGTATGGCATACACTTCCGACCACTTGGTGAAGTAGTCCACGACCACCATCAGGTACTTGCTGCCTCAGTCGGACACCAGGAATGGCCCAGCTATGTCAACGGCGATCCTTTCGAATGGCGCTCCGACGTTGTACTGCTGCATGCGACCCCGGCTTCTAGTCTGGGGGCCGTGACCCACCGCGCACACGTGACATTGTTGGCACCATGTCTCAGCATCTGTTAGGAACCTCAGCCACTAGTAGCGCTGCCGAAGTTTGTCGATCGCCCAGTTTGCTCCCAGGTGTCCTCCTGAAGTACCGGTGTGCCCTTCCTCCAAGACTTCCGGGACGTTACTCCGAGGAAGTACCAACTGCTCTCTTCGTCTTCCCAGCCGAAAGCTGGGACGGTTTTCATACCAGAGATAGGGGGAGAGTCCTTTGTCCTGGCCCCCTCGGGAGGTTTCCATATAAGTAAATTGCAGGGATCCCGCCATCTGCACTGTAGTGGCTCCTTGGAAGGCCGCCCTCTATCTCCTCACGCCACATCTTTCATTTCGGTAATGCCGCCTGCGAAAATAAAGGCAAGGGAGACCATAAAATACCAATCATAATAGTTATGATCACCTTACCGAAAAACGGATTCTAAAATTACCCGCTATTTTTCGTACATGCTTTGTCTTTCATTCTCCATATATCTGATATTGGTTTTAAGTTTCTTATGTAGCGTTAAAATCCGAGCATTGTTCTCTGCTGAAGTGAACGATATGTTGGGTAGCAAAGAGTAAGGTAGGTCAAGCAAGCCGGAATAGCTTAGCTGGGAGAGCGTTAGACTGAAGACCTAAGGTCCCTGTTTCGATCCCGGGTTTCCTCAATGCATTTTGTCCAGAATTATCTAGTTTTAATGGGGTTATGATTCCATACTAATTCCGCAGAAATTTCCAAGCATTTCTTCATACCAAAATAACTATAATGGCACCAAGCAGCTGATAATTTTAGTCACTCATATTATACAATATGATTGTTTGATTTCCAGAAAATATGTGATATGCTTGGATTTGGAGGAGGGCCTTTTAAACTAAAATGAATGCATTCAACAGAACCAAACATAAGCACAACAGGCCGCTGCACTTCTGCCGATCACCACAGGGAAAAGATTCCCTCTCAATAGACGGAGACACCAAACTCCAGCTGCTTCTCCTGGGCAACCAATGTTACATGAAAGGCTACGACATCTTAATGGACGTATGGAAAAGCCTTTACGGTGGCCGAGCAAGCAACCTCATCGATTCAGATGCCCAGCTCCACCAGATGAAGTTCGTGGTCGAGTTCGCCAAGCTGACAGCAGCACTGGGTCCATACGATGGGCACCACCAGCCACGAGGAAACCGAAGCAGACGCTAAAACATCCAGCAAAGCCATCACCCCCGCACAACACCGTCAACAACAGTGGCACACTCACAAGACATGCAGACACCAACCACACACAAAAAGCACAAAATACTCTACTGCAACATACGGGGGGCCAGAAGTAATTTTAATGAACTCAAGCAATACCTTTACCAATACAATATTACAGTTGCGCTACTAAATGAAACCTTTCTCACGCCCGGAGCTCGCTTTCGCATTCCTGGCTATCACATTTACAGAAACGACAGACCAGACGGTAAACCCCATGGGGCGACAGCGATAGTGGTTGAAGAAATCCTCCAACAGAACCATATTCACATATTCCTCTTGACTGCCTTGGAGTCCACCGGAATGTCACTACATATATTTAACCACAAAGCCATACTAACTAGCATTTACTACTCTCCGAAAAAAAACTTGTAACGTCATAGATGTGATCCTAAAACTTGACAACACCATAATAGCCGCAGGCGACCTAAATGCGAAGCACCCCTATTGGGGCTGCCCGAATATTAATGCTGAGGGCAACAACCTCTATACACACATTAAAAACAACATATACATCATTGATCACCCCGGGGGAGCCAACATGCATACCACAACAGGCACACCATGCACCATCAACCCCTGACATCGCCCTAATTAAAAACGTAACTTTCAATTGCAGTATTAATGCAATAGACGCACTAGCATCCGATCGCCACGCAGTTCAAAAAGACATCCACCTCCACCGATCAGACTGAACTTCAATCGAGCAAACTGGGACTTGTTCCCAGACACTTTAGACAAACAACTAGCTCAACCTGTGGTACTGGAAAGTCAACCTGCAGTAGATCAAGCCGCAGTACTTCTTGAAAAAAGACATCCAAGTGGCCATGAAAGTGGCAGTGCCAATTTAAACCCCCCAGAAGCACGCCTTAGCTTACTCGCCAGACGTACTGGCCCTAATTCACGAAAGAGACCATGAAAGACGTATATGGCAGCGCACACGTAACCTAGTACACAAGGTAAACATGACAACCCTCAACAGTGCCATAAAAACTAGACTTAATGCGCAGGCCCAGCAACAATTGGAACACACACTTGCCACGATGCAACCGGGCAACACCAGAGTACGGCATATGGTAAGGACACTAAAACGTTAACCCATAAACATACCCTCCCTGATAATGGAAGAACGGCAACGCTACGCCGAAAGCAAGGCCGAGAAAGCAAAGACCGTAGTGGATAACCTACAAAAGATATGCGCACCCAACCAGGGCCACCCCGACCGAAGATTCTATGACCACCTGGAGCAGGACATGAGGAATACCCTTGAGAAATCAGAAGACGATAAATGCAGAAAGAAAAACTCAAGAGAGATAAAATGGATCATTAACCACATAAATATCCAGAAAGCGCCCGGACCCGACCAAATACCAAATTTGGTATTCAAGCATCTCATCCCCAAAGCCATTCAAATCATCAGCCACATATGCAACCTCTGCCTCGAAAACGGGCCTTCCCTCCATGCTGGAAGCAAGCCAATGTGTTCATGTTCCCAAAGCCAGGCAAGGACCGAGCGGATCCTAAAATCTACAGACCCATAAGTCTACTTAACACTATTAGTAAAGGCGCAGAAAAGGTCATATTAAAAAGGTTTGTCTCCCACATCAAAAAACATCAAATTCTAATTAATGAACAATTTGGCTTCCGCGCGAAACATTCCACGACCCTACAACTGACAAGAACTATTGAATACATTACGAGAGGATTTAATGACCAAAGATCCACCAGCGTGGTATGTCTAGACGTAGAACGGGCCTTTGACACAGTTTATCATGCAGGCCTCAATAGAAAACTCAAAGATCTCAAGTTCAATAACACTATGATTATACTAGTCGCCCACTACCTTACTGGCAGATCATTCACGGTCTCCATAAGAGAACAGTGTTCAGAACCACATAAAATAGCTGCCGGAGTCCCACAAGGAAGTCTGCTGGGACCAACTCTCTTTTAACCTTTATATTAACGATATCCCAAGGAACGCCAACACACAGCTGTCCAATTTTGCGGACGACACCGCCTTATTGGCACAATCATGGGAACCAGAGGTTGTCTGTCGCAGACTGCAGACCTCTCTTACAGAATTAGAACCCTAGTTATCCAAATTGAGAATCAAATTAAATACTCCAAAAACACAGGCCATCTTATTTATGAAGCGCAGAAAACACGCTAATAGGTCCTCACCACTGACGCTCCACGGAGAGACAGCAAACTGGTGAAATTAGGCGAGATACCTTGGAGTCACCTTGGACCCCAAGCTCACATTTGCAGAACACCGAAATGAAACGCAAGGCAATACAACATCTAGGAGCGGTATATCCCACCCTCAACTACAAAAGTGCACTAAGCAAGCAAATAGGGCTAACACTATACAAAACCTTGATAAGGCCAATAATGACATATGCCGCCCCAGCCGGGGGGCACTGCGCCAAGACCCATATAGCGAAACTGCAACTAGTTCAAAATAAATGCATTAGAATAGGCGCAAAGGTCCCGCGATCAGTCCCATTGGACTTACTGCACGACGACCTCCGTATGCACACGATAGAACAATTTATCAAATAACTTGAGGATAGCATGTACAAAACGGCACATAATCATCACAATCCACTCATCAACAACATCGGTAAATACAACACAGCCATAGACAAACACAAGAGACCGCTATCGCTATTCGACAGAAGTATGCGATTAAACCGCCACAGCACAGACATGAACACCATTGTTATTGATTACCTTCATCAACTTGTCCCACCATAGCCACAACACATGCAGCAGCTGTCCGGTAGACCCGGGGGGATGTCACTCCCCTCCCTGGGCGGCCCTGGGACGACGGACATCCTCAACAGTTGACGATCAGGCAAACTCAAGGACCTCGAGCGGATCATGACTTGCAGATAATAGCTCATTTGTAAATATGTTAAACAATAAATAAAATGAAAAGAAAAAGGTAATAAATAAAGGAAACTGATATATATATATATATATATATTTAAAAACTGAATTATTTATTAATACCCATTTGTACATTCCGCTCCCATCCCCATCTATTTGTTTCAGGACCAACGGCAACACGTCGAGGAACATCTTTCAAGTCAGCCCCCTCTCCATGAAATGAAACGTGTAGTGTTTAACGCCCGCTTTTACTACATACGGCACCGCAGGCGATGACAATGATGGCACATAAGATGAAGATGGAGCACCGGTGGAATGAGTAGGCAGGGGAAACCGGACATCCCGGAGAAAACCCGCCCCAGCGCCGTGTTTTCCACCACAAATCTCGCTTTGCGGTCGCCTGGGATCGAACCCGGGCCGCCTTAGTGAGAGCCAAGCGGTCTAACCACTGAGCCACGGTGTGGCCAGGCCCCTCTCCAGCTGAATCCTAAATAATGGTAAGGTATCTCAACTGATTACATTTAGCATGACACCTCCGCACAGCTCCATCCTGTATGAGCATGAAAATCCTCCACTAACAGTAGGTCCCTGGTCAGGGCCTCGGCCATGGCTAGTACCTAACTCCCCAAACTGTCCGTATACTCTCTTGTATGCGGGCGTCCATTTAGTAATCACCCACTAACTTCCGGGTTGCTTCGGCGGTACCGGACACCAATTAGCACCTTTCCTACCCATCACTTTAGTGTAGCTTAGTGCATGTTAAGGGAGGCGACCTAGATCCCTTTCGGATGATCGCCACCGGGTGGGGCGGAGGATGTGATACACCCAAAAAAATCAACAGAAACGGAAACAAGGACTACGTGCGCCCAAATGAGATTATGTCATTATGGAATACATTTAGGAGTTTCGTATTATTAGGACTTAAATTGTAACAGAATTGCCAACCGGAGAGCGGTCTACGTGGGTCAGCAATCGAAAAATGTCACTTCCTAATAACATTCTTCTCTTAGCTTAAATTTACTTAAAGGAGCATATTGATACAAACGCCGGACCGTTAAAAGACACAACGCCACTGGCCGTGTGGCCTAAGGGATAAGACGTCGGATTTCGGATCCGAAGATTGCAGGTTCGAATCCTGTCCCGGTCGATAATACATTTTTTCTCCCGGATTTCCCTTTCCTTAGTAGGGGAATTATATAGGAACAAGGAATGTCTTTCGGAGTACTCGTCGTTTAGTGAAATTCTTTTATTTTTCGGCTCTATTTTGGGTATTAGAATGTTTCTTCTCAGGAGCAGAGCATCTGCTGGATGTAATCGCACTATATATATAACGTTTATATATAATGGTAATAACTTGTTATTTAACTTCATTATGTATTGTGTCATTTACTGTATCTTTATTAAAGTTATTTGATATTCTCAGCGATTCCTCTAATCCCTTGCTAGATTTCCGGTTCGTTTCACACCACGAACATTCTAAGTGTGATTACCAGAGGCACTTTTTCAAAGCAAATTTTCTAGATTTTCCAGAAAATAGCTAATTCTCATAAATTGTTGAACTAGTTAAATGTTTGCTGCAATGTCTTTGGCAAAAGAGAAAGAAAGAGCTAATTACATAGATGAAGAAAGCTTGCTGAACATAAGCATCGGCAGCTCACTGGTAGAATGTTCGCCTGCTATGCGGGCGACCAGGGTTCTTTTCCCGGCCGATGTATGTAGTTTTGTATATCGACTTCTTTGTGCGTGGCATGTGGTGATGTCAGTTTCCTTAAAATGTTTAGTACCAGTCATAGCTAGGGGTGAAGATATGATCATTACTCGCGTCAAACCTCCTGCTTATCGCAGTAGCCAAAAGTAGTGCGCTGCAACTTAGTCATATGGTGCACCTTTGTGTGAAGAGACAGAAGCAGAAACGAGCAGTGGAGCATAGGAAGAGCATGTATGTGATCGAGAGCCATTAAGCGCATCTGTTTAAAATGCAAATTCACCTTTTCTATTTAGCAAAACTAAATAAATTGCAATAGAATTCAACCTACCTAATTATTTAGGAGAGATGACTCCGGCAAATGTCCTCTCACCATCGCCATCGTCAATATCCGGGCCCAAATGACCTTATGTCGACGGGCCCTAAAACACCACACACTCTCTCACTCGTCACTATCCGCACTGCTTCCGTCCAAAAGCTGCAATTCGTGCACTGTGCGAAGGAACTTCAATCTTGACTCAATAATGTCACTCCTTTTTCATAAGAAACTTAAGACCATCATTGATTTTCTTGTATCCGAACATAACTTTTTCAGAAATCTTAAGTTGAAAGAAGCAAAGCGTTTAATATATCCTTTTTCCATTAGGAAGCCGTATCCTTTTGGTAGTATAAAATTCGCTGCGGTCAGAGAAATCCAAATCTCTTCAATGAAATCTGTTCTCCGAAATCGTCTATGTGCATTGTTATTTTGGATATGTTAATTTGGTTTGTAGGCGCGAGAAAAGCTTTAGCAGATCCTTACTCACATCCTTCTACCTCTGAGCTTATCCGAAAAACAATGTATTGTTTCACTCCGCACTCCTGAGCTCTCATGTAATTTCTTAAAATCATGTTTAGGACTTTCTCCATCATTTGAGATTCTTTTGAAATACTTAAACACCGCACAAACAATATCTCATACTTGACAATGTAAAACACTAAATTTTATTTCTCTTCTCTCGCTAATGCAATTTTACTTAGGGACATGTTGCAACCTTTCACAGTGTCTAAGGAATGCACATTAACTATCTGTTTTGACCTGCCTAGTTACTAAGAGAAAGGGGAGCATGACAAGACAGTCATAAAGTTTATGATCGCCTTTCTGCTGATAACTCAAAGTTGCTTCACTTCCGACCAAATACATACAAAATTATTAAAAACTTTCACGAACCGAATGTGAATTGTAAATGTGTGTTATATGGTCAACAATGCAAAAAGATATCATACGATAGAATGTACAAAAAAGAAAAAGATCTGTAACAGACTATAGCAAGGACTAAAACACTTGAATATCAATCTGAGCGCACTTTTCTCATTATTACTATAATTGCCTGTAAATACCGAACTATTGATGCTAAAATTACACTTCGTTTTTCACACATGCTTTGTCGATCATTTTCTTTATACCTCACATAAGATTTAAGATTTAAATAAATTACTAATATCCGAGCATTGATCTAATAGTTACAAACCAAGAATAAGCTAGTTCTGACTAGGCAACCCGCTAACGCCCATCTCGGTAGCGGTCCCGAGATTGAATCACGGTCAGGGTCAATTACCTGGACAATGCTCTTTTCCGGGGATTTCCCTTATCTGAAAAGACGAATGTCGGGTAACTCTAAGCTCTATGGACCCTGGGTTTATTTGGGCATCATTTCACTCTTTCCATTCATCGTCCGATATGACTTAACTAACTTTGGAGAACCAAGCGAATAATAATGGCTGACTACTGTTTACTCTACCTCATCCTTACTTAATGTAGAGGAAGTATTGATTCCACTCAAAAGTTTTATACTGAGATTTCACCATTAATATATAGTTTGTTTCTTCCTGGATGCAAAAAATAGCATTATCAGGTTTCGATTTACCAGGAATTTTGGCCGCGCCATGGCTGAGTGTTCAGCCCGTTTGGCTCTTACAAAGGGTTCGATCCCAGGCGACCGCAAAATGGGATTTGTTGTGGAAAACATAGCGTTGTTACTGGTTTTCTCCAGGTCTTCCGGTTTCCCCCGTCAGCATTCCACCAATTGCTCCATCATCATATTTCCTATCATTCATTGCACCCTCATATATCATCCACTTCCTTCACCTTCACACCATGCAAGATCTCAGAGAACTTTAGTAGCATTTTTGATGGATAAATTGGTGTCACTGAAAGTTGGTTGGTTGGATAACAACATTCCCCACATGACAATTTGGCCTTCGGGGTAACCTTGCCCCACCACGTGATGACCGGATCAATTTCTCAGGTTGAGGCACGCAGAGGGCAGGTCCATTACCTGCAATGGTAGGGTGATAGTGAAGATGACTGTGAGGCGAGAGGACCTACAGCTTATACCGTGGACTCCGAACCACGTTGGGCATAGGGGACACTTCACATGTGCTAGAGAGAGATGAAGGTGTGGATAGGGCCCACTTAAAATCGCCACCCCAGAGCCGGAAATCGAACTCGGGACCCTTAGCACGGGAGCCGGGAACAAACCACTCCACTACCCTGGCGCCCATGTCTCTGAAAGTTTTCTCCTTCTTTTGCGGTGACTCCTGCCATTCATTCATTCACCTGCGCCATAATCCCTTTTGCTTTAATCCATTTCACAAACATTTCATATCTTTCTCTTCTAATCCTCACGTCAGGTTTCGGCCCGATAATCCGTTCTGGATGTTCTCTCGGATATAGGATTCCTTTGTTCTTCACACAGGGAAGTTAAAACAAAAATGGAAACAAAAACTTTTTGTTAATATTGTAACCAATGGAAACATAGCTGTTGCTAAATACACTTTATTTATCACTAAACACTTAGCATAGTGTAACATTCGAGGCACTGGTGCACATATTAAGAACAAAAGGCAACTGATTCATCGAATCAAGTCGCAGCTGAACTGCACCCGTGACGGTACAGTTCACTGCATTCAGATGAATTCTCTCTATTAGTGTCCACTGAAAATCGTCCTCCGGCACGAGCCAGTTCCTCATATACAACCTGAACACAAAGTTAACATGCGGAAAAGGAACCTCTTCGAAACGATCAAAGTAAATCTTCTGAAACTGGAAAATGGCACACGCTGGCTTTTGTTCGGCCAAGCGGATTGGCCGCTAGTCTCTGTCTTAGGGGGGACAATTAGACTAGCTGGCCAGCTCTGAGGGAGACCACTAAGTAGCTCCTAGCCCCACTGACGATACCATGTATTTCTAAACTGTTGTCACCATTCCGTTGATTCTCACAATTTCATTACAACACTACGGAATTTCAAGACCCGTTTTCAATATCAGCCTATAGTTTTCCTTTCATTCATCCCTGGCCATAGATTTTCCGTGGTTTTCCCCTCTTAAAAAATGACAGTAATTTTCTTCTACCATTAATATTTTTACTGCGTCTCCTATTATTTCGCTTGCCCTTCCATATTCCAGGCAAACTTAAGGTATGTGCATTGTCGGTGGATTCCGATAAAGGGTGCAACGTTTATCTTTTGGAAAGTTCTTCTCGGTGTTGGCAGATGCCAGTCTTCTCTAAGTCGCCTCAGTTAGCTCGAGTACTCTGCAGTTCCGCCAGAGGGAAGCGTTCTCTGCCGGTGTAAGCAGGTCATTAATTTTGCAATCTCTGTTCATATCGACCGAAATGCCTGCAGTTCCTTCATCTCTTCTGGTGCTCCTTGGGGTGCTAAGCATAAAAGATCCTGGTTGTATCAAGGTGCCTTTTAGGAGCCTGGTCATATACATAGAGTTACTCTCGACTTCACGCTTTGATGGTAATGTGAGGCAAAATGTTCGCCCTCCAAGAACGTGTATCTGTAAAACACCAAGACTGAATGTATGCGGGTAATTATTCCGGAACAGAAGAAAAGAAGGTATAGGACAGAGCATGTAATCTCAGTTATAAAACTGAGAAATGTTAGAGTGGCAGATAGCGAAATTAAACGATGGTACTCCCCAAGCAGTTTTATAATTAACAGGAAGTGATAAAAATGTCCCGTTCTCATTTAACCGTGTAATTTACTGCCTGGTGATTCTCCTCACGCCAAACTAATGCAGTCTCACGTGGGGTGCACTTTACAAAGTTAATGGTAGTTCCCAAACTGTGAAGGGTGATACGCAGGTGGCACACGAAAGAGCATAAAGGGGACTGTGGTATCTTCCTTCTCCTAAAACGTCATTCATTTTAGAAATATCTAAGTGGTGAAGTGGCCTCTCTCACCAAGGAATCGAGCCCTGGGGACCATATATGAGATCTCTGGTAGACAACGATGCCTTTAAGACTTTTGGTTTGGATATTTTGGTTTCCTAAGCCATTAATTTCTCCAACTTCTCCATAATCCTACACTTTGATTCACTCTACCTCATTTCATGTCATTTTCTCCATCACTCTCACCATACATGAAGTTTCTCTGCTACTCTAAATTAACTGGTACCATGATTAATTCGTTTGTCCTGGAGGTGTGAGGTCTCCATACAAAGACAAAATGCAGAAAGAAGAAGAAGAAGAAGAAGAAGAAGGAGGAGGAGGAGGAGGAGGAGGAGGAGGAGAAGGAGGAGGAAGAACAGAGATGCTGTTTTCCTGAAAAATTCCTATTTACCTCAAATGAAAACTAGGCCTTCAGCCAGGTGGCTAAGCATTGTAAATCCAATTTTTGGAAGGCTTCATTGTCTTCGTCATTAGGGAAACTGAAACTAATTATTTAGATTACTATGTTTTGGAAAAGTATATATATATATATATATATATATATATATATATATATATATATATATATATATATATAGTCACCCAATTAGCGGTAGGCATGAGGCCCACAGCTGTGAGGAAACCAAAGGCCGCCAAGCCACGCCTCCCATTAGTCTCTGTCACTAACTGAGGGGTGGTTAGGGAAGTGTCACCTGTCCCTCGACGTTTCTCTCCCACTCTCCTGTGGTCTGGAACGTTCGGGTGATTTGCGTGAAACCAGAGACTTCTAGAAGAACAGTGACATTCCTATAAAAAGGGTTTCAGAGAGACAGTCAGTCAGTTCTTGGTGTAAGGACGTAGTGCTAGTGAGAAGACCGTACGAGTGCAAGTGAAATTGTAACGGACGAACTGGTGAATCGTAATTGTGTGCATTACGTAATTTTATGTAATTGGCAAGTGTTTAACTGTAAGTCGGTGGAAATAAAGAACAATTTTGAGTGGTTTAATTGGACTTTTCATTTCACGAACCCACAAAGTCACTCTGGTGTCAGGAAGCGGGAAAGCATCACCGAACATTGCAACCATGGACACGGCATTGGAAAAGATTTTGGAGAAGATGATGGAAATGAAGGCCGAACTGACCTCGGAAATGAAGACGGCCAACGACAACATCACCGCAGAGTTGAAGCAAATGAAGACGGCCAACGACAATATCACCGCCGAGTTGAAACAAATGAAGACGCCCAACGACAACATCACCGGGAAGATGGAAGAAATGAAGGCCGAATTAACAGCGAAGACGGAAACGGCTAACAACAACTTGGCCACGACAATGACCGCAAAGATGGCCGAACTGACAACGGAGATGAGGGAGGCGAACGAGGTCCTCGCCGCCAAGTTTGAGAAACGGTTGGCCGGCGTGAGGGATGACGTCACGAATCTGGGCAAGCGGATGGGTCAAGTAGACGACCGCCTTAATGATTTAGAGGAAAAGGCCGACAACATCGCCAACCCCCTCACCCGCCTGACGGAGGAACACCGACCTTATGTGTGGACGGAGGACGCCGAAAACGCTTTCCAGCACCTGAAGGAAACCCTGTGCAGTGCTCCAATTTTGGGTCTCCCACAACCAGGTGGCACCTTCATGGTGAACACCGACGCTAGCGACCATTGCATTGGAGGTGTCCTATCGCAGATCCAGGACGGCCATGAGCGGGTGATGGCCTATTACAGCAAGACGCTATCCAAGGCAGAGAAGAACTACTGCGTCACCCGACGGGAGTTACTGGCGGTAGTAAAGACATTGGAGCACTTCCACAAGTACCTGTACGGTCAGCCATTCCACCTGAGGACTGACCATTCCGCCCTAACCTGGCTATTGAGCTTCAAGAACCTGGAAGGCCAGACAGCACGTTGGGTCCAGAGGCTGCAGGAGTACGACTTCACCTCGGAACATCGTAGAGGGAAGAGCCACGGTAACGCAGACGCCGTGTCCCGAAGACCCTGTCCAGAAGAGTGCGGCCAGTGCACAAGAGTGGAAGAGAAGGAGCGTGCCGCAGCAGTCCGAGTAGGTGTGGCAGTGCCTGCTGAAGGCTGGGATAGCGCAGGCCTGAGGAGGGAGCAGCTGGCGGACGCAGACTTGGGGCCACTCTTGAGGGAAGTGGAGGCAGGGATGAGACCAACCTGGGAGGACATCGCACCGAGGAGCGCCACCTACAAGTCGTACTGGGCCCAATGGGACTCGTTGAAGACCAGAGAGGGCGTGATGTTCCGGGTATGGGAATCACCCGATGGGAAGACGTTGGTACTCCCCCGGAGTAAGGTCCCGGAAGTCCTGGAGGAAGTGCACGCCGGTACTTCGGGAGGACACCTGGGAGCGAACCGAACGATTGACAAACTACGGCAGCGCTTCTACTGGCTGAGACTCCGAGCAGATGCTGAGAGATGGTGCCGCCAGTGTCACGTGTGCGCGGCGAGTCGTGGCCCCCAGACTAGGAGCCGGGGTCGCATGCAGCAGTACAACGTCGGAGCGCCATTCGAACGGATCGCCGTTGACATTGCTGGACCGTTCCCAGTTTCCGACCGAGGCAACAAGTACCTGATGGTGGTCGTGGACTACTTCACCAAGTGGCCGGAGGTGTATGCCATCCCAAACCAAGAGGCAAAGACAATCACAGACTGCCTCGTGGAGCAAGTGTTCTGTCGATTTGGGGTGCCGTTAGAGCTACACAGTGACCAGGGTACCAACTTTGAGTCCAACCTAATGAAGGAGGCACTACAAAAGCTTGGGGTGAACAAGACTCGCACTACGCCTCTACATCCCCAATCGGATGGCATGGTCGAAAGGTACATCAAGACCTTAGAGGAACACCTGAGGAAAGTCGTTGCCAGCGATCAGCGAGACTGGGACGTCAAGGTGCCACTGTTCTTGCTGGCCTATCGCTCGTCTACACACGACACAACTGGGATGACGCCAGCCAGCTTAATGTTCGGCCGAGAGTTACGCCTCCCTTGTGACCTGGCTTTTGGAAGCCCTCCGGAAGCGAAACAGCCAGCGACCGAGTATGTGAAGAACTTGGTGGACCATCTCCACGACATGCACGAGATGGCTCGCCAGAACATCCAGAAGGCGAGCGACCGCATGAAGACCAGGTATGACAGGCAAGCCAACAGCCAAGGGTTCCAGCAAGGTGACCTGGTCTGGTTGTACCGTCCTACCCGGACCAAGGGACGCTGCCCGAAGCTCCAGCAGCCATGGCAAGGACAGTACCGGGTGGTGAAGAGGATTAACGACGTGGTCTACCGCATCCAGAAGGTTCCCCGAGGAAAGATGTTGGTGGTACACCTGGATCGACTAGCCCGCTACGATGGTGCTGTGCGGGACGACCAGCTTTGAGGAGGGAGCAGTGTCACCCAATTAGCGGTAGGCATGAGGCCCACAGCTGTGAGGAAACCAATATATATATATATATATATATATATATATATATATATATATATATATATATGTGTGTGTGTGTGTGTGTGTGTGTGTGCGCGCGCGCGCGCGTTATAAAATTACAAAAACGTGAGCTATGTTTGGGAATATACAACATTTGATGTTTAAATTGAAGCTCTACACAAGAATATTTTGAGGATGTGTTTTTTCAAGGAAAACAGCAACTTCTAGGAACCAACCAGGGCATAGTATTGCATAAAATATGAATTAGCCTGAAACTAAGATATTGAACTCATCATACGATTTAGAGCTTGTTAAAGAAATTATGGATTAGTTAAATGAATTAATACTTATAATAAAATTAAATATGAATATTTTGTGCATTTATGTTCAGTGTTAAAATTTGTAGGTTTGATAGATAACTATGAGTATAGTTTTTCTCGGGGTAAGATGTCATTAAGTAAGCTAATTAGTCTCCGGCCAATTCGCAGAACTCGTTTTCTGCGTTACGTTAGCAGAGGGGTGAAGTTGTCCAAAGTTACCACATTAGGTATGGCAAGCTAGCTTGAAATTCGTGGAATATGAGGGAGCATTTCTTAGAAATTTATAGAGAGACTTTAGGATGGAAGGAAGCGAATTTCAGTTATATAGAAATGAAGTGGCAACATCATATTAGAAGCTACTAGTGGCCGTTTAAGAGTCATTAGCAGAAGGGGAGGTTATCAGGAGAATTGTGGTAACTGAGCAGGATATTCTAGGCAGAATCTTGGACATTTGGACATTTCTGGACTGGTCGTCTATGTGGCAAGACGTAGCTGAATGTGGCCTCAATTATAAAATCACGTGTTATCGCGTAGTATGAGATTCAGATACTGCAACTCCGGATATTTATATATACATTAATTTTGCATTGGTTGGCAACTTCTCGATTTAAGTGAATACTTAAAAAGTTATTAAACGTTTCACACTTAGATTCCAGTGTCATCCTTACATTTATTACACGCTCACGCTTAGCTTGAGTTAGGACTCAGCTCCATACTGATGCAAGAAAACAGCTTCAAATTGGCGAAGCATCGTTAGGCAGTTATACAGCTTCAAAACTGGAGCAACATCGCTGAGGCAGATAAAACCACTTCAAGGTACTTTTGCAATTTTTTTTTCAGTTATTCAGAAATTTTAAGTTAAAATGCATTTATAAAAAAGTAACCATCACGATAAAATGGTCACTTCTCATATTGAAAGGGCTTTTGTACAACATTTAATATCTCAAATATTCAATGTTCCGTATATTTCTAGGAAGTATTGTTATAATTCTATATTTTTAATTTATAATTTGAATTATTTGTTAAAAGTTATCTAACAATTCTGTGCGACGCATGACTCGATATTTTAATTAACTTAAGCAGAAATTACTTATTCATATTTGTATTGTTTATTTTAATACATTTTGCCGTGGTAAGCGTTGCACACAGCAGACTATAGTTGAAGAAATCATATTTTTTCAATCGATTTTTCTCTTTATGAAATAAAAGCATTTGTTGCTCTCTGTTCATTTGTTTAAATATGTTTATAGAATCAATATTTTTGTAGTACTTCCAGTGGAAATATCTTGAAAAAATGCGAGGTAGTAGGCAATTTTGAGGACTCTCAGCTCGAATGGGTCCCTATTCACATTCACGAAGGGATATATGTATATCTTTACTCTTAATGCTTTAAAGCTGATAGCGCTAAACCACCCCTAATGAGGTACAGGGACTGCTAGCTACTGAAAATGTGGAAAATCTCCGGAAAGAGTGGGAATGTAGGAAGGGGAGGTCAAATTAAAATAATCAATTAAACAAACATTTATAAAACTGGTGTTTTTTAAAGCATCTATCTTCAGCAACAGTGCTGGATATAGGAGCACCGAAAGTTAACTACTACTTGGAAGCCGCACTTTATATCAAATTTAGAATATCAAACAGGGTACTAACATAAAATCACGCATTTCAAAGTACAGTCCTCCATATACAGGTAAAGCTGCCATTTCTCCTCGGTGCACCTAAGAACACTGCAACATTGTTAGGGTAATTTAGCACAGTGATGCCCAAAACGTTGACAAAAAAGCTGCAAATCCGTAATCTTTCCTTTTTTGTAATTAACGTCCTACAACGTAAAGTCATATCGGAAAATGTGTCCAGGGTCCACAGGGCTTCTAGTTAATTGACATTCGTCTATTAGGATAAGGGAAAACCCCGGAAAAAACCATATCTAGGTAAATCACCCTGATCTAGAATCGTACTCGGGACCTCTTTAACGTGAGGTACACTCGCTACCATCTACGCTACCGAGGCAGGCGTAATCTTTACCTTGTAGGTATGCTTGATGTGACGATATTTAAAGAAGATACAGAATGGATTGGAGATCTATACAAGGATGTCGGTTGCAACGTTAAACGTACACAAATCTGAGATATTATTGCTTGGACAGTAGTTGGAACCAGTACAAACACTGGGAATGAAATGTACTACCAACACCAGGATACTTGGTATCACTTTTATGGGAGATATGGAAGCCACTATAGCTTACAACTGGAGAGAGAAAATCAACCACTTGCGATATTCGTTTTCGTTGGAGAGGGCTCGGAACCTGAATTTGATGCAGCGAATTTGGTACATACATATCTACGGTCTCAGTCAAATTTGGTACATAGCACAGATACTGCCAATTCCGAAACGTGACGCATAGAAACTTGAGCAACTGCTTGGCAATTTCTTATGGACTGGGAAAGCCTACAGGGTGAGCAGAGCACAGTTGCGATTGCCGCAATCCAAAGGTGGATGTGGACTGGTGGACATCGCCAAGAAATGCATGGCCTTATTAGGTAAAACTGCTGTCAGATCACTGGGTGGTAATGGTTCATCGATAGATGGGAGTTTCTGGCAGGATCAGATACAGCACGCTCAGAGGATATATGCGGGATTCAAACCCATTGTTAACCATCTCAGACATCTGCTGGACACCAGTGCTGACCTCGCAGTGTTTGAATCAACGCGAAAACAATATCAGCTGCTCAATACATCGCATTGTACACTCAGGATTGAAGAGAACGATAATAGAGAATGGAAACTTATATGGAAGAATCTCTTCAATAAAGTTGTTCCTACTGATTGGCAAGAGACAGCATATGAAGTATTAAACGAGACCATACCAACAGCGGAGAAATTACGGCGACATGGCCGTGCAACATGTAACATATGCCAAATTTGTTCACAAATAGACACCTTGGAACATAGGATTACCTCTTGCAAACAGGTGCATAATATCTGGATGGTGCTCAGAGACTTTATTGGAAAATGGTGCCCGCCGGAGTATCCACCATGTCTTCGAAAGCTAAAACGACAGGAATTCAGTTTTAAAGACTCGGCGCTCTACAAGTGTGCGATCTGGTTGGTAATGGGAACATTACACCGGATAATTCAGAAAAATCCTGGAAATGTGGCATTACAGAGGGAATGGTTTGAAATCCTGCGAAGTGAACGCTGGAAGCTAATCACGGCGGGGCTCAGTGATTCTATGGACCCTTATATCACCCGATTTGAGCTCCATTTCACTGGTTCCTAAGTCAAATTCCATCCCAACATCTAGACTGGCTGCTTTCACGGAGCGCAGAAAACCTTTAGCAAGATCACTTTGCTCGCCACAAGTTTCTTAGAACAGTGTTCCTTCAGATAGTTAGGCAATCCTTTGCAATGACTATCTTCTTCAAATGGACGCAAATGTAAAAAAAAAAAAAAAAAAAAAAAATAGACTGGCTATAAAAGCTCAATACTGTAGCCTCAAATACTTCAAACAAAAGTTGAAAAATTGGCACTTTCTTTATCCGTTTTATCATTTTCTGAGTGTTTTAATTGTAATCTTAACACTGTTACTTTAAACTATATTAGCTTTACTTATGTTTCAAACAACAGTTGATAGTAGTTTCTATGACTTGAAATAAAATATGTATAAAAAAATATCTTAAAACACAGTATAAAAAAGCAGAAGGGTGTTAGATTCGGGACCGTGCTGCCCAAAACCGTGCACCGTGGTGATTCTCGTTCAAACCATAGTTCTGGAAACATCTTGTTAAGGTAATCAGGCATAGTGTGCGCCAAGTGCGACGGAGGGCAGTCTTCTAGAAACGCTATCGAATTCAGAGTAAGGTAGGTCTATTAGAAGTATGTTGGGCTGCAGGAGTTCCTGAAGCATATCACGATAAGATGTTGACGTGATTGTTGCTCCTACAGAAACGAATGGGCCGTACAGACTGTTGAATGAAGCTCAACCAGACGTTCACCTTTGAAGTGTTAGGTTCCAGTTCCATGATGATGTGGGGTTGTTCGCCAGCTCATACTTGCTCTTGTGTCAATTGACTGGACCTGCGGTATGAAAGGTAGACTCAACAATGAAAAAGTCACGTGCCAACAAATGTTCATTATCGACTACCTCAAGTCGTGGCACTAGCCCTGATTGCTGCATAGCCAGGTTCAAGGTAATGGATCAGCTAGATATGACAAGCTATTTTCCTGAGAACGAAGGGCCCAGTTTACCACAGAATAAAATTTGCAATGTCGTGTTCCTGCTCGATCCCTTTCTACAGTTTAACGCGAAATAGATAATCGCCTAGAATGTTCCTCGTCACATACATTCCCACTTCGCTGGGACTTGACGAGTCCTTTAATGGTTGTTGGAGCGTCTGTGCAATAACTTCAGCAATGCCATTTTTGGGCCCTAGCAAAGGACAGATCATTGTGTATTCGATTTACAACGTTTATTGTTGTATGGTCAACATCTTACTGGTTACCTACAATAAAAAATACTAGCGTTTTCCAAAAATGGTTAGGAGTCTTTTCTGGAATCCTATATTTACCTGCTTAGAAAACTGGATAAACTACAAATCATGTGAGGGTGCTGATTGTCAGCATCAAAAGAATGGTAAATTGTTTGCCTTGCACATTTACATATTTCGTTTACTCACTAGCTAAAATGTGTGCCTCTAGTTGGATGAAACATACAAGTCTTAAAACGTAGTACAGCCATCATATACACTACTCCAGTTATTTTACCAACCACACAGCCGTTTCTCTCTGATAAACCGCTCAGTATTTGTTGGACGTTTAAATACACATAACCGCCTACGGGTTCCTTTGACATTTCTGCTTCACTGCGTGGGAGTGAAAATAACGGGATGCCAATAGCATACGAGGAAGAAGACAAACATTAACCGTACTATAAACAATCCAGATAACTGTATGATACATCTGTGTATTTAGTTAGCACCGAGAATGGTGTTTCCATTGCAGTTACTTAGATTAGGCACGCAAAATTGTAATATAATTTTCTTCGATCCAACGCTAGGATTGTTAGGTTTTTAATTTTATTCAACTCCAATTCCTGAAATTCTTTCTGTTAAGAAACTCAGCATCATTATTTTAGAATTCATATGAACCAATCTGTGTTTCACTCCCATTGCTGTCACTTCCCATTCTTCAACAAACTATTATAAAATAATTTTGTTCCATTTAATGGAGTTAATGTGGTTTTAGTTTATACTTTATGTACTGTTACATACAAATGGAATAGGGAAATACACTATCAACGCTTACGAAATAACAAGATTATTTAAGAGCAAGTCATTATGTAATGAAATTGAGATTCCGTTTTCTTTGAACTTCCTCGAGAAAAAAAAAATTATAAAAGCTTCCCATTTGAGAGAACTATACCTACTGGAAAATTCAAAACAACAATATCTCAGAAATGGTTGATGCCATGAAAATAATTAACTGACGTAAATTATGTGTTTTAAGATGATCTACATTTTTCCCAGTTTTTTTGTCCAAGTTTTAGAATTTACCACTTAAGAAAAGGTTATCTAAAATTAAGAGGTATTCAGAGTCCTCAAAAGGTCATACATATTTTCATTAGTTATAAAATGGCATTTTAATTGAATTTCGTTAGCCATATTAATAAAATAAAATCCTCAAGATGTTTACCATGTAATGGGAAACTTGCGGCGAGGGCCATATTTTCCAGAAACTCGATGGCGTTGAACATAATATCAGAACTGGTGTTTCACCAAATATTCAGGTTTTACTTCATAGATAGACCTGAACGCGCACACACACGCACACACCCACAGAGAGAGAGAGAGAGAGAGAGAGAGGGGGGGGCAGGAGAGAGGAGGGCAAGAGAGCCTTGTTCTTCTAATTTTGCTTTATTGAGAGACATGTATTTTCGATGATGGACCTTTTGGGTGGAATATAATACTTACTCTCTTTAGTACAAAGTGCATAACAATAAGGCTTTCCTATTTAAAGGAGTATTAATTTTGGGATAGGCGTTGGGCCGACCTCCCAAACCTGGTGTCATCTATCAGGTCAATATGCTTCAGCTCCCTCTCTCTGAGGGAACCCCAGAGAGGGATTTCCCAGAGGGAAACCCTAACACCAACACCAGGGTGACAAAAAATTAATATTGGAATACTCAAAGAAATAATAAGCAAGATCTCGGAAGTGGCATATACCAGAAAAAAATGCACTAAAAATTCATTTCACATAAATTGTGTACTATAAAGTGATCTACATTTTCTGCGTAAGAAGGTTCTGTCTATCGCTTTTGGTTTATCAGTTACACAAAGGTCATTCCGAACGAATACAACTTCATTGAACATTCCCAAAAACTAAAGATTGTTTACTGTATCCCACATGTCATCAAAATGTTTTAAACGTAAGGTATTTTAATCAAAATACTTAAGTCCTCTTTAGAAAATACAACATTTGTAAAACTTTCCATATAATGGATAGATTGTTTTGGAGCATTTTATGAACTTAAATATGAGGATGGCGTTTAACAGATATTTTGTTTTTAGCCAAACAGACTCACACACAACACATATACACACGATCATCTAAAATTCTTTTTACTTTATGTATTACGTATAGTAAGGTTGGCGAAATATTGAATTCCGCCCAAAAATTAGATTTCGAGAGTTCATCAGAAACAGATATTTTGAGATTCCCTGGATCTAAGCAAAAGCATTTTTGACTGAGGTTCTTTATGTGTTTTTGTCTGTCTCCCTGTCTTTGTGTTTGGATAGCTCAAAAACGAAAAATCGGTTAATAGCCAAACCTGGCACTTCACTAACGAGGGTACTTCACTATTTTTTTAATTTACGTACTCCAACTTTAAAGCATATCGGACGATGAATGAAATGGCATGAATGACATTCATCTTTCAGAATAAGGGAAAACCCCAGATAAAACGTTATCCAGATAACTCACGCTCTTGAATGTGAGGTAGACACGCTGCCAAGGCTACAAAGGCGGGCTAACTGCACCTATGACCACACCTATAGGCACTTGAGAGTTTGGTGGCATCATCTGTGCTCTATGTGGGGCCTGTGTGCCAAAAATCGGATGCGGATTATAGCTGGAAGTACCTGAAAAGGGGTCCGTAATACGTAGGAAGATATACTTAGGCATAATAACACGGCATTGCACGGGAGGGAATGTTTATCTCATATGGGCAGCGGTCTACACATGAGATACGTAAGGAGCGCTGTCCACACCAGGCACGGAGCTGACGAGGGATGTCCAGCAGCTACTTGCAAGTGGTCGCATGCGGCACTATCCAGGCTTCAGTTTTGGGCATTGCGGTTCTACTCCGCAGCAGATTTTTGGTACACATGGTTTATGTACATCAGGCATTATGCCATCAATTTTTCAGGTACGTAGAGGTGTGAGTACAGTGATAGTTTCCTTGTAAGGAAGAGACATGAAGATTTTCAAGAAAATTGCTCCACACCAATCTGCCATGTGCATAGAAAAGGTTTCGAATTCTTCTTCTCTCAAAACTGGCTATCTTGATAGTGATTATTTATCAAATGCTTAAGATATTTTCATGACAAATAAATGTACCTTGAATGCCCCCTTAAGCTCACTTCATTTTGAACGACTGTTGCATAATTGGTAAACCGCCAGAAAGACAAAATATTACTACACAAACAACGTAGGTCTCGTTAAAAGCAGAACATCTATATCGAACGAAACTTCTTCTTCTTCTTTAACTGCTTCATATATCACTGTATGGTGCCAGAGTATTCTTGTTCCTCTTAAACCTTATACGGGTTGGGGAACGAAATTTCTGGACCAGTAAGAGGGTGAGTGATCAGCCCGATGCCTGGTATAAGACTGAGGGAAGTGGATGACAGAATGAGGGCGAGATGAAAGGATAGGAAATATGATTATGGAGTAATTGGTGGAATACTGGCGAAGGATCCGGGAGGACCCGGAGAAAACCTGCCCCACGTCAAATCTCACTTTGCGGTCGCCTGGGATCAATCCCGTACCGCCTTTGTGAGAGCCCAGCGGTCTAACCAAATATCGAATGAAATGTTTGTAGAAATCACAGTTTTTGTGATATTCCTTGTATTTGGTTTAAATTTTGCAATATGTTACACTTTTCTTAAAATTGAAGTTGTTATTCCTTTCTTTATGTCCTGGCCATGCTAAAATATTGGAATTTCAAAGCCTTTATATGGACCACAAAGGAAGAAAGTACTAATGAATGAACGAATGAATAAAAGAATGAGTAAACGAATTAAGGTATTTGTATGTATAAAATAAAATAAATAAACAACACTTAGAGAGCAAGTTCGATTCAGATAACTTCAAAGGCATTCACAGTACACAATTTAATAGCACTTTTTCTTCACCTCAAAGCTAGGAGTATCCAAGGACATCCGTTTTTTATGATTAAATATTGGTTTAGAATCGTTATTTGAAAATAGAAAAAGAAATAATTAAATCAGGAGACGTTATAACAGTCAAAACATTTACCGAAAAGTAACTTTTACCACCTCTATGAATCGAAGCACACGTCACTTCGGACATAAGTTTCAATAAAAGAACTTTAATGACAATCTCTATGTATTAAATGACGGTAAAAACTCCGATAGTGTTCCAAAATAATCCTCATATGGAAAAACAGTGTTGCTATTTTCTCAAAACTGGCCGTATAGATTTAGATGAAATCATTTATCTTTGATACTACCATAACGAATAAAGTGCATGTATAGAATTGTTTCTGAATATTCTGAAAGTATTCTAAAATCTCATTTAATTTTGAGTAAGTGATAAATGATGGACGTAAACAAAATCTTTCCATAGTGTTGCTAAAATTTACATTAGTATTTTTCGTAACATTCCTATTTCTGTAATATTTCTTGTTACATGTGTACATATTAAGAAGAATGAATTGATGAAGAATGAATTGAGTGTCGCTTATCGATTAACCGCGTCTATTTATCAAAATGTGTTCCTTTCTTTTGCTTTTTATACTCATTTTAAGCGACTTTATTTTCACATTACTAATGCAACTAGGCTTCCTTTGACAAAATTGAAGCACTTACAATGAGCAAAATATGGGGAGTTTCCTAAGTTGGTAAACGTTATATGAGGATTACACGTAGGATTATCAATTACATTAATGCATAGCATTTTCATCAGCAAAAATTCCACAATATGCTACTAAATTTGTTCACTTCCCCCGAGTTTTCATTAGGTAAATTGTTCTTCAGTATGTAACAAATAAAATGTATTTATTGAACGTTCTGGGCAGAGAGCATGAAGTCTTATTATACGAATATGTGCTATGTCATACAAAAACGTGTTTACAGATTAAAATGTGTGTAAAATAAAAAATAAAAACTTTTGCTGGCATTAACCATTTTAGAGATATTATATGTTATTTTTTAAATTTTTAAACATACATTTTCAAAGTTTTAAGTCCCTACTTGTTTTTTCGTTCTTTTTTTTTTTTCCTTTATCTGTTTTATTTTCCTCACCAGTGGTCGGTCATACAAAGTGCAGGGAATATCGAAGCTATCACATAGCGATCTGCTTAAAGGCATCTTACAATAGCTTTAATCTACTATATTCTTCTGATACCTGCAACGAAATGTGCAACTGTTATCACTGTTTTATAAGATTAACAAATATACAGAAAAATAAGCATTTGTGAAGTTAGTTGGGAATACACAATAAGCAATACGTCAAACTTTTATTCCAATTACACTTGTAGTAGCGTATTTTCAATATTAGATAAGTAACACTCAAGAACGGATGTTCAGATGTACAACAGCTAAGTAATTAAGGCTAGAGTTAAGATAGGGATACATGATAGCTGCTTTACAAAGACAGTGCAAGTTCCAGGAAACTGCAATGCATTGTGCGGCAAATTACCAGTGACGGGCCTTAGGTTAAATGCTGGGAGAGTCTAGCATTAGTGTTTAAGAATGAGTAACTCCATAAACCACTTTGCTGGAGAATCTCTAGCTGTGATCGTCTTATGCTTCACTATTTTATCAGTGGCACAAGCAAGACTGAAGTGTCCCAACTTCCGAAAAATAGCACAATAGGATGCAACTTATCAGGAGAACCACTGGGTAACAAATTAGATCGCAGCGATTTTTCTTACCACTTGGATCTACAAATTGGGCTATGATTTTGACAGGCTGAAACATTTAAGGATACTCAACTTGAATAACAACGGATTAGAGGATCTTACAGATGAAACATTTTCCAAACTTCAACTATTAGTAACGCTGACCTTAAGCGGTAATAATTCTAGTTATGTATCTTCTGAAATATTCCAAGGCTTTACTACTTTAGAGTTTCTTTACTTAGATAACAACAAGATTACTAACATTCATATGAATGCATTCAAAACTCTGGAAAAGCTAGTGTAGCTTTTTCTGGACCATAATCTTCTTAAGAAGCTTCACCCTGAAACTTTCAGCAAGCAAATTAAACTTTATACTTTAAGACTAGATGTAAATCATTTGCATGACATTGTTCTTTATTTTACACACGAGTATGCAAGTTATGTCCATGTAAATTTGTCAGAAAACAGCACACATGTTCTAAAATTTGGGTTCTTGTCCAGTCTGAGAGGTGAGTGGCTATACTTGGGTGACAATCCGCTTGTTTGCAACTGTGTTTTGAAAGAGAGAATCACCAATGCAAAACAAAAAGGAAGTTTTAGAATAAGTGACGACTCAAAATATGATCCAAGTGCTTAACTACCGCCAGTAACTCTCGCCGGGTGACGCAGTAACTCTTCTCTGCAGTTGTCGAAATTTCTCGAGCTGTTCTGCGGTCAGGTGATCGGCCGCCCTCTCCAGTAAGCCTTCCAGCCGGTGCCCCAGGTGTTGCGTTGGCACCGGCTCCAGTGTCTTGTCGATTGCTATCACGATGACCACGGGCTCGCATGTCCCCATCTCCGTTTCGGCCTGGACGACGTGATCGATGTCCGCTGGGTTAAGCAGCCTCATTGGCACCTCTCGGCACGGCAACAATGTTCTTCATTCGCTGTCCTCCAAGTCGCGCCGTCTCCACCACCTCCTTCCTCGTGGAGACCTGCGTCTTCCTATAAGATGACCCTACAGATTCCAAGGCGTTCCACGGTTTGCAGGAGTGTGACCTCTTCTCCATTGAGCCGCAGGACCTTCCTGCCGTCGTCGACGGTCGTCTCGTGGCTCCTGAGGGCATCCAGTACCAGTATCACCTCCTCAGCCACCTCCACGGTGAACACCCACTGATGCACGGCACTCCATCCGAAGGTCAACTGCAGCAGAGCCTCCCTCTTCACGGTCAAGGTTTCGCAGTCACTAGCTGGTATGGTCGGTTCCGTTTTCTTGACGGCGAACCCCTGGCTCCGTCGGGTCTGATGACGGTCATGGCTAAGCCGGTGTCTACGAGCACGCAGCACGGCTTCCCTCGTAACCATCCGTCTGCGATGAGGCTGTCATTCATCCGTCGGCTGACGGCGCGCAGTGTCACTAGAGAAGATAGTGTAGACGGCGCCGACGTGCTCCTCGCCACGCCGGTTCTTACTCGTTCCTACGGGTGCTCTTCCTGGTGTCGGTCATCTTCGCGGTCATCGTCGCGCTTAAGTTGCTATTTGCAGTTTCCATCTTTGTTTTTAATTCTGTCTTCATTTCTTCCATCTTCTCGGTGTTGTTGTCGTCCCGCTTCCTGACACCAATTGTGACTTTGTGGGTTCGTAGAATTAAAAGGCCGAGTTGCAGAAATTAAAAAATCTCCTTTATTTCCGTAGCAATACACTGTCCAATTCTCACGAAACAACATTACATCACACAATCTTCCAAGGTCAAGGACAATAACAGTGACAGCAGATCACATCACTAGCAGTCGTTACAATAACACTTCCAGCGGTCTCGTTTCACAACTGTTCACACTGACTCTAATCACTAGCCATGGCTTCTTTTTATACACAAATTCATTAACCAAGAACCTTCTGAAGCAAACAAGAAAAACAATCCTTCTCCGTTAATAGAGATATCTCTAGAACATTCCAACACTGAAACCCTATCTGAGCAGCAAGTCCTTTACCTCAGTTATCTTGCTTGACGGCGTTATCTGTTTACACTACGCGCTATCGTTAACTGCTTAGCGAGGCTCATTATTACCATGAAACTTTATCCTCCGATTGTTTCCTTATTTGTGCCGAAACTTTTATACCTGTTGCCGTGACAATAATAGCAATATTTCAGCACGAGTTCAACACACGAGTTAACGATTCCATTCACTTTAACAAAACGACAACTCTAATCCGAAAACGAACTGAAAATTAACTCTGTTTCAAACTGCCTGACTTCTATTTTAATACAAGGTGTATTATTTATTTAGGCTTGAGATAAATGTTATGAGGACAGAGTGGTGTTGTTTTTCAGATTATCTGTGTTGAATGGATGGATGTTGGGTGTAACCATAACCACGTGAAGAGAAATGTCCATCGTTCGCGTTATAAGTATCGTAGAGACAGGATTTTTGTACGGTCATGATCAGAAAATAAAATTCTTTCTCATTATAGCATTGGCATTTAAGACATTTATCCGAGCGTAATTAATAAATATAATCTTCTCAGTTCAGGCACGTGATACGTATACACATTCGGCAGCGCTGGTAGGCGGAGCAACCTTATGATTGTCTGGAGTCTGCAGACTTATAACTCGTTAGTGTAATTATAATATTTTTTGGTGTTTTGGTCCACCACTGTAGCGCCATGGTGGCACGTCTGCCTCTGACGTGGAAGACCCGGGTTTGATCCCCAGTACGGGTAAAGGGACTTTTCCCTGCTGAGAGGTTTCTTTAGAAATTCATTCAGTCCTGTGTTGCCAGTTGTGGAGTAATCCTGATGGATGGCAGCATCCGTAAAAGGTCACGTAATCGCCTTACAGCTTGGTGGGTTTGCGTCCTGCCCCCTGTCGCCCTATCCTGCACTCCTCCGTCGCATTGACTGCAATACGAGGATGCAGAAGCCAGGTGATGAGAGTACCTTCTGCATAGGGGAGACGCCCTTGGAGCTATTGGTCTTTTAGATTGATCAATAGCATAAAACAAGCTGTTGTGCTTACTATAACAATTAGTGAATAATGCTATTTATGCCGATTATTAATCTGCACACTCATCCTCAATTGTGCATGTAAGTGTGCATGTAAGTGTGCCTATGATTGCTGCTACCATACCACCTTTCCTTTATATAGTCTATCACTTTGAAGGTGCTCATTCAGCAGAAGTTTTCGAAGGGGACTGCATAGTCTGTAAGAAAATGTTCAATAATTGATACGAACCGGATGAAATTCTCAGTTCAGGAGGAATATGTTTATTGAAACGGATTTATATCTCAAGTACATTTTTGCCCTTTGGGTAATTTATTCATTAAGTGGTTAGGTTGACTTCTGTCAATGCACATAAGGTGTAGAGTGCGCATTCAAGATGGAAAAAGGTGCATCTATTTTAATAGGTTGCATAAATTAGGAGAAAAATTAGGGGCGTGATTCATCTGCTTTAAGAGATGTACCTAGTTATTGAATTAAACAAAATGAATAGCGGATAAAGCGGAGTCCACAAACTCTTAGGGAGCATTAGGATAAGAAAAATATACAACTCAAAGGTACATACGCAGTTATCAACGCTTAAGTTGGAAAACTGACCTGTCTGAATCTAATTTGAGACGTAATTCATAATTGTAATTTTACCTCTCTATCAGCAACAAATTCTTTACTCGCAAGCAAACACATTCAAAGTTAACCATTGCCCGCCTCGGTAGCGTAGACGGCAGCTCACGTTTAATAGGTCCCGAGCTCGAATGTCGGTCAGGGTGAGTTACCTGGATAAGGTCTTTTCCAGGGTTTTCCTTTATCCTGAAAGACGAAAGTCGGGTAATTCTAAGCTCTAAGGCCTCTGGGCTCATTTGAGCATCATTTCACCAATTTCATTCATCGTCCGATACGACTTAAGGTTGGAGGACGTAAACTCACAAAAAAGCTAACCATTATAACAGGAATGAGAATTTTTCCGTGAACCCGAGAAAGGGATGTCCAAAGCTGCTCTTACTTCTCAATAAAACAGTGAAATTTCTCAAGTTTAAAAATTTATGCTTAATTAAAGTGTCGATCCTGTTAACATTTAACATAATTAACGTAAGTGCAAGAAAATAACTAAATGAAGATGCAAAGGACAAGAAACTGACGAACTAATGGTGTAGATTGAAAAAAGAATATAAAAATTACAATCGGATAAAATAGTCCATTTAATTCATATCTTGGTTTTGTGGGTTCGTAGAATTAAAAGTCTTGTTTGCAGGAAATTTAAAATGCTTTTTATTTCACTAAATAGACACTTTGTACACCCCTTAGAGCAACAAAATGACATAACATACGCAACAGCAGTCTTCAAGGTCGTCTCGTTAATCCCGCCACACGTAAACAAATAAGCATATTTACTGCGGTACAGTTCAATAAACCTTACACAATTCTCACACTTCACAGCTCAAATTCAACTAACAACTGACTAGCAACTGACGGCGCTCTAGCACTTGCGGGCTTTTATACCTCCAGTCATTGTTCCAGAAAGCCGCCGACGTTACAAGGCTTTTCGCGGTGGCAAGAGCAAGAAAGAACTATCCCGACATCACTCTGTCTCTTTCTCTCTTTGTTTCTGTCTCTCTCTCGGCAAGCGTTCAGCGTTCACACACGCGCCGGCTGCAGCTTGCGGTAGCAACGAAACAATGCTCTCGGTGACAATATTTTTCATAACCTACAACTCCTGATAAGATTTTATCCAGAAGTTAGCAGTGTCTCTGTTACAACAATTACAAGATGACACTTCATTAGATTCTAAACCCTGCTTCTGACAAACGTTACACGATTTTGCTATGACCCAGAGAATAATACAAATAGGAGAAAATGATATGGTCTGAAACCGCGAATCTGAATAATAGGATTAGATGGCTTTGATAATTCTCACAATTTACCACAGTTAATCATATTTCCTGAATAATAGACGTATTTGGAATCAGCTAAGTTAATTAGGTTGTGGTGATTTAATACTAAAAAATTAAAGGCTACCTCGTGTTGCATTTGTTAAAATAGAGTGCTCATATAGTGAAGATTGGGGCACAGTAATATTAATATTAGTAATATTAGTAGTAGTAGTTTATTTATTTTTTTAGGCAGGGGAAAAATCTTCGAAAGACGCCTGTCTTGGCGAGTTGGATTCTTACCAAATACAAAACCCCTGCTAGCCACAAGAGACGTCTTCCTGGAACCACCTTCAAGAAGAAGGGCGAAAGATGGTCGACGTACTAATGTACCAATGGAATGTATATAGCACCTAAATCCCTGAAAGGGGGTAGGTGATGCTCTGGTAGAAGTGTAAGCAGCGAGCGGTTTACTCTCCGCCTTCGTCCTGCTCCTTCGCCTTGAGGATTGAAGTAATCATTGTAGATATAACATTCCAGTTCTCCCTGGACTCCAGCATAAGTGAAAGAATATTGTGCAAAGTAACGACCTGACCAATTCGGGCGTAACAGCGATGACGAATGTCAAGCCATTGAGGGTAATCTAAAATCGTATGCTCCGGGGTGTCTGTACACAGTGCGAGCAGAGGTCGGTGTCACTGAGCCCCATACGGTTCAAGTAAGATTTGAATCGGCCATGACCGGTCAGGAATTGGGTGACGTAGTAGTAGTAGTAGTAGTAGTAGTAGTAGTAGTAGTAGTAGTAGTAGTAGTAGTAGTAGTAGTAGTAGTAGTAGTAGTAGTTGTTGTTGTTGTTGTTGTTGTTGTTGTTGTTGTTATTGTTGTGGTTGTTGTTGCAATATTAGTACAATATTAAATAGTGCTCAACAGCCCTCGCAATCTAACTAAACTTTTGTAGTACCCTTATCTCCTACTAGGAGTCCAATAGAGTGAGCATTGGAAGAAAAGTGCCAAACCTATGACTGGGATTTCAACACGATAACGTTCCGTGGCTGGGAATCAGAACTGCCCTATTCCATCCCACTGCACTATGGCAGAGAAATTATCCTAGGAATAGCATTACTACAAAAAGGGGTGCTCTATTGCTTATTGGATCATTCAGTTACATCCCAAGACTGTGATGGGCAGTTGATTTCAAGTTATCCACATTAAAATCATATATCACTACAATGTACACAACAGCCGTAATGCTCCCAGGGGCCTGCTGCGGTAAGTACGGGAATTGGCGATCCCAGGGTCCCTGGCCAACCTGACCCCCTCAATGTGGGTTCCTTTTAGTGGTCAGGGATCAGACAAAACACCCACCCAGGTGTAGGAGGTGCCTGGCGTGCCATGTCGGTGGAAAGGTTTGTCCTGGTGGTTAAGGGATGCGCATCTGAGCTGGTTACAATCTTCTTCTGAATTCGGGGAGGGCGCACATTTCCAATACACTACTTCGGTTTCTTCTTAATCTAAACAGGAGGTTAGGGACTAGCCCACCCCTAATCAAAAGGCCGGGAATAGGTAATGAACCGAGCTCCAGGGTGAGTGGGACGGTCAGCTCACTATATCCCCTTGTTGGGCTCCGTGGTGAGTGGGGAGCACCGGGGAACGAAACCTATTCCATTTATGATGGTTAACGCAAATTTTAATAAAAATATTTTAGAAAGTGCAAAAGAAATAATTAAGAACAGTGTAAAATAAGTAGTTGAGTGTAATCCTCGCTGCTTAGTGATTAAAAGAACAGAGGAAGGCAGGAATTTTTGAACGGCTATTCCGTGTGTGATTCAGATGGGTCTTGACAACACAGCTGGTGTAGGAAAATCCTGTACAAAGTCTAGGAATGGCACGCTGCTGGTGGAAGCAATTTCAGCATCCCAGGCAGCTAATATACAGAGGGCAACAATGCTGGGCAGTTATCCAGTCAAAATGGAGTTGCATAGGACCCTGAATTCCTCGCGCGGTATAATAAACACTAGTGCTTTGAATGGTATGTCCAAGGAGGATATTCAGGAGAACCTTCAGGAACAAGATGTTACAGCAGTCTATCGTGTGCAACGGAGAGAGCAAGGGGAAATGGTCCCTACTCGTACCCTGTTCTTGACCTTAGATCGGGTACATCTCCCTCAAGGGATAAAGGCAGGATATGAAGTAATGGAGGTTAGACCATATATTCCTAACCCTCTGAGATGTTACAAATGCCAGCGGTTCGGTCACACTAGTGACTTCTGTAAAGGTGTACCTACCTGTGTCAGCTGTGGAGACGTCATGCATGAAAATGCATGTACATCAACTCCAGCATGCGTTAGCTGTAGCGGTGAACATTCATCAAATTCACGAGAATGTCCCCGTTATATTGAAGAGCGAGCTATTCAGGAGGTCCGGGTTAAAGAGAGGGTATCCTTTTCGGAAGCCCGGAAACTTCTTCGTATCCACAAGCGCTCTGTAACCGGTTCTCGTACCTACAGCTCCGTGGCGGCTACCCCGTCACTAAAACAGGAAGCTAGTACTCAAACATGAGTTATGAACGGGGCAACTATATCAGAGAAAGTTCCAGTGCCTAGACCGTAAGCAAAAGCATCACCAAACACACGTACACCTCCGTCCACACCATCTAAGACTTCTGCAAATAAGAGCTTCTTAGTTAAGTCGCCTGACAAACCATCGACGTCTAGCAACAGGACCAATTTGCCCGTAATGTACCAAGCAGTATAAATAAAGTTCAAGAACCAGTATGATAGAACTGCCGTTCTGAAGCAAAACGCAAACCTTGCTCCCGAAAACATCAAGGGAAAAAGAAGTCCAAGAGCATCTCCGAGATCATCTTCGGAGTCATCATCTGGACAGGACTCCGGGAATCCGACCGGCGGCCGTCATCTACATCGGTCACACCTTCCAATCGGTTCGAGCATCTCGAACCGAAAGTTGCAGAAGGAAAGCAGTCCTCCTGCATAGAAGCTATGGTGCAGGAAGTACCTGACCATGCTGCCACATCCGCAGCAGAGAAAAGGCAGGATAAACCTGAGAAAACGGGCCCAAAACCCAAAAAGGGCCAACTGATCCGACCACCACTAAACTCTACGTAATGGGAGTATTTATTTGACATTATATCCCACTACTGTCACCATGGCTATCCTACAATGGAACATACGAGGTTTAAGAGCACATCGACCAGAGCTCGAACATTTGCTTAATAAGCATGGCCCCTTGTTGGTATGCTTACAAGAGACTATGCTACGGCCAAAGACAATTTTAAAATCAGGCGCTTCACACCAATGAGGTGTGATATTGAAGCAGAAGAGGGCATTCCTGCTCAAGGGGACGCTATAATGCTCCTCAGGGATGACATACTTGAGATCAGATCCAGCTGCAATCTGACATCCAGTCTGTAGCTGTGAGGATTAATCTGCCATCAATTGAGTTTTACATTTGCAATATATACCTACCTCGATCTGATGAGCTCTCGTTAACTGACCTTAAAGATCTGGTTTCCAAACTATCAACATCGTTTCTCATAGTGGTAGACTTAAATGATCATCGCCCACTTTGGGGCTCAAATCGGGCATGCTCAAAGGACAACCTCATTGCAAGACTCATGGAGAGCAATACCTTGGTTCTCCTGAACACTGGAGAGCCAACGTTCCTTTCCGACTCCTTTAACATCTATTCACACATTGATTTGGTAGTTTGTTCATCCCAGTTAGCAGTTTCATTGCAATGGAAAGTCATCTCTGATTTAAATTCCAGTGACCATCTTCCATGACTTCTTAGTCTCTTAGCACAAGATGTGTCTCCTTCACGTATACCCAGCCGGTGCTTTGACATTGCCAGCTGGAACCTTTAAAGCCATTTGGCTGTTTTAATTACAATGAGCACGATTCTGTGAATGATTTAGTTGATCATCTCACAGAGAAAATTCTTTCCGCTGCAGAACAGTCTATTACATGTTTGGATGCCCATCCCGGTCAATTTTCTGACCCATTGTAGACGAAAGAGTGCCGGAATGCTATTCGTGCTCATTGACTTGCTCTAAGGATATTCCAACGACATCCTGCCCTAAGTAGCCTAATTGAGTGCAAGTAAGTGCGTGCAAAGTCTAGG
This sequence comes from Mantis religiosa, assembly GCA_030765055.1. Lineage (NCBI taxonomy): Eukaryota > Metazoa > Arthropoda > Insecta > Mantodea > Mantidae > Mantis > Mantis religiosa. The sequence continues at coordinate 209,950,732 of CM060948.1, forward strand.
CAAAAAATTAAGGATAGCCAACAGACCACATGGAACAATTTTGTATCATCTTTTACATACGTACACCTTCCTCTGTTGTACGGGATAAGTTAAGGCGCGTGGCCGGAAAATTGACCCACTTGACAGTCGCAGGTCTGAAAACATCTGCAGGAGTTATTGTTGATCTGTATGACGTGACTAACACCTCTGGCTGTGCTTTTGCTCAAGTGTCTAGCTCAAATAATTATGCTCATGAGTTCTTTTTAATTAAGAATCAGGTAGAATCCCAAGGTTTCGTGTTTAGTTCCAGAAACCTTGAAGATTTTAACCGCCTCTTCACCTTGGCAGAGCTAGAACACGCTATTTAATCTTCGCGAAAGTCTGCAACAGGACCGGACGGAATCCACGTTCAAATGTCACAGCATCTCTCACCTGACGGTAAGGCATTCCTGCTCCAGGTCTATAACCGTGTTTGTGTTGATGTCACGTTTCCTGACAAGTGGCGAGAAGCCACAATTATACCTATCTTAAAAGCTGCCAAAGACCGGCATCTTCTTTCTAGCTACCGTCCTATTCCCCTCACCAGTTGTGTGTACAAGGTGATGGAAGGCATAATAAATGGACGGTTGGTATGGTGGCTCGAAGCGCACAACCAACCGAGTAACATCCAGTGCCATTTTCGAGGACGCCGTTCTAGAGTGGATCATCTTTTGTCCATGTCGTCACAGATTATGAACGGATTTCGTAAGAACTGTCAAACCATCGGAATATTTTGACCTTGAAAATGCTTATGATACGTGTTGCCGGGCAGGGTTGCTGCGCACTCTGCACACTTGGAATATGCGTGGACGCCTACCACTCTTCCTTCAGGAATTCTTTAAAGACCGTGTTTTCCGAGTAAGGGTTGGCTCGGTTTTTTTTCGAATCTTTTTATTCAAGAGAACGGTGTACCACAGGGATCAGTACTAAGTGTTACGTTGTTTGCTATTGCAATTAATTCTATCTCGTCATGCCTATTTGTAGACGACTTTGCCGTTTACAGTACATCTCAGTGCACACCGTTTTTAGAGCGTCGTCTACAGACCACCTTAGACAAACTTAAGAATTACAGTTTAAAAACTGCTTCCTATTCTCCGCTAAGAAAACAATCTGTATTAGCTTCTGGCGCGGTTAGAGACGATTAGCTCCAAGACTACGTTTAGGCGCAAATGAGACGAGGTTCCTTGGATTGTATTTGTTAGAAAACTTATTTGGTCATCACATATGGCACAACTGAATGCACGAGGTGACCGATCTTTAAATATTTTGTGGGTACTAAATGGAAAATCGTGGGGAGCGGATCGTACAGTGTTATTGCGACTTTATGGCGCACTCATCCGTTCCAAATTTGATTATGGTAGTATCGTTTATGGCTCAGCACGGCCATCTGTGCCGAAGAGATTAGACACAGTACATAATTGTGGCACACGTATAGTAGTTGGGGCATTTCCAGCGAGCCGTGGTATAAGCCTGTATGTTGAATCTGCAGAAACTCCTCTGCAGCACAGGCGCAACATGTTATTAGCAAATTATGGGTTTGGAATTATTTGCATGTCACACATGCAACCTTTACGCCGTTTTTCAACACCTTAGTGGACGAGCGTTATAGGAACACTTCTCTTAAACCAGAGCCATCTGGTTTTCGATTCCAGGAGCTCCTCAGAAAGCTTAATATTGAAATGTGCAGGGTGTATCCTAAGGGGGAGAGGGCTTACGCTCCTTGATTGTGCAGAGTGTCCCACATAGATCTGGGCATGACAAAATACGATAAATCTACCATGTCTATGTCTAGTGTCCGCACATGTTTCTGGAATTTTTATCGCGATATGAAGAGCATTTTATAATTTATACTGATGGCTCCAAGAGCTCGAATGGTGTTGGTTGTGCTTACGTGTGTGGAACTGAACCGTATACATTCGGATTCTATACTAGCACTTCCGTTTTTACTGCAGAGCTTTGTGCACTGTTCCGTTATATTCTACACGTACGTGGATGAAAGTTGGGGGAATCCTTAATCCTGAGCTATTCCCTCAGTGCACTTCAATACCTACGGCAGCTCTACTGCTACCACCCTATTGTGCAGCGTATAAAGGATACCCTCCACGTTTTACACGCTTCCGGCGTTAGCGTGGTGTGTGCATATATACCTGGCCACTTAGACTTGAGGGGAATGAAATGGCGGATTCAGCAGCCAAGACGGCTACCATGAAGCCCAGAGTTCAAGTACCATCTGTGACATTGGAAGATTTTAGGATCTTAATGCGGAGATCTGTGCAAATCTGCTGCCAGGAAGAGTGGTCCGCTCTCCGCAGCAACAAACTTAGGTCTGTGAAAGAATTTCTGATTTCCTGGCTTACCTCCTGTCGTTCATCTCGTCGTGAGGAGCTGAGTTTGACTCGGTTACCAATTGTGCACTGCTTTTTCACTCATAGGTTTCTATTTAGAAAGGAGCCCGCTCCACTGTGTCCATTTTACAACGAAGCGTTATCTGTCCGACACGTGCTACTAGAGTGTCTTTGCCTAGCACACCTTAGGACGTATCTGCAGCTGCCAGCCAGCTTTGCAGAAATGCTAGCGAATGATAACAAAGTAGTGGAGAAAGTTTTTAGATTCTTTTCTAGGTAAGACTTTAGGACTTAGTGAAGAGAATGTTAGACAGTTTGGATTTATGTTTCTTTTTGTTTTTGTAGTTTGTTATGTGCATGTATTTTTTGTAAGTTTATTTTACACCTTTATACAATTTTAGGAACATTTATATCTGGTGAATAGTTCTTTAAGGGGCGCTGATAACCTCTGCAGTTGAGCACCCTTATACACATTATCATCACCATCTTCATCATCATCATCATCATCATCACCACCATCACCACCACCACAGCGTTCAAGGCACACTGATAAACAGGTAAACCCGGTCTTGCGAGCTGTCAGCAAATGCTAACGTAATGTATGAACATGAGGCGTGATCTATAACCAACGACGCTCTATCTAAAATTCAGTAAAAAGTTCAAATTTATTTCCTTTCCTGGAAATTCTATACCTGAATGAGCAAATGTGTGAGTTAGGTTATGCATATATGAATAAAAGGGCCATATAAGCTAAATGAAGCTGATCACGAGTCCAGCAAATGCACAAATCTAAACGAATAATTTAAATGTCCTAAGAATTATGGTTAGCATTTGTAAAGAATATTCACCCTAATTACATCCTTGTAGAGTGCAGTAAGTGAAGAAACGCAATTAGAACTCTTAGGACCTGTGTCTCTGATATGAACGGTTAGTTAATCAATTGTTATACACAAATATAAATTACCAGTGCACCCACCCGTTTTGTGGCTTGACACAAAGGGACATTGATTCCCTCTTCTTTCTCCTTGTCACAATATACAATCACGTTATATATGTTGTGTGACACGTCGCTAGAATGTATTACTCGACAGAGCGTTGAGGCGTATCGACTTCAGGTGACCAGCGCTGTGATCGGCCCTTATCGGGCCTTATCTGTTTGATTAGAAGAGTGTAATATTAGTAAGTTGATGTACAGTAAGTTACGAAGTACAAATAGAGCGATTTGAAGTTGCGTGTGTCTAAATGAGGTGATCTCTCGCATCTGCCGATGTATGACAAGTTGCTGTCCAGAAGACATGATTACATCTGAACAGACTACATTCACTGGATTCACCGTGTATTTGTGATAAGCTGACGCAAACATGTGTGTTGTTCCCATGTTTCCTGATACGCTTACACGCTTTGCCATGTAGTGCTTCCAGGCCCCATTATATTAAACGACCTGATGTGTTACTTCTAGTTAATTTCCTCTACCCGTTCTTCAACAAACTGTACTTAACAATGGTTATTCTTCAAGATAGTCGATGCTAATGAATATAAATATTTAAAGAAACGGTTTCATTACTTATTTCCTTGCACGAAATCTTTTAAGAACTGGTCACTATGTGATGGTTTCGATACTCCGTTCGCCTTATATGAGAAAAGAAAAGGAATATAAATTTTAATTTAATATAAGTATAAGTGTTTAAGAACTCAAGTTACTTAACATGAAATATCTCGGTAGTGGCTAAGTGCATAAAACTTCGTAACTTCCCTCTTATGCCACCACGTGGTGCAGGGGTATTCTTTTTCCTCTTAATCCTTATGAAGGTTAAGGAACGAAATCTTTGGATCAGTGAGAGAGATATTCCAGTATGCGTGATCAGTCCAATGCCTGGTATAAGAGTGAGGCAATTGGATGACAGAATGAGGGCGAGATGAAATGATAAGAAAGATGATGATGAAAAAATAGATAGAATCCTGTGGGGGGAACCCGAGAACGCAGAAAACACAAGCCACAGAGCCGTGTTATGCTCCACAAATCTAACATTTCGGTCGCCTGGCATCGAATCCGGGTCGCCTTGGTGAGAGCCAAGCGTTCTAACCGCTCGACCATGGCGCTGCCAACTACATAAAACATTTATTTGTCATAAATTATGTCCTTTAACGAAATCTGCATTTGCTTATAATGAGGTTTTCCTCTGTCTCTCACGCCTCACCATTTGTGCAAATAACCTACAGAATGAAGAGGTCATCTGAGACTATTCCGAGAAAATTCAGCCTATGCGTTTCATATGCCATAAACGTGCCTTAAACAGCTATTATTTTAAAAAAAAAACCATTACCCCTTTTTAATTTCATATTTTAGATAACTTTTCCATAAAATACTAGATCAGAGTGGAAGATTTTCTTCAATATTTTCGTCTCATCCTTGATAGGTGAAGATTTTCTCATCCTTGATAGGTGAAGAACCTAAATATTAAGTGAAGTCTCGTGTCAAAATTTCGGGTGGAATGAAACACCTTCTCTACCTACTGTAAATGCAGTAGGGGAGAGTCGTGCAGTATCGGCTGGCATGCAGTACCGGCCACTACTGTGATTTCCCTTTTCGCCTCCATGTGCCAGAAGTTTCCACTAAGCAGTAGCAAGCTTGTACATCCACGTGCGATATAATCGGATATCTTCTTGTTCTCTTCAGTTGCTTGTCTGCTCTGTGTGTTTGATGGTGGTTAGTGTAGCTCTTAGCTCTTAGCGAAATATACTCTGAGACCTTTGACAGCGCTATATTTTCAATCTCTGTAAACCATGAGCTAACATTTTTGAACTGAGCAGAAATAGTGACAAGTTCCCATGCTTTTGTATTCTACTATTGTTGTATATCTGGTAGTGCAATGTATCACTGACAAACTATATTGTAGCAGAAAAGGCAGTGGCCGATACTGCAAGACACTTTCTACAGGTGTTATAATGATACCTTTTTTACTTTTGATGTAATAAAGTACTACAAATAAAAAGTTGAAATCATTACATTATACTATCTATAGAACATGTCTTGAGGTAAGAGAATAATATAGTAAGATTCCGATTAATCACCATAGTTACCGAGTAAGTTAGAAAACTTAACCCGGTTGATACTGAACGACCTTCCCGTATAGAAAGTAATTTGATTCTTTTAACTCTCCTATACCACTTCAGATTTGTTTCATTTTGTTGCATTAACAGGTAAAATTTAAAAATTTGATTTAGAACTAGTTAAAATTCCGAATCCAATTTGCAGCAGAGAAATTTGAGGGGCAAGGAAGTTATCCAGCGTTCTTTGAAGCAGTATCCAATATTGTTAGGTTGTGCAAAATTCCTAATTACAGCTTTTCTAAATGCCAGTTCAATGCTGGATTTATCCTTTTCTGTTGAATAGGTAGCTTATTCATGTTTCCATGAATGGATTTAATATTTGGAATTACGATTTAACTGATTTAAGTTACCTCCCCTCATATTCTTTATGACTGAACATTCCTCTACAACCTTTATAAATATAATCCCCAAAAAGCTCTGTGGCGTTCCCAATGGATGAAAGCTCCCCGTAGGTGAAAGTGAACAAACATTGCCGGACGCTACATTTATGATTTTGTGTACCTCCTCTACACAGACTCCCAATTTTTGCCATTGCTGAATAGTATGATCAATATGCTTTATTGTTAAGCAATGATTGTTATGATCCATTAAGGTTTTAGCTCATTTTAATACATGTAACTTTAAATTTAGTAGTTCCTCTTTATCACACAGTTGTAATCCCACATAATAGTATGTTATGCAACGACACTAATGGTAGTAATTAAAGAGTGATTATTATTATTATTATTATTATTATTATTATTATTATTATTATTATTATTATTATTATTATTATTATTATTATTATTATTATTATTATTATTATTATTATTATTATTATTATTATTATTATTATTATTATTATTATTATTATTATTATTATTATTATTATTATTATTATTATTATTATTATTATTATTATTATTATTATTATTATTATTATTATTATTATTATTATTATTATTATTATTATTATTATTATTATTATTATTATTATTATTATTATTATTATTATTATTATTATTATTATTATTATTAGTAGTAGTAGTAGTAGTAGTAGTAGTAGTAGTAGTAGTAGTAATATTATTATTATTATTACTATTACTATTACTATTATTACTATTATTATTATTATTATTATTATTATTATTATTATTATTATTATTATTATTATTATTATTATTATTATTATTATTATTATTATTATTATTATTATTATTATTATTATTATTATTATTATTATTATTATTATTATTATTATTATTATTATTATTATTATTATTATTATTATTATTATTATTATTATTATTATTATTATTATTATTATTATTATTATTATTATTATTATTAACCTCACTTCGCTCGCTTGGTTAATAATTATGATACTTTCGTTTTAATTACCACTATAGTCAAGTTTCATACGACTGTTTATGCTCGGTCACGCTTCCAAATTAAAGTTTCATTTAAAAGTACTAATTTCTGGTTTGAGTGATATGTCACAATCGTTATTGCTTTGTCTTTGTCGTTATTCTTTTGTCTCAGACGTAGTACCTAGTATGCAGGCGCAAAAATGTTGATTACTTCCCTATAAACAGCTGTTAACGTGTGACACAGTTTAAGCTAAAAGCATTGAAACAAAATATTGGTAGCATTATAAAAATAAACTTACTTTTATCCTGAGGTATTTAACATCAGGTGCTTCATTTATAAATGTTTTCAACTCATCAGGTGCAAATGTTTTGGCCTTTTCCGTTTATATCCTTCTGATTTGCGTTTAGTAAGCTGTTCAGTTTTGAGTATTTATATAAGTCAATTTGGTGCCTAATGTTGAGTGTTAATTTCAAAAAAGAATAGTGAGTCCACGAAGTCGACTATTCCATATTTTGAGACAGTTATTCTAAATGCATTTGGAATACACTTTCTGAGAACGAATTTATACCTTATGATATTCTTCAATCCATGAATTGTGAGCAGAATTCCTCGTAAATCTTTATTGACTTTTGTGGCAACAAGTTATTGGTAACATTGAGTGCCTTTGCCGTAATTTCTGTTGGTGTAAGTTCAATGTCACTGTTGCTAGTGTCAGATATTTCGACCTTTTTCTAAACTGGCGTTAGCACCGTTTTGATTGAAACGAGAATAATCGATACTTGCGCTTTCACAATGTTACGTGGCCAGTTCCGATTGGTCGAATATCAATACTTCAATGAACAGGTGTACTTTAATGAGGTCCATTAAAGTACTGCTACCAGTCGTATAAATACTAAATTTTGACATGATCGGGCATAAAAATTATTAAGCAAGTGGCTTCAAGTTATCTAAAGAATGCAAAGCAACAGACGCCAACGACAGGTCAAACTCGGACTGCCTGCTAACGTCCCTGTGAGAACTCCATAAACAGTTCAAATGTATGTTCGTTTGTCTAACCTTCACACTTATACACTCCTGTCTGAATATACGAGGAGTGCTGCGAAAATAATTGTTGTCATTTTCTTTATATGAGAAGATATCGTACACCAAGTGCAGCAAACAATCACCAAAGGTAACAACAGCATTGTTAGATCAATGGCACAAGCATCGTTAGCACAGGGAGATTGACGTATGCACAGAGCACCGAAGAAGAGGGATGAGCAGCAGAACGGCGTGCCCGAGGTTATTCGAATACAAATCACGATGGGAGATGGACCTGTGGTAACAACGAGGTCGCCACTGGAAGTGTGTGCTGTTATCTGGTATGAATGGGTACGAGCGATTAGTGTGTCCGTCAACCACGAACGTCTACAGACCGTGTGTGGTTAAGAGGTCATGTTTCGTCAAATGGTTGGTGGCTGATTTTGCATGTTCAGTGATGGAAGGTAGACAGTGGAGGATGAAGATCTAAGCGATGAGATATGGGTGCACCACTTTATCCCAGAAACCAAGGCCGCCTCAATAACGTGAAAGCATCCTATTTCACCAGTGAAGAAAAATTCAAATTATCACCGTGGATGCAGTGTTTTGGGGCTCAAAAGTTCCTTGTATCGCAGGGCAGGGAGTTTAACCAGAATGGCATCTTCAAACTGCACGCTAAGACAAATGTGCTAATGTCGGTGACGGCTATGTCGAAGAATACTTCATGGTGTATTTCTTATAATGCCATTGTGTATTTTTATTATCCAATTAAGTTTCAAAGTGAAAAAATTACTAAACTTACTTTCAGAACACGCCTCGTAATAGAGTTTTGATTCCTCTTTCCACGTACAGTAAGAACAGGAAGCAATGTATTCCACTCCAAAGTTCTAACTCAATATTTCACAGGAAATACATAATTTGAGTCTCCTGGAATCCCTCCTCAAAAACTATATCTATAAATAGGTTTGTGTATTTATGACTGTGAAGGGCATAACTCAAAAAGATGTCGCTTAAGCACCAAAATCGGTAAGGTTAGCTTGTTGCGACACAACATTATCACAGAAATTCCCCTATTTCAACTACCCTTCACGTAGAACTCGTTTTGAAATTCATGTTTTATCAAAATTTGTTATAACGACTTTTAATCAAATGCCCACTTTGAATAACTGGCAAACTGAAGAGACAGACACAAAATATGGCAAAGTTCCTTGTGACGCAAACCATTCTGAAATATACCTTTTACTGTTTTTAATTGCCAAATAATTTATACTTTGCTCATCTGGAAATGAACATTTCATTCAGGCAAAGAGAGCGAATATCAAGAAGTTGACTATCAACCGGCTTTGAGCAGATATCAGAAATAGATTACTTAAGGATATTTGTTTTAGAAGGGTGAGTAGAACAACTCATGTAAACTCAACACGTCACGTTGTTAGGTAAACTTCCCTGTGAGAGCCGGTCTATGAACAGAGAACTCAAAAACAAACCCCCACTTAAATGCCAAATGTTATAGTGATGTCGAGTGTTTTTCTGGATTGTGACAGGAAATCTTAAGATAATTGCCCCATCCCAACTTCCCTTAGACGGAACATTTTTCGAATTTTCATTTTCTAAAAATTGCTTTAGCAGCTTTGATTACATTACTATACGTTTGTGTGTGTTTCTTTGTGTGAGTGTTTGTGTGTGTGTGTGTGTTCAATTAAATCCTCCAACGTTATGTCGTATCGAACGATAGATAAAATGGTTGAAATGATGCTCAAATGAGTCCAGGGTTCATATAGCTTCGAGTGACCCGAAATTCGTGTTTCAGGAAATGGATAAACCACGGAAAAAGCATTATCCAGCTAACTCAACCTGACTGAGATTCGAACGTCTGACCTCTTGAACGCGAGGCAGACACACTATCATCTACACTACCGGGCACCATACCTTTTAGATATCTACATGACAAATGTAATGTAGATGTTGAATTCTCTAGCAATAACCTGGGAAATTCATTTTCATTGTATAAACAATAACAGATAACTATTGAAATCACCTTAAAAAGTAATTTTAGTGCAGTATAAATATTAAGGTTCTCAGTATTTCTGAGAAGTTCCATGATATTGTTCTAAATTTTCAAATATTATTTTCAACTGTTAGTCGCTCTTCGTTTCTTGTTATTTTCTTCCTTTATATTTCTTTTTGTGTTCCTGCAAAGAGAATAGAATTACTAATCCAGCACATAGCAACTGTCTGTGAAAACATTTGACTATCCCTTATTATACCCTTTTATACCTACAAGAAAGCGTAACGGTGAAAATTTATCTCGATTCATAAGAGGTAGATAGGATGGGTAGAATGTCTTAGAAAAAGCTTAGGGAGCAGTGGATTAGGACAAATGTGGAGAAAAGGAGAAAGCAATGCAAAAAATTCCTGGAAATCTGCAATAAACATATTCGAAGACATAGAAGTGAAGAAAATATTTAGTGAAATAGCTCAGAAGAGGTCTTTAGTTTTTTATATAAAAATGAAGGAGGCTTGGGGAGGGGAAAAGTGCATAGACGTGACGAATAAAGAGGATGAGATGGTATTGCATGGGTGAGAGCAGGAGTATGGCGACTGAGAGGTATAGGATAGGTTATTAATACACAAAATTACTGTCCCATATGTGGGGGAAATGAGAACTTAGAACATATATTTTTTGAGTGAAAAGGGACAGAAATTTGAAGGAAGGACTTGTTTTAATTTAGATAGGAATATAGCTATAGCTGAAATGTTTGTTAAAGATAGTAACAAGATCGGGTAATTCTTGGACAAGTTAATAAAAGTGACTATGTACAGTGAATAGAACTAACAATGAACATACATTGTTATAATTAATTGTTTAGAAACAAGGTCCTACTGTAAAAAGGAATATGACTGGTACATAGCAGGGCTAAATACCGGTCACACTTAATTGTACTGCCTTAGCAAAGTAAATAAAATAGAATCAATAAATAAATGTTAAATAATAAATATGACTGATTTTATAGAAGAACCACGTGAATGAAATAAATACATATTTTTATAATTTAACGTTCAGGATATCTATATAGAATTAACTGATAAGAGGCTGAAAACAGCAACGTTTCTTGCAAATATCATCACATATTATCATTTATTTAACAATTCGATAGGGATATTCAAAATGAAGAGCCTTCTGAGTCAAAGAAACCCATTAGATAAACATTGCACGCCACTGGAGAATTTTTTTTTTCCTTGAGGATACATGCTTTTACAAGAACGCAATTGGTTGCACAACATAAAATGTGGTCCATTCCTTGACACAGGCAAATCAGTTGGATGGCATCCCCATTGCGTGAATTATTTGCAGCTATAAGAAATGTTTATCATTTATGACTGTTCCAAATTTGCAACACAACATTGGAAAGACACTTAGGCAAGTGACTTAGGTTTAAAATATTCCGCCTTTCCTGCTGATCACTTTTGTGGTTTGTTTCAATTTCTGATATTTTAATGCAAAATCTAGAGTCGGTAATAATGCTCATTCCGCTATTTCAACATACATGCACCCCATTTACCTTTTATTTCATCTTTACATTGGCCCATCCCATCCTTTACCGTATAATTGATAGCATCGTAGGTAGGATTTACACTTTCTGCACAGAAAAGCTCCCCTGTGATAGGATAGGAAAAGATATAATACTTATGGGATGGATTCCGCTCTACGACCAGTGTATATACCCCAAGTGTGGCGTCACCGGAAGGAAGGATAAGGCGAGAGGAGACAGAGGGCGGTCAGTCCAATGAGTTACGACATTACAGAGGGCAGGGTCCTGTTGGAAAGTCCCCAGCAGGCCAATAAAGCGGGCGTCCGGTGCACCGCGGTCCGGAAACGGCCCACCTGGCCGGCCCGGACACCGGAGATCGTCCTACCGAAGGAGGAAGTGCTTCCAGGAGCATATCATCCTACCATGCAGCGCAAAGACTCCCGCCAACATTTTCTGCCATGAAAGGGACCACCAGCTGAGAGATAATGGAAAATGATAATGGAGATGAAGAAAGCTCACGGGTCAGGTAGGCTGGCCACCGGAATCCAACACTGAACTACCAGAAACCACCAGAATCATCCCCCTGTGATGCTCTACACTTTATCATATACAGACATAATGGATATAACAATGCTAAGATCGGGTAGCAATTGCTTCTAACGGTACAGGTTTCTGTGATCTACTAACCATTTTGAGTGCAAAAAAATTGGGGATGACAAGCTTAACTTCTTTTTTTTTTTTTTTTTTTTTTTTTTTTTTTTTTTTGACTTATCAAGGTACTTCCAGTTTATAGCATTACAAAGGTGGAAAGTACAAATAGACTATTAACCTCAAATGAAATTTTCTTTTCTTTCAAATATTTTTGGACATTTCAGTAGAGGTTTCCCTCATAAAGAGATTTCCATTGCAACCTAGCAGCTTGAATTTATCTACTGCTTTTTTCGTTCTAGCAGTAGTAATATCTTTGATAAGCTTGACATGCTGTTTCAATTCTGGTGTCGCACATTTCACAGAAGTGTTGAGTTCTCATGTTTAAGAGAATATACCAGTCAATTTTGACACAAACTTGTGAAAAGCGTTCTTAAAATCACCTTAAAATAATATTGAATCCAAACCTTAGGAATGCATTCAGTATTTTGCGTTTGGAGCAATGAACAAGCGCACGATTAGCACATTCAGTATTAAACCTTACAATCTCGGATTTTATAGCATATTTTCAAATAGAAAATGCTCCATATGATGTAGCTTTTTAGTTATTTTTTCCAAAAATAGATTAAGAAGTAAATCAAAGGAAATACTCTTTTTAACATAATACTCCGATTTTGAGAAGAAAATGCTTAAGTTGGTAAAAACAAGAAATTTGCAAAGCTTTTCTTATAACAATTAAAACTATTTCGAAAAATCCAATATGACAGATATATTTGTACGTATTAACAAAAGATGTATGTATTATTAAGATCAATAAAATCACCACTGGAAAGTTAATATTTAAGTACCATGCGAGCTAAATTATTAAAATCTGGCAAAACGCTGTTGTTATCGTGTGTAACCCTGGATAAAGGTGAGTCTTTTTTACTAACGTACCCAACATTAAGTCATATTGTACAGTGAAAGGACAATGCTTACAATGGTGCTCAAATAAGAGCTTTACCAACGATAAGTCATATCGGACGATGAATGAAATGATGCTCAAATGTGTCCAGAGTCCATGGAGCTTAGAGCTACCCGACATTCGTCTTTCAGGATTAGGGAAACTCCCTGGTAAAAACCTTATCCAGGTAGCTCACCCTGACTGAGATTCGAACTCGGGACCTCTCGAACGTGAGGCAGACATGCTCTACTGAGGCATAGAGCTTAGAGTTACCCGATATTCCTCTTCCAGGACAAGACAACACCTCAAAAAGAGCTCTATCCAGAATAATCACCCTGACCGAGATTCGGAATAAGGACCTCTTACACGTAAGATACACATGCTGCCACCTACTCTACAGAGGCGGGAAAAGTAGCAGTAACATATTTCATGCTGTGGGTTTTTCAAATTTCACAGCTGCATTAACTTAACAATGGTATTTAATATGCTCATTCATGAAATATCAAGGAGAAATAAAATGGTGTAACTATCTCGAGAGAAATGCAGCAAGCAGTTTATGAATCATTCACCCAGAAGATAGAAATTTCTGAAGAGACCGAATTGTTTTGTTTAATTTCCCCAATAGGTTATTCTTATTTTAATTTCTCGATGTTTTCTTAAAGTACTACTGCAGAGAAATATCATTGTTGGAAAAAGCAAGTACAGCAAAAACCTCTTGACAAATAATAACATTCGTGACCTACATCGGGGCGAATGTACATGCATACCGGGCCGCACAAGCAGCAATATCCCTTTGTTATTTCTTGCCAGATGAAATTGCAAAAAACGGAATCACGGAAACTGCAACTTTATCGCTTTATATTGTCGTATCTACCTCTGTTATTTCAGGAACGAATGCATTACGAGTATAGAGTGAACCAGAATATCCAACGCATGTATTTAAAAAAAAAAAAAAGATGAAATAAAATTTTCTGACTAAAATATTTGTAACTTTGGGATATATAAACTTAACTTTGGTTATGATTAACCAATTATATGGGTTTCAAATGGGAAGAGTTCTGGCTTGTAGAGAATCTGATACGTTAGAGACTTCAGCGTTACCACCTCGTTACCTCCACTCTTTTTGTATTCTACTCTCTCTCTCTCACTCATACTACACACACACACACACACACACACACACACACACACACACACACACACACACACACACACACACTTGCGAGTCTTCTTGGCGCTAGACGTAAGGAAACACACATTGAATTTTCCAAAGTTTAATAATAATGCAGTTGTCTAAATCACAATTGCAACATGGGTATTCGTATACTATACTCATGTTTAAAATATATCGCTTAAAAATATAGTTTATGAAGTACCTATTTTTCTAACCCAACGAAGCTGCCAGCGACGCATCCATATATCTATGAATATCACTCCCGTTAAGAGACAGTTCCTTATTGTCTTCATCGTCTGAGTGTTGCAGGTTAATAATGATAGGTTGCAAAATCTCGTCGCGTGCTATTCTTTCCAAAAGCAGCGTTCTTGTAGTTTATCTGCATGTCTCATGTAGTTTTCCCAGTCATGTGCAACCTTGTTAATTTCTTGGTGAATAAGTCGTTCAACGTCAGTCAGTTTAAAAGTATTATTTCTGTTTGCAACATAACTTGAGCCTACATCAACTCAGTTGGCTTGTTGTGGCAGTGGTAAGGGGGAAGGTGGTTTATAATAACTCGTGACTCATTCCAATTGCAAGCTGATCCAGCTGATACACTTTCCCTGGCTTTTAAACGGAAGAATAACTGAATATTACTGCTTTGTGCTCTCTTTATTAAATATAAATTACGTACTGTTCATAAACATAGTGTGTGACAAGTCACGTTCTACGGATGCACCATTCTACAAGCCAGCAGGAGGTGTATTGTTTGTTCTCGCTCGAATTTAACAAACACGTTGACTTATTCAAAGTAATTTTTATCACTCATGTCAAACGTTTACGTTTCAGTTCTGAGTAATTACAAATATATGTACATGCATATATGCCAACCGATAATGATGTCCATTACAATGGTTATGACGCGATGCATTATTATAATATTGTCACCTAATTATCGGAAGGCACGGCCAGCTAGCAGCAGGGTGGGCGACAGGAGGCATTGAGGACACGCCAACCCATTTATCTTGTAGCGCTAACGAGGGGATGGTTGGAAGAACATCACTAGCCATCTCTTTCCCCTGCCTCTGACGTCTGGAACAGTCGGGATGATTCACTGAACCGCGAGGTTTCCAGAAACAGCGATCTTCCTATATAAGGCTGCAGTGGACGAGTCAGTTCAGTTCTTGGCGAGCAGCCATGAGGAGCGCCGTAATAGTGAACGGACTGGAAGACTGTGTAAGTGTATCAGAGGAGTTGTACGTAATTGTGAGTGTAGAGTGGACCTGTGACAGACGAACTGGCGAATTGTAATTGTGTGCGCTACGTAATTCTGTGTAATCGGCAAGTGTTCCAACTGTAATTCGGTGGAAATAAAGAATATTTTGAGTTTGTGCAATTGGACTTTTAATTTCACGAACCCACAAAGTCACAATATAATAGTGCTTAATTTGTATTAGGAAAACTATTTGAGCTAAAAATATGGGGTTTTTGCGGTTATGTTATATACATTACTCTGTACCTAAATTCCACATGGATCAGTTTTTACAAAATCGACTTTTTCTTTTAGCGCATATAGTATTTATTAGAGATTGATTAGGTTGGCGCTCGTCACACACCACTTAGGGGGAAGGCCATACTACAACACCGCAGGGCCCCGATTGGCTGCTCACCCAGCAGCGCTCAAGGACAAACATCATCCCATTTCAAACACATAATAAATCTACCCCTGTTACTCTTAGTGGCACAGCTCATTAAAAATAAAAATTGAAGAGTAACTCAAATGCCGTTCCATTAGGATTAGACAGATCTATTCAAAACAACCAAATAACATTCTTAAAAACAAAAAACGCTTTTGTTAATTCATATTATTTAAAATTGGAAAGCCTATGTTATTTTTGTTGTAGCTAAGTTGCAGTTTTCAGATTGTTTGTATACACGAGTAGCAAGACACCTTACGAGCACGTTGAGTTCCTCACACGCTCGCCACCCCGAACAACATTCAGCATTTACCCAGGATCATCAACATCTGTCATTCACTATCACTTCACTAATTCTCAGTATCGCTTCACTAATATGATATAGTTAAATTTCCCTTATTGTAGCACCTTATGTGGACGCGTAGCAGTGAAATCAAAGACATACTAAGTCGTCCCTTCTTATTTCCCCTTCACTCGCTGGTAAGTCAAACACCTCTCTAATCTCTAGCAGTAGCACATCCACTGTACATAGTGACAATCTCATTATTCCCCATTATAATGAAATTGCATTCTGACTCACTCATTCGCAAACACACTCCCTGTACCTTCTAGTATGTTCCTGAGAGAGGGGAAGGAAGCTGGTAGTCTTGTGATAACTCTTCTGGAATTTATGTTGGTTGATGTCAAAACCATTACTAATTTTAATAGAAGTAGTCTTTATTCTTAGCCATAAAAGTAAATAAAACCTTGGATTGTCATTTCATGCAAGGCAATCTGAGCGTCCTTTGCTGCCAGTTAATTTTCATTTTCTTTGTAACATTTGTCAACATAACTGACATTGCTATCTACTAACTAGTGGTCTTCCATATGACTTTCTTCATGAAAATTTATGAATTATTACACTAGTGTGCTGATTGCACTTTCTTACGAGGCTTTTGTCTCAGTCTCCCCTATTTATAATTGTACCTTAGCCCCCGGGTGCAGCTGACTAGCTTCCTACGAAAGTTACTCTTTTGAGAAACCCATCTGATTTATCATATTAGTCTCCTACAGCAATTTAAAATGCTAAACTAATAACCCATTGTCCGCAATTCTAGCTATAGATGATTTATGAAATCATGTTCAAATGGAAGTCCACATGTGCTTAGTTACAAATAGTTTTGTCTCAAAAGGATTAATGCCGAAATTTTCGAAATAAATTATTGTTATGATTAGTCTGGTTTGGCCCGGATATACCTCAGTTTCGCGTATGACTGCGCAGCATATGCGAAATTATAAGTTGTCATATATTAAGACGAAATGGGAACTGAAATTAAGATCAGAAATGGCAGAATTATTGAACTATAATTATGAAACAAATGACATCATTAGGTATTTTAGTTTTTGCAACCAGTCATTTTTAAAAGAGTCTCAAATTAGACTTCGGACATGGTTGCTGTTTCTTGCACTTTGACTGGATAATAGGAGCGTACACAGTTTCACCTCCCCCTTCGTACATACTGCCAGTTATTCAGAAACTCAGCAGCGAACGAGACTGGTGTCTCTCTCCTCTCCATTTGCTTGCAAATGACGTATCAGTATGTTTCATGTCCGAAGCCTATTCTGAGTATTCAATGAGTAGATCTTTAAAGACTGGTGCCATGCGGAATTTTGCATTATCTCCACCATGCAGATTTAAAAATATGAAGTGTTTCTTGAGGTTCAGTGTTATTCCAACTTTAAAATAACATTCTTCATCTGTCTTCATAAAAATATTCACAGTTGTGAATCTTTGCTCTGTAGTATTACTGGTTGGAACCAGCATTACTTACGCACTGGTAGAATTTATTTTCAATTTTCCAACAATTTAGTTTTGTTTTTCTCGCAACAGAACTTCAATATATTTTTCTGATAACCTATTTCATCTGCAGGCTTAAAGGATTTTTAGATGCAAATCAAAACACTATTTCTTTTCCATTCGTGCCAAATTTTAGAACTAGCTTTAAAAATGAAAAAACTATAGATATACGAAAACATTTGGTAGGCCATGGGCTCAAGTTCCAAGGTGGGCTTCTTAATCACCCTTCCCTCTTGGTGGTGCCCCATAGGGGGCATAGCATAAACGATCATCTATAGGTCGAGATACCAAGTTCGCCCTTCCGACTTTCCCATCGTGCCAGCTGAAGTTATTAACAAAGCAACATAATTGAAATGTGAGAGTGTCCAACAATGAAAATTGGGTAGAATATATAAAACTATATAGAATAAGAGAGACTGTTCTGGTAGGTTCCTTTATTATCGTAGCTCCTCGAACTCTCGGGAACTTCTTACGGAGCACCGGTAGTAAGCTAAAGAATGTATTTCCTCTCTGACCATGCCCAGATACAAAAGAAACCTGATTTGTGGTGCTGATAGTTGACTTCCATTATTTTTGTTTACTGATTCCTCTGCCAGTTTTTGCCTTGAATACCAGCACAGAGAAAAATGGAGTATCCTAAGCTTATCTCTCTGGAGAGTGAACGAAAGGGAGTATAAGCTCAACTGCTCGACTGAGTTATTTTAGTCCTGAGTGATACAAATTCAAGTAATGACTAGAGATAAAGAGTACTAGCTTACAGCATGGATGGTATTAATATATAATATTAAAAAGTATGTATTAACAGAAAAGAATATAGGTACAATAGTTGACGTAGGAATGTTCTAAAGTGTATACGACTTGGTGAAAGAAGAAGAATAGTTTAATAAGAAGAAAATTCATTATAGTCTAACAATGGAATTTGTATGTACCTCAGCAAACTGCATGGTCTTATTGGAAACAAGAAGAATAGAGAGTAAAGTAGGGTAGTTAAAAGAATATTAAGCACTTTATTGTACAGGAAAATAGCTGAATTACCTGTGGAGGAGAATTTTATTTCCTAAGTTTTAACGTGTTTCAGAACATTTCAGAGTCCAGAGCATCGTATATAATTGTGGAACGGACATTAGAAAAAGAATTTGGAAAAAAATCACAGAAAAAGCTAAAAGATATAGTGTAAAAATCTTTTACAGTGGTGAGATAGAAAGAGGTGTGTGGAATGTACAGTAAGGCATAGGGAGAATAATAATACTTATGGGATAAACGTGAAATAGAGGGAGGGCTTAGATTAAGCTTGGACATGAAAGCATATCCATTACTTGGCCAAGAACCTCGGAAGTTCTGTATGAGATATGAGTGTAAAGATATGCAGTAATAAAGGGGGAAAGGACAGGGACTGAAACCGGGCTACTTGCATAATATAAGTAAACGGAGGAAATTTTAAGACGGATATGGTAGATTTTGTTAAACGGAATATAGGAAATAATTAGGTAGAGTACTGGAAGTATGAAAGAAAGCTGAATAGTTTGGAAAAAGTGTAGATACACATGCACAAAAAATGAAATGTTTTTGTGCAAGAAGTTCAGGGTTAGTAAGTTTATTTTAGTTTGTACCAGCAAACTGATAGTCTTTGAAGCTATATACAAATTTATATACGTAAAATATTTATGAACCTCAACTAAAGTGTTGTATATGAATAAAGTATTCATGAACTGTAGACATATCAATAAGATCTGCTTTACTTTGATATAACATACTTAAACAATTGCTATTAAAATACACATTGAGCTACAGTAAAATACTCGTTTTACAATGTTAAATAAGTAAATTAGAATGAACTCTGAACACTGTAGCCTAAATGTTACATTAGAACTTGCTTTTCATATACTCACTTTCTAATATGGGGTGTAATTTTTATATGTGAACAGAACAATTATATTAGCAATATGTAATAGTTCAGTTTAATATATTCTTGAAAATATTTATTACGCAAATTTGTGTGTATATTGTCACCCAATTATCGGGAAGCACCACAAACAACAGCTGAGACGGGACCGGAGGCCACGCCACACCCACTCATTTGTCTCCTGTCACTAACTGAATGGATGGTTAGGAGAGGGATGTCGGGCCCCTGAGCCGTCTCTTTACCCTTCTCCTAGGTTCTGGAAATTACGGGACATTCAATCTAATCGAGAACCTTCCAGATCGGCAAGCGGACCCTATATAAGCAACACGTCGTGCAAGAGGAGTGAGTCAGTCAGTGAGTCAGTTCTTGGTGTAAGAATGCAGTGCTAGTGTACGACGAGAAGACTGTGTGAGAGCATCGGAAGATTGTACGTAATTACGAGTGCAAGTGAAATTGTAACGGACGAACTGGTGAATTGCAATTGTGTGCATTACGTAATTCTGTGTAATTGGCAAGAGTTTAACTGTAAGTCGGTGGAAATAAAGAACATTTTTGAGTGGTGCAATTGGACTTTTCATTTCACGAACCCACAAAGTCACACTGGTATCAGGAAGCGGGAAAACAGCATCACCGAACATTACAACCATGGACGCGGCATTGGAAAAGATTTTGGTGAAGATGATGGAAATGAAGGCCGAACTGACCTCGGAAATGAAGACGGCAAATGAAAACCTCGCTGCAAAAACAGAAGCGGCAAAAAACAGCCTGGCCGCGAAGCTGGAGACTACAAATGGCAACCTGGCCGCGGAACTGAAACAAATGAAGACGGCCAACGACAACATCACCGAGAAGATGGAAGAAATGAAGGCCGAGTTAACCACGGAAATCAGGGCAGCAAACGACAGTCTGGCCACGGAAATGAAGGAGGCGAACGAGGTCCTCGCCGCCAAATTTGAGGAACGGTTGGCCGGCGTGAGGGATGACGTCACGAATCTGGGCAAGCGGATGGGTCAAATAGACGACCGCCTTAATGATTTAGAGGAAAAGGCCAACAACATCGCCAAACCCCTCACCCGCCTGACAGAGGAACACCGACCTTATGTGTGGACGGAGGACGCCGAAGACGCTTTCCAGCACCTGAAGGAAACCCTGTGCAGTGCTTCAATTTTGGGTCTCCCACAACCAGGTGGCGCCTTCATGGTGGACACCGACGCTAGCGACCATTGCATTGGAGGTGTCCTATCGCAGATCTAGGACGGACATGACCGGGTGATAGCCTATTACAGCAAGACGCTATCCAAGGCAGAGAAGAACTACTGCGTCACCCGACGAGAGTTACTGGCGGCAGTAAAGACATTGGAGCACTTCCACAAGTACCTGTACGGTCAGCCATTCCACCTGAGAACTGACCATTCCGCCCTAACCTGGCTATTGAGCTTCAAGAACCTGGAAGGCCAGACAGCACGTTGGTTCCAGAGGCTGCAGGAGTACGACTTCACCTCGGAACATCGTAGAGGGAAGAGCCACGGTAACGCTGACGCCATGTCCCGAAGACCCTGTCCAGAACAGTGCGGCCAGCGCACAAGAGTGGAAGAGAAGGAGCGTGCCGCAGCAGTCCGAGTAGTTGTGGCAGTGCCTGCTGAAGGCTGAGATAGCGCAGACCTGAGGAGGGAGCAGCTGGCGGACGCAGACTTGGGGCCACTCTTGAGGGAAGTGGAGGCAGGGACGAGACCAACCTGGGAGGACATAGCACCGAGGAGCGCCACCTACAGGTCGTACTGGGCCCAATGGGACTCGTTGAAGACCAGAGAGGGCGTGCTGTTCCGGGTATGGGAGTCACCCGATGGGAAGGCGCAGAGAGAACATTTGGTACTTCCCCGGAGTAAGGTTCCGGAAGTCTTGGAGGAAGTGCACGCCGGTACTTCAGGAGGACACCTGTGAGCGAACCGAACGATTCACAAACTACGGCAGTGCTACTACTGGCTGAGACTCCGAGCAGATGCTGGTACTGCACCTGGGCCGCCTGGCACGCTACGATGGTGCTGTTCGGGACGACCAGCTTTGAGGAGGGAGCAGTGTCACCCAATTATCGGGAAGCACCACAAACAACAGCTGAGACGGGACCGGAGGCCACGCCACACCCACTCATTTGTCTCCTGTCACTAACTGAAGGGATGGTTAGGAGAGGGATGTCGGGCCCCTGAGCCGTCTCTTTACCCTTCTCCTAGGTTCTGGAAATTACGGGACATTCAATCTAATCGAGAACCTTCCAGATCGGCAAGCGGACCCTATATAAGCAACACGTCGTGCAAGAGGAGTGAGTCAGTCAGTGAGTCAGTACTTGGTGTAAGAATGCAGTGCTAGTGTACGACGAGAAGACTGTTCGAGAGCATCGGAAGATTGTACGTAATTACGAGTGCAAGTGAAATTGTAACGGACGAACTGGTGAATTGTAATTGTGTGCATTACGTAATTCTGTGTAATTGGCAAGAGTTTAACTGTAAGTCGGTGGAAATAGAGAACATTTTTGAGTGGTGCAATTGGACTTTTCATTTCACGAACCCACAAAGTCACAATATTCTTCAACAACAACAAAATCTGTATTAATTACAAAAAACACTAAACAGATATAAACATAGGTATTTCAATTATTGACATATGAAAATTTACTCCTGCAAGATGGTGATTCCTCATTAATGGAACCACTTATGTATTTTTCATACTCTTAACACAAGCCTTACTGTAAGATTCTGAAACCGATCTCAAAGGATATATTTCCAAAATGCAGTTAAATTAGAAGTGAACGGCCTATTAAGCTTTCTAAGTTTACCAAAAAGTCCTGAGTGCGTTTGACTTTCTATTATTTCCATTTGCCAGAATGGAAAGTATTTAGGAACTGCAAAGTGAGTTTATGAATAAGTCTATGTAAGTCTTTTCAGATTGGAAAGAGAAAGGGTTTGATATAGTAAATAGTTCGGTCCTGACTTATCGGTGGGTCATTCCAAATGTATTAGTGGTCCATTACTTGGCCTCTGGACTGGTATGACATTGTGTTGATCGCACATTATTTTCGTTCTATTACTTCAGTTCGGATAACGAATTTGCAAGAATTTCACCAGTTTCCGTGGGACGCTGTTGTTCACCGATTTTAATGTGGCGTGTCGGAGTCTCGTTCGAACTTTATGCGGCTCGAGGAGTTTTCCATCTTGTCAGTGTCAGTGCACACATTTTTCAAGTTTCTGCGTTCCCCGTAGGGTCACGGGCAATTGGGTACCTCTGGCCAGGCTAACATTGGCCGCCCGGAGGGGGTAGAGGGTTGCCTCATAAGTCCCGGGGACTAGCCTGCAGAGCTAGTAGCTGGTGAGCTAGACACTGGCGGCCCTACCAAGGTTATTTGGTAGCTGGTTCATCAAGGACCGGCGCGTAAGTGGCGTATCCACTTCCGTCCCGTCTGCCGTGTGCAGGCGGGGGGGCAGTTTATATTAAAAAGGTGCTGTCCTATGGTAAATAATAGAGAGGGCCCGGGTTCAGGTCCTACGGGGCCGGGACTAATGGGAGTAGACCCTTGGAGTTCCCCGTAGGGTAAGGGATCCGTTCCCTTCAGGCCTTGGTGCGGGCGCTGCGGAACCCTAGCACTCGTGGTACCTCTAACGTTACTAGAGGAACCTCGGGCCGAACATTCGAGCCCCTCCCTGACTGGGAGTTGTTCGGATTGGTTTGGACTCGAGGGGGCAATGGTTCCCGATACCCGTGGGTGATCGGGTACATCTCCGGACGGGGTTGAGGAAAGTCATTAATATTCCCGCGTACTAGCCAGCATAGCTAGTAGAAGGTGTGCTAGATCACCAGGCGGCCCCACCGAGGTCATATCGGTAGCCTTCCCATTTTGGAGCTGGCGCGCGTAAGTGGCGTATCCACTTCCATCCTGTCTTGAGTCCATAGGACCAGATGGGGGAGCATGTTAGTCTCTAGGTCTTGCCCTATGGAAATCCCCACGGAGGTGCCGGGCGCCCTTTTGGGGCAGCTCGGTAACTCCCTGGTCGAAGGAGGCCCTGGTCCTTGGTCCTACGGGTCCAGGACTAATGGGAGTAGAACCTCTGACATTAACATTAACGTTCCACGTATGAATATTTTTTTTAAATTTTATCCGTCCCCTTCAGCTGCAGTGGTGATGGCACTGGAGACCCTTAGCACTCGTGGTACCTCTGTCGTTACGAGAGGAACCTCGGGCCGAACAGTCGAGCCCCTCCGTGAATGGGAGCTGTTCGGATTGGGTTGGACTCGAGGGGTCAGTGTGTTCCCGACACCCGTGGGAGATCGGGTACCTCCGGCCAGCTTTCGGCCGCCAGGAGGTGGCAGAGGGTTGCCTAAGAAGTCCCGGGTACTAGCCTGTAGAGGTAGTTGAAGATGTGCTAGATCACCAGGCGGCCCACCGAAGCTTTTGGTAGTCTTCCCTGCGGGGTTAACACGCGTAAGTACCGTATACACTTCCACCCGTCTTGAATGGGGCGGGGAGGGCTCTTTAGTCTGAAGGTATTGCCCCAAGGAAAAACCCCCGAGCTTTCCATCGCTCCCTGGTTGATAGAGGCCGGGGTCTTCGGACTTTCGGGTAGCCTCGTTGTACAAGTTCTTTGTATGCTTAAAAAGTCAATTATTACACTACTAAATGTGCTTCCTACCCAGCGTTCTTTTCGGGTTCGTCCGTTACAATTTTTGGCTAAGCAAATTTTTGTCATTAAGGTATACTTACTCTACAGGGAGCCAAAGTAGTGATTTATTTTTGCCAATGACCAATGGTCGTTTTTTTTAATTTGCGTAAATATTTAAACTGCCCAGAGTTTATCTAATTATGTATATTTCTGAGAGACTTACTTTCCGACATCACTGGAATTATTTGGTAATGGTGTTGTCAGGTTTAATAACCATTACTTGTTGGCTGAAGGGTTTCAGTGAGTGTTAATAGAGCAGATTTGTTACGTTTTGAAGTCAAGAGAGTTAACTCTATTGTCTTCTGTAATAATTACGCCATTTGTATGAATTCATCTTATAATGGTTTCTAAAAATATGTAGGTAAATATGTTTAAGAGTGTTCAAGCTCATTACATGATGCAACTCCAACATAAGATATAGTAATTACAACAAATAAATATTTAAAAAGGTGTTGAAGTTTAAGATGCATACATAGTAAAGGTTTGATTTATTTGATAGAGTAGCGAATTTTAAACTATTCATCTATTCAACATAAATTTAAATGGTCAATGGCAAAAAAACCTTCCTAATGCTCAAATTTGATCACTAGTAGTGAATCGGGTGAATATCCAGTCCACGGTTAAAAATATCTTGCTGAGAAGTGCAATCCATTTTCATGTTCAATATTGCTAATCACGATAGGGGACGGAGTCTTCCAAACAAATCGAATATATGGAAGCCTATGTGTCAAACTGTTTAAATTTAAAGGCGATATATCGCTTTGGTTTTCCACAAACTATACGTCTGGATCCCTTTTGCTGATCATAAAAGAGATAGCATTGAATTTCATTAGCTAATAATATATAAGAACGTTTAAAATCATTAAGAGGAAGTAATTAAATGAGCTTTCACTTTACTACTTTCTATCAGCCCCTTAATAACTGTCAGGTGACAGTCTAGTAGAATAACAAAAGAAGATAGTATATCTAAAAAAAATCCTTCATAAAACCACACAGTCGTCACAAAGCTGCAGTCTTTTACAATGTTTGTGACTGTGTGTATACTATTTTTGTTCATTTCTGTTTCAAAATTTCGGCGGGTTACAACCAAATGCCCTGCTCCATGTAGCTACAACCCGCAATACTGGGTAAGCTGCCAAAGACGTGAAATTGAAATATTTCCATAGTGTTTAGAAACGTTACAGGAATCTCGCATATTAATCTTGAACACAATAAACTCAAACATACTAATGATCAAGATTTTGTGGATACGATTGGTGTTACATGTCTGTATTTGTGATATAACAAGGTACACAAAATCCAGAAATGTGCATTTTCTTCGTTGAAGTCCCTGAGTAATCTTTACATTAATAACAATTATGTGAAGCATGTCAAAAATTATGCATTTCATCACCTCTTTCAACTCCAATATCTGGATTTTGGTTATATCAGTATACAGTCCATTGAAATAAACTCGTTTACCTCACTTATCAACCTAAAATATTTACAACTCAGTGGTAATAAGCTGAAGTTCATAAGCGAAGATCTGTTCAGAGACCTTACATCTTTGATATTCCTCCATTTGGAAAACAATTACTTACAATACATTCATCCTACAACCTTTCTAAGGCTTAGAGCACTGAATTCTTTACTCTTGAACAATAATAACTTGACAAACCTGCAGATTCATTTCAGTAATGGTGTTCCTATTTACCTACTAAACCTTACTAATAACAAGCTAAATAATCGTGACTACAGAACCATCTCGGCCCTAAGATTCTTACATAGTCTTCATACAGGAAACAATCATTTCGCTTGTGATTATGAGACGAAAAGGATGTGGAACTATTTAGTCTTGAACAGTGTGCTTATGTTGGATCACATACAATGTGCCTCACCACAAGAAGGCAAAGAAAACTTTTACGAAAATTATCAGAAATTTTATGTTTGACTAATTGGACATCCATATACGTAGCTTCCAGTGAACAGCTGTTAGTATTTCTACTCACAATCTTGGTGATTATTTTAAACTTTGCTTTGAAATGCAAACGATGGCTTTACTTATGAACTAAATTTACAATTTAAAATGTTTCCGTAAAGCAATGAAAATTGGAAGTAACGCAAGTCGCTGGGATGTTAGTCTGCAAATTCCTTGCGGCTAGCAGCGAATACGGCTAAAGTGAAGGAACTTTAATCGTGACAACTGCCAATAATAACACTACCAAAAATAAATAATAAAACCTTTTTTATATCTATGCCATAAAATTAGTTGATTCTTAACGAAGAAGATGTGTTGATTTTGAAATATCTTATCACGTCAGGTTAAAGGATGTAAAGAAGACATTTAGGTTCTTACAAGGATTCAGATAAGATATAATGTTACATTTATTATTGTGATACGATGATAATGGTATAGTACTATATGTCACGGTGAATTAAAATTAATTCAGAATGTTGTTTTACATGCATGCAATAATCATTGTACTATATATATATATATATATATATATATATATATATATATATATAATTTAAACGAGATACCTATAACTGCTTAAAAGTACTTGGTGACATATGATTACCTCTTGTACTCATGTCTTCTTCCCCTCACAAGAAACCAACAATAATCTCCCATAATTACTGGGTCTTTAGGACCTTGGTACATGAGAGAAATGCCCTGATGAAACCATACCCCTGCTTCTCATCAACATACCCAAATTTTCCGGAAAAAATTTTAAATGTGAAAGAACATTCAAAGGCATTCTGCAACCCATATCTTTGTAGCTTTTTAAGAAATTTTAGATCCAAGTTTCATAGTTTTTCCCCTGTATTTCCAATAAAACAACACACATCCCTTGTAAATGGTTGCCAAACTGGTAATTTCAGCGTTTGTAACGTTTTTTCCAACATTTCGTTTTCAGGAGTTTTCGGATTTGGTGTCCAACAAAAATCCTTCTTTCAATTTTGAGTAAGTTAACTAAGCAAACTTGTCTTCTAAACGCGCAAATCCTATACTGTGCTTGCTGAGTGCTTTAACAAATTCTTCATCAACCCAAGTTTTATATTTAAGAGAGGGAGAACAACCCTAACAGGCTGAACAAATGGTGTTTGTTTTACATTACTCTCCTCTGGAACATATTCCTGCCGCTTGCCCCAGTGTTGCCCCACATGCTTTTGCTTATCATGGTCGTCCCACAAGAAACAAAAATAGTGTTTTGTGAAACCTCCTTGTGATGCAAGCAGCAAACGAATTACTTTACGGTCACATGTATTTTCCAACAACGAACGTCATATTTCAAAACGCGTTCAAACTTGGCCATACTTTGTCACCACCTTCCTGGTAGCGTTATGCAAATTTTAAGCAATGCACGGTCTAACCTCAGCTTCGAGCAAGAGCTTTCTCTCAGAGTCTGCATGAGTATATTAGGGTAAGGATGATACTGATAACACTGGAATGCAAGTATAAGACTTGTTTAATGACTGTTTTTCTATAATCACATAAATCACGAAGTTGCCGACCAAGGATCGCCAATCTATACTACGGCCCGGAGTTAACGTACGAGTATGTCAAACGCATATTACGCGATTACATTTAATTCGTTATTTATGCAGGAACAGATACGTTCCTTCTCGGGTCACGTCTGCCCTCCTAAACGGATAGTCCAGTTGTGTGTGAATATTTTCAAGAAACTGTGTTATTCACACTAGAATTTCCTTACTCATGTCGACCTTTTGTTACATGTGCACCTTTGTGTATTTTGTTTCCGTCAGAAGTTATTAAGGAAGGGTCTAAGAAAGCCACTTCAATTCGACCATATGGACCGCCTGGGATGATGCCGTCCTTACCTCATAGTGAGTTACTAAGCTAACATCCTGTTCACATTTAACAAATATACCCAATGTTCATATCTAATTTACTGAATCTCTAATTTCGGTGTCAACTTTCACAACTTTCTTTACGACCTACAGAATAGAAAATTGAAACAGATGCAAGTTTGTCACCGTTATGAAGTAACACAGCCTTTAAGCTGAGCTTTGATGACTATATAAACAATCTTCAATCATCTGAATTATCCTCAATACCTAGCTCATTCATTAAACCATCGATGTCTATACAGTATATTATATTACATTTAAAAATATTTTGCAAATTTATGATGTCTATTTCAAAACTGTGATATTTTTACCGTGTACAAGTAAATTCCATTTTTGTAGCTGGAACCTAGAAGTTCAGGTTCTTCTTTTGACAAATTTATGTCTCTTGTAAAATCATTCAAGTCTACTTGTTCTACAAAATGTCTTTGACTTTCACAATTTTCTGGTTGAAAATCAAGAGATTTGCACGTATAGTCTGGTTATTGTACAGCACGTTTTCAGTTTCACATTTTGTAAGTACTTGTGTAAGTAATCGTGTAGGACAAGGGTGAGCAACCTATGACAAGCATATTACCGGCTGGTAGGCGAATTCGTTTTCGATAATGTGTATCTAAAGTATCTACAGATTTTGACGTGATGTGCCGTTTTGAGTATCATTTTCATAATCTACATGTGAAAATGAAATAAAAGCATATATTATCTTTGCGAAGGTAAATTTCATGATTGGTAGTGTAATCGATCACTGTAAAAAACTTTTGTACTCTATATATTGAAAGATGAATAATTATTTTAAAAATAAGCGCATTTTATTAACTTAATAACTGATTACCCCGGATCACACACAATATTTTGTGAAATTTTAAGCTTTTTATTTGAATCTGAAACAAAACTTTCTACTTTTTGACTTACTTAATTCTAAGTATGCTTTCTTCCCTATAAGTTTCAAATCTTAGTATACGTGTATATTTGCAGGTAACTTTTGATATTTGTACGTAACTATCTTTAATTAACTAAATAGTGCTCTAATGGAATTCTTTTTGACTGAATTCATTGGAACGCCTACGTGCCTTAACCACATAAACTTGTAAACACATGCTTTCCCTCTACATACAACTTTCCTGGCTAATTACTTGTCATTCATTGGCCAAAGGTACCTCCTGCATCTGATATGCATTACTTTTAATATGTAGAAATTATTTATCCAAATTGTCTGTTTGTAAAATTATTACTATTTATATTCAACTTCTGTATTAGGGTACCATACTATGGCAATTAAAAACATTGTATGTTTCAGTCAATTACCCATACTTATAAGCTACTTGAGACATATTCCTTCAAACTTAACAACTTTCAGATCAATTCTTCCAGTTGTTGACCAGAAGCAGTTACTGTTGCTTAATCATATACGAAAAAAGTTCCATGCGGAGCAGTTTCCAAATCACATGGTAACATTTGCAAAGAAAACTCTTAGAAGAGAAGTTCATAAATATAAATTTCTTGTTTTTTGGCGTTTTATTTTGTAAAATCATTTCAAAATGCACAACTTTCACATTGCCATCCTTCGTTTGTAAGAATTTTCGAAGTAACTGCAAAGATTTGCATTGCAAGGAGGAATTTGTGGGACAAAATAAAATACTTCAAAGTGTAGAAATGAGATTTTTAGACTTAAGAGTTACACTTGTGTTAGCGAGCGGGATGGCCCAGGTGGTTTCGTCAATGGCCCGCATTTGCAGGTCCGGGTTGGATTCCCGTGGCCGACCTACCTGACCCATGGGATTTTCGGGGGTTTTCCCGGGTCACCAGGTTAATTACACCCACCGAATTTCCTGTCCCTCAATTTCATCCCCTTTATGATTTCACATCATCACTTATCTGGTGGTCTCTTTCAGGGTAGAAGTGTCAGCGGTGCATGGCAGGATGATATGCTCTGAGTCAACCACTTCTTCCTCCGGTAGGTAGGTTGTCGGTCTCCGAACCACATTAGGGGGATGTCCGTTGTCTGGCCTACCGGGGAAGGTTTTCATCTGAGTAAAATATAGGAACCGCCGCCCTCTGTCTCCTCTCGCCTGATCCTTCCTCCCGGAAGTGATCCATTTTTGGGGTTAAGGTACAATAGATCAAGACCGAATGCAGTGCCGAATCCCCTCCATAGTAATCCTAATCCTGACTCTACACTTGTGTTGGCCAGTGCTTTAGTGCTTTCAGTCTCAGCCCAAATAGATGACAATTTGTCTTAAAATTATTAAGATTAATGCATAAAATCTACATTTTCTGAAGTTTTGACCTGCTCAAAAGTCCCTAAAATATTAGACAACCAACATATTTAAAACTGCTCAATCAATTTCAGCGATATTGCACAAAAACTAGCCGTTATACACCATTATATGCATTGTACAGTTGGAAGAAACAAACTTCTGCTAGCGGGTGATTATGAATTTTCATCTCGCTGTAATTTGTATTTAGAAAGGGCTGCAAGCTTAATAATGCATCCAAAAGTACTGTTGCCAATAACTGATTAAACGAACGTTACTTTAAACAGTTTTTTGGGTTATGGAAACGTAGAGTCAGACTGAAAAATTCAATGCCATAGCCGGGATTTGAACCACGGATCTTCTGGTTTCCGTCCAGCCGCCCTACCATTGTGCTACTAGGGCCAACGTGCCGATATGACATTAAATTCTCCAACTGACTCATATTTTCCCGGTAAACCACTTAGGAGTTCTCATAAACACATGAGACAACTACCTTAATGGCGACTTACTACATGTAAGTACTTTAAGGCCCGGGCTTTATAGTTAACCACTATTAAGTTAATTAATGGAAATTAATTATTCTTTCACACTGGCCGTGTGTAGGCTAAATTATGGAAACGTAGAGTCAGACTGAAACATTCAGTGCCATAGCCCTGATTTGAACCACGGATCTTCTGGTTTCCGTCCAGCCGCACTACCATTGTGCTACTATGGCCAACGTGCCGATATGACATTAAATTCTCCAACTGACTCATATTTTCCCGGTAAACCACTTAGGAGTTCTCATAAACACATGAGACAACTACCTTAATGGCGACTTACTACATGTAAGTACTTTAAGGCCCGGGCTCTACGTTTCCATAATTTAGCCTACACACGGCCAGTGTGAAAGAATAATTAATTTCCATTAATTAATTTAATAGTGGTTAACTATAAAGCCCGGGCCTTAAAGTACTTACATGTAGTAAGTCGCCATTAAGGTAGTTGTCTCATGTGTTTATGAGAACTCCTAAGTGGTTTACTGGGAAAATATGAGTCAGTTGGCGAATTTAATGTCATATCGGCACGTTGGCCATAGTATCTCAATGGTAGTGCGGCTGGACGGAAACCAGAAGATCGGTGGCTCAAATCCCGGCTATGGCATTGACTTTTTCAGTCTGACTCTACGTTTCCATAATTTAGCCTACACACGGCCAGTGTGAAAGAATAATTAATTTCCATAATTAACTTAATAGTGGTTAACTATGAAGCCGAGGCCTTAAAGTACTTACATGTAGTAAGTCGCCATTAAGGTAAGTTGTCTCATGTGTTTATGAGAACTCCTAAGTGGTTTACCGGGAAAATATGAGTCAGTTGGAGAATTTAATGTCATATCGGCACGTTGGCCATAGTAGCACAATGGTAGCGCGGCTGGACGGAAACCAGAAGATCTGTGGTTCAAATCCCGGCTATGGCATTAAATTTTTCAGTCTGACTCTACGTTTCCATAATTTAGCCTACACACGGCCAGTGTGAAAGAATAATTAATTTCCAGTTTTTTGGGTTGTTTTACTCTCTGCAATATTTTATTTGTGAACTTTTAAGCTTATGCTTGAATTTTAAAAAGTCGACCAACATTTGTTTGGAAAATGTGCCAGATTCAAAAAGCTATTGCCAGTTGTAATATGTCTCTACGATTTTTAAAATTAGAGGTAGATTAGGTGCTGTAGAAACATAAGCTAATACCTCAACGCACATATGGATGTTTCGTGCATTCGCCCTAGGGAGGAACGGATGAGATGGAGATACCCCAGAAGACATACAGACTGCAGGAATGTACGACATAAATGGCAAAGACACGTAGGATTGAATAAAATTTACTGAGTTGACCACCCGGTTGGGAGTTGCTCACGGCAACCCGCCCAAAACCTCACAGGGTAAATCAGATCTTCCTCTTCAGCGGGAATCTAGAAAATCTCAACTCAGTAGTAAAGGCTCAGATGGCCACCCTCTGACGGAGTTGAGTAGTTCCACTTACAAGAGCCTCCGCCATCTGCTTATTTTGTCGCCAATACACAGCTCCAGATTTGTCCCAACATGAAAGAGAGAGAGAGAGAGAGAGAGAGAGAGAGAGAGAGAGAGAGAGAGAGAGAGAGAGAGAGAGAGGAGAGAGAGAGAGAGATAGAGAGAAATGAGGAAAGGAGATCCGTGTTAAAAGACAAATGACTTAAGCTTTCTCCTCGCCGACTAGAGAATTCCCATGTATGTTGCCTAATCAGGACAGAACGGGCAAAATGGCTCCCCTGTAAAGGTGGGGCTCGCATTCATAAGGTCCCGTATTCTATTCCACTCTACTATCTATCCAACCTTGGAATTTATATGGTTTTCTTTGGTTGGTAGGTAAACCCTGGTGCATTTCTCAGCTACCATAATTTCCTTTTCGATTACTTAATCGCATTCCGTTCACTTATACTTAAGGCATGCTTCTAGATTTTGAGGCGTACGGTGATACTGGAAAGATGGTGCGGATGCTTGCTAGAAAAGAAGTGTGCTTCTATGGACGCTGCGAGGGCTGCTTGTTCGACTGGTCGTTCATCGCTCCATGTAGGCAGCTGCAGCAGTGCGACAGTTCAAGTCTTGAACTATTAGGGACTTCCGCGCCTCTCTGTTGCGTGTCTGCCTGTGGTCTATTACCTGCTTCACTTCATCCCTTCCTGCTGTTGGTGGTTTGCCACTATAAATGTATGTAAATCACAGTGCGCAAGGTGTTCTATACGTTGCTAAGTGCAAGGTGTTGCTTAGTCTTTCGGGAAAAATGGTTTTTTATCAACAAAAATGTAATGATTTCAACAACCTCTGCTCACTCTTATCTAAACTATTCCTGCAAGTGCTTATTATTCTATCTACATCATATTAGTAGTGATGTGGTTTTAATACATTTATAGATATAATGATAATAGGGAAATAATGTAGGATTAACCGATAGTCAAACCCATTGAGAGCTAGTCATTATCTAATGACTTTGAAATATCGTTCTCCTCTGCTTGGCCAAAACAAGAATGAGACAGAAGGGGACGTATAACCACTTCCATTTGACAAAAATTACAATTTAAAACATATCAAATTTGGCATTTAGTCGAATTTTTCCTTTGGGTCAAAGAAGTTAAACTATTAAAAATACACTCGCTCGGCACACACATGTTCCTTTTTTTTAAATTTTCTGTGTATTATTTAATTTATATTACTTTTTGAAGGAACATATTTAGGTCTATTTTCTGTGAAATAATAATTGGTTGAGACTCAATTAAATATATTGATTTAGGATGAAGAGAGAATTTTGGTGCACAAAAATTACACTGTTTTAATTAAAAAAAATAGAAGATGTAATAAATGGTTTCAAACTAATTATTTAGCAATGTTTAAATTATTTTAGTTCTAATTATATTTATTCAAACACTTAGGTATCGAATTTGAAAATGCAATGCAATATCTTCTCTAGCTAATACGTTCATGGCAGAGATAGAGAGATACATAGGGAAACTTTCAACGGGTATTAGGTGGATGTGGCGAATAGAAAGCTAGAACAGAGCACGAAAAGAAAGAAATAGATAAGAGGGAGAGTAAGCGACAGCGAACTTCATATCAACATTTTAATATCATGTATAAACTTAAGAGTGCTTTAAGCACCTGTAGACTGTCTCACTACGTATTTTGTTACTACGTACCTATTGAACTCCACTCAAAACAACGTTACATTTTGAGGTCTCCTAATTCCCATGTGTTTGGAACAGCGTAACTAAAAAAAAGCCAAATAAGAAGAATTTAATTTAACATCCTCCAAGGATGCGACACTAAGATTTTTATATCTCCTCACTTTTACATGAAGAAATTATCCAAGATATTGATTTCTCACAAATGATACTAATAATTTTTATTCAAATTTTCTGAAGTGCATGTTACATATATTTTCATGACAAATTAAGTCTATTTCTTGAATTATTTGGGGAAAGGCTCTGAAAAATTCTTCCTTCTGAATGACGTTTCTATAACTCGTCAAATGCGAGAGATAGAGAGAGAGAGAGAGACAAAAACGTATTGTACAAAAAACGTAGATCTCGTGAAAGAGATTAGCCAACCAGATCTATGGCATGCATCTACAGGGAAATATGCAGTGATACAATATGTGCAAATATTCATTTTGGTATATATGAAGCTGGAAGAATAAATATTTGCAAATGTAGTTTGTACAAGATTATATACAGTCATGTGAGTGTAACATCAGATTTTTTAATTCCAAAGTAGTGTAACGGGGAGCGCTGAAACACCCTGTACCAGCTGCGAACGGAAGACAGGGGAGGCTCGGTTAGCCACACCTCTCCCTCGTTTGTCTTGTGGTGGTGACAGACTTGTGGTTAGGGGAAAAACATGACTGGTCGCCTGTTTTCTCTAACCCTGTTTCTCGATCTTTCGGTTACGAGAACAATCTTGTAAACACTAGAAACCGGCGATATTCCTATAAAGAGGGTTACAGACAGACAGAGTTAGTCAGTTGTTGAGTTGGTTTTGGTAGACAGTCAGTGAGTTGGTTTTGTCAGTGAGGAGACAGTCGCAGTTCTTGGTGTAAGAGTTAGTCAGTGACGTGTTAATGAACGAAAGGGTTGTGCAACGGAAGACTGTGCGTAACTGTGAATGTGTACCGGAGCTTACGTAACCGCAAGTACAAGGAAATTGTAACGGACGGACTGGTGAATTGTAACTGTGTGCAGCAAGTAATTTTATGTAATTGGCAAGTGTTAAACTGTAAGTCGGTGGAAATAAAGAACATTTTTGAGTGGTGTAATTGGACTTTTTATTCCACGAACCCACAAAGTCACACTGGCGTCAGAAGTGGGATATAACACAAAGTCACACTGGTGTCAGGAAGCGGGAAGATAACATCACCGAACATTACAACGATGGAGGCAGCATTAGAAAAGATTTTAGCGGAACTGGAAGAAATGAAGACGGCCAACGACAACCTCACCGCCGAGTTGAAACAAATGAAGACGGCAAATGAAAACCTCGCTGCAAAAACGGAAACGGCTAACAACAACTTGGCCACGACAATGACCTCAAAGATGGCCGAACTGACAACGGAGATGAGGGCGGCGAACGAGGCTCTCGCCGCAAAGTTTGAGGAACGTTTGGCCGGCGTGAGGGATGACGTCGCGAACCTGGGCAAGCGGAAGGGTCAAGTAGACGACCGCCTTAATGATTTAGAGGAAAAGGCCGACAACATCGCAAAACCCCTCACCCGCCTGACGGAGGAAAACCGGCCTTATGTGTGGACGGAGGACGCCGAAGACGCTTTCCAGCACCCGAAGGGGACCCTGTGCAGTGCTCCAATTTTGGGTTTACCACAACCGGGTGGCGCCTTCATTGTGGACACCGACGCCAGCGACCATTACATTGGAGGTGTCCCACCGCAGATCCAGGACGGCCATGAGCGCGCAAGAGTGGAAGAGAAGGAGCGTGCCGCAGCAGTCCGAGTAGTTGTGGCAGTGCCTGCTGAAGGCTGGGATAGCGCAGGCCTGAGGAGGGAGCAGCTGGCGGACGCAGACTTGGGGCCACTCTTGAGGGAAGTGGACGCAGGGACGAGGCCAACCTGGGAGGACATCGCACCGAGGAGCGCCACCTACAAGTCGCACTGGGCCCAATGGGACTCGTTGAAGACCAGAGAGGGCGTGCTATTCCGGGTATGGGAGTCACCCGATGGGAAGGCGCGGAGAGGACAGTTGGTACTTCCCCGGAGCAAGGTCCCGGAAGTCTTGGAGGAAGTGCACGCCGGTACTTCAGGAGGACACCTGGGAGCGAACCGAATGATTCACAAACTACGGCAGCGCTACTTCTGGCTGAGACTCCGAGCAGATGCTGGTGGTACACCTGGACCGCCTCGCACGCTACGATGGGGCTGTTCGAGGGCGAACAGCTTTGAGAAGGGAGCAGTGTAACGGGGAGCGCTGAAACACCCTGTACCAGCTGCGAACGGAAGACAGGGGAGGCTCGGTTAGCCACACCTCTCCCTCGTTTGTCTTGTGGTGGTGACAGACTTGTGGTTAGGGGAAAAACATGACTGGTCGCCTGTTTTCTCTAACCCTGTTTCTCGATCTTTCGGTTACGAGAACAATCTTGTAAACACTAGAAACCGGCGATATTCCTATAAAGAGGGTTACAGACAGACAGAGTTAGTCAGTTGTTGAGTTGGTTTTGGTAGACAGTCAGTGAGTTGGTTTTGTCAGTGAGGAGACAGTCGCAGTTCTTGGTGTAAGAGTTAGTCAGTGACGTGTTAATGAACGAAAGGGTTGTGCAACGGAAGACTGTGCGTAACTGTGAATGTGTACCGGAGCTTACGTAACCGCAAGTACAAGGAAATTGTAACGACGGACTGGTGAATTGTAACTGTGTGCAGCAAGTAATTTTATGTAATTGGCAAGTGTTAAACTGTAAGTCGGTGGAAATAAAGAACATTTTTGAGTGGTGTAATTGGACTTTTTATTCCACGAACCCACAAAGTCACACTGGCGTCAGAAGTGGGATATAACACAAAGTCACAGTATGTGTATACCAATACACAGCCACGTATGTACATTATATACCATAAAAGTAATTGAACATGGGTCTGAAATGTTTGTGCGTCTATTTTTGCCCCTTCCAAACCTCCTGAAACCAACAGCAGCCACCCTGAAAAGCGTGCTCTGCACTAGTTCGAGTGAGACTTCCACTGGAATGCGTCTCCATTTCTCGTGCAACATGTCAGTCAGTTGGCCACAGAAAACTGACTGCATCAACCGGGATTTCAATCGAGGTCCAATTCGTCCCTAAGGTGCTCAGTGGAATTGAGATCAGGACTCTGTGCAAGCCAGTCTGACAGTTCAGCACTACTGTCTTACCACTGCACAGTAGCCGCCGAAGCATGGCAACTAGCATTGTCACTCCGGAAGTAGCAACGGTCCATTCGATAAAAATGCCATAGTGTAGGGAGCAGTTCATTATCCACAATTATACAATATGCCTCTGTGTTTAGAGTGGAACGAACAACTACCACTGGTCCCGCACCGTTGTATGAGAAACACCTCCATACCATCGCTCCACCACCACCACCACCACCACCACCACCACAACCACCACCACCACCACCATCACCACCGCCATCTCCACCAAATTTCCTGGTAGACACTATAAACTCTGGGAAAAGCCGTTCCCCGGGTAGCCGCCACACCCATACCAACCTTGCTAGTACGGGTTTGGCGCACCCGGATTCACGAGCTAGTCCGCATCTTTCTTCTTCTGTTCTTGGGTTGTGGACTCTGTCCTCTATTTCCTTGTTTTCCTTTCCACTTTCGTATCTGTTCTTCATTCTTTGTTCTTCGCTAGTTGATATGCGGTACTGACCTGGCTATGTCTACGTCCCACTTAAACTTTTACTATGGTACGCTTTGTTACTGAATCACGATTACGGGACAGGGGTGTCGGATCCCCAGAACCAGCCGGTGGTGGTGGGCGAGCAGCAATCTACCAAACTTGGCTCGAGGGCGCACAGCGGAAGTTTGCACTGCGTATTTGTAGTGCATATAGGATTACCTCCACGAGGGCTCTGCAGGTTTCGCTGGGATTATATCAATCCATCTCTTGGTGAAGGAACGCACTTATGCTCATGTAACTGGTTTGCCGCAGCAAAGGCTCTTGGTTCGGGCAAATACCATTCGACAGTGGCAGGCCGAATGGACCCAAGAATCCCGTACGACACAGTGGACCAAGTTGCTGATTCTTGAGATCGCACCCTGGCTCTATTAAAAGTGTGGAGGAGTTTGATATTATATCAGCCAATTCCTGACCGGCCATGAAGTTTCAAATCCTACTTGAACCGTACGGGGCTCATTAACACGGATCTCTGCTCCTACTGTGCACAAACGGACACCCCGTAGCATACGATTTTACATTGTTCTCAATGGTTTGACATCTGTAATCGCTGTTACGCCCAACTTGGTCAGTTTGTAACTTTGAACAATATTCTTCTACTTATACTGGAGTCCAGGGAGAACTGGCATGTTATTTCTGCAATGATCATTTCAATCATCAAGGAGAAGAGCAGGACAAACGCGGAGAGTAAACCCTTCGCTGCCTGCACACACAACATCTACCACAGCACCGGCTTCCCCTTCTCAGTGGCTTAGGTGCTATATACCTTCAATTATTGGTACATTGGTATGTCGGCCATATTTCGCCCTTCTTCTTGAAGTAATACCTACTGGTGGCTCTAGGATGAAGTCTATTGTGGCTTGCAGGGTTTTTTAGTTGGTAAGAATCCAATTCGTTGAGTTCGGCGTCTTTTGAAGATTTTCCCCCTGCCTAATAAAAAAAAACACTTTCTTGCTAGGGGTGTCAGCTATAAACTTATTGGAAGTTTCCACAAAATATTCTAGAATGTCCTGAAAATACATTGTGGAAGTGGGAGAAAGGGAAACTTCCAGAGGATAACTTCTGGCGATTACACTGAGAGAGAGAGCAATACGTGTCTCTGTTCATTTCTCCCTCTTTTCAGCGCCGACCTTCAGAAACTTAAATCACAGTTGCTGCTGCTAATGTCTTTTTTATAAACGTAAGTACTTTTGATATATTTCATTTTCATGAAAATGTAAAGTTTCATTTTGAACTGTGTAATTTACATATGAGTATATAATAAGTACTTAAGCACATTTAACAAATTCGTCAAAGTACACATAGCATTGCATTTTAGGTGCGTTGGCAATCCATTATACTGTAGGCATTTTAGGAAACCATTCTCAAAAACTGACACATTTGACTGCTTGAATGTACTACTGTGGAAGTTGGAATGTTTTCAAACCAAATAAATTCATGAATATTCCATTAGCATTATTTATTTAAAACCTTTACTTGTTTTCCGTCATTTAAAATACACCAACATAACCAATACGTCCTTTCGTTAGAATACATTATTGTGAGTTTGCATTTTACACGTCTATGTACATGCATGGTGTTTTGCCATTCCGTTGCGTGATAGGGTGTCTAGTAAACCTATGAGATTCCCTAAGGTTCATTTTCTTTATAATTTTAATCCTTTCAGTAGATTATACCTCTATAACAAAGGGAAAGTGTTGAATTGCATCCTTTGTCTGGGAAATAGAAAGTGGGGTATATATTGGGAAACTACAGTGCT
Organism: Mantis religiosa; assembly: GCA_030765055.1. NCBI lineage: Eukaryota > Metazoa > Arthropoda > Insecta > Mantodea > Mantidae > Mantis > Mantis religiosa. Next base: position 209,990,302 of record CM060948.1, read on the forward strand.
GTCTTAATAGGATACTTTAGCTTGATTATCTTTTACAAATTTAATTATCCTAACTGGAAGAAAGTCTCAAAAGAAGGCACCATTAGAACTTATGAGTTCTATTACATGATTTTATATACAAATTACTCTCCTTTCTATCTCTTTTTAAATGTAACCTTAGCTG